>CM065592.1:163105710-163614227 GCA_033119425.1 Bufotes viridis
ATCTATTATCTATCTATCTATTATCTATCTGTTATCTATCTATCTATCTATCATCCATCTATCTATCTATCTATCTATCTATCTATTATCTATCTGTCAGCTATCTATCTATCTATCTATCTATCATCTATCTATCTATTATCTATCTGTTATCTATCTATCTATCTATCTATCTATTATCTATCTATCTATCTATCTATCTATCTATCTATCTATCTATCATCTATATATCATCTATCTATCTATTATCTATCTGTTATCTATCTATCTATCTATCTATTATCTATCTATCTATCTATCTATCATCTATATATCATCTATCTATCTATCTATCTATCTATCTATCTATCTATTATCTATCTGTCAGCTATATATCTATCTATCTATCTATCATCTATCTATCTATCTATCTATCTATCTGTTATCTATCTATCTATCTATTATCTATTTGTCACTATCTATCTATCTATCTATCTATCTATCTATCTATCTATCATCTATCTATCTATTATCTATCTGTTTATCTATCTATCTATCTATCTATCATCTATCTATCTATCTATCTATCTATCTATCTATCTATTATCTATCTGTCATCTATCTATCTATCTATCTATCTATCTATCTATCATCTATCTATCTATTATCTATCTGTTATCTATCTATCTATCTATTATTATCTATCTATCTATCTATCTATCATCTATATATCATCTATCTATCTATCTATCTATCTATCTATCTATCTATTATCTATCTATCTATCTATCTATCTATCTATCATCTATATATCATCTATCTATCTATCTATCTATCTTCTATCTATCTATCTATCTATCTAATCTATCTATGTGAAGTCACAAAACATGGTCTCTGATCTCCCAATCTAGCATGTTGCCCTGATGAACTAGGCAGTACATTGTCATGTATGGGCCATTTATGCCTCTACCTATTGATACTCACATAGAGTGCCATACATACATAAGAGTGCCAGCCACATTTCCCATACAATACACATGTAGCTCCCATACTTTCTCCTCCTGACAGGAAGTTACAATGAAACCTCCAATCATCGCCCGCTTCCTTGCGCCCTATCCTTCTTGCACTGCGCTGGAGATGAGAGGATCGGGCTGCTGTCACACAATCCCACTTATTTCCTTTAGCCCAGAAAGAATGGCTTCTCCCTCATTACCTTTCTCCCAGTCATTACACAATGTCTTCTTCATACTGAAACATAAAAATTTTTCTCTGCTGCCTGGAGAATGCTGTTTCAGTAATTTGACATTACAGAAGCATGTAGTACTGGAAGATTAGTCATAATCATATTTCATAGAGCTTGATAACATCATAGAGCAGACCACTAGGAAGCCGGTCCATCATCGTCTGCGGGGGGTTAGATGATTAAAATCGCCTTCCTATACTGAAGACTGGTTGTTGTAGGTATTTAAAAAGCATCGCCATTTTTTTGGTGTGTGACTGCAACTGCTGTTAACCCCTTAAAGACCAGACCATTTACCCGTCTTCTTGGCATTTTTCAATTATTTAGTACATGCGTCTTTGAAATTAATATTTTTTTTCCATTCAGCCTTTTAAGTGATATATGGGACCTTATTTTTAGGCCATTTTTATTCTATAACTACAAAACCAAAATTACAGGTATTGAGGGTTCGCCTTCTCTTTGAATACTAGTAACACATAATAATTCATAGAACGCTAAAAGACAAAAAAATAAACAATTTTATTATCATCAATTTAGTTAAAAATTCATTGGGGTAACACCCTGAGTATAAAAAATAGGGCTGCGTCTACACGTTAGTACCCTGGATATAGCTGTATATAAGTAGTCACAGGGCTGCTCAATAAGAGTCTACGCTATACCCTATAGCCCTTGGTGCAGGCCTGACAGTGTAATTGCAGACATATAAGCATGGCTAGAGCGCGCCTAGCTAGCCATACCACTGGAATGGTGCTGTTTGCAAAACTGAGGAATGTAAATTTGTTTGCATAACCTATTCCTCAGTGTATAAAATTAAGAGAGGCTTGACGCGTTTCCATGAGGCACAAGTGAATTGTGCCCTATTTCATCAGGAGCCGGAGCACCATCAAACACCACAAAAATGAAATGCCCTGCGCTGCTGAATTGTATTACAGCCAGGCACAGTCTGTTAGTGTCCCGTACAACTTGGCGGGACATTCCATGCACACAGAGGCAGCCGTCCAGTCTAGTGCTTAAGTTCCTAGTTTAGAAGTAGCACCAGACAACATTAGGGGAGACCTGCCTAAGCCGATCACCTCCTAGTTTGGAGGGACAGCGTGCTAAACATATGTCATTCGGCACTGTGATGGCCGCGATTATGTGTTATGTATTTTTATTCTATACACATAAGCTTTTTGCAGTTATGTGTGCTGAGCTGTGTGAGGGCTCATTACCTGTGGGGTGATCTCTACTTTTCATTGATACTGTTTTTGGTGTCTATGACTTTTTGACCACACTTATAAAAAAATGTTTGTGGGAGGTAAGCGACCAAAAAAATAGCGAATCAGCGATTTTGACTTTTTTTCTGTTTCACCGTTTGCCATAAGGGCTAACTGTTTTTATATTTTAATAGTACGTGCATTTTAGCACATGGCAATGCCCATGATGTTTATTTTTTATTGTTTATGAATTTTATTTTTTTTACTTTTTTTTATATATTTTTGAAAACATTTATTCTTTGTACACTTTTTATAGTTCCCATAGCGATACCATTAGCATTGGAGTCTAGAAGGATTACACTGTGTTGCTATGGAGCCCTGCCGTACCGGTACACACCTGGAAGTGCTCTCTTCGGGATTTTTGCATTCCCAGATGATGTGGTCACATTTGACCATGGCATCTGAGGGAATAAACATCTGCGCTCGGCATCACTGCCGTACACAGACATTAGAGCCCAGGTGTCTGCCGTGTGGAACAGCAGGCACCCGTTTGCTATGGTGCCCGCCCTGCACCGGATAGGGCGCCATATTTAAAGACCTGACATGTGACGTAATAGTTTAATAGTCTGATCTATATACACACTGCTCATTGAGTGCTGGGTGTGCAGTGATCAGGAAAGCAGGGACAGGTAAAAACATCCCTGCCTTCACTAAGCCCTGCTGTTAGGTCCACTGATTGTCACAGATGCTTGGTCATTGCCTGGATGTGTGTACTGAATGGGAGGTCAGGAAGTGGTTAAAGTGTCCTGTAATTCAGGAAAACATTTGATATGCCATAGCAACAAATCTAAATTTTGATTGATGGGGTCCAAGAAAAGAAACCTCAAGTGATCGCTAGAACAAAAAAAAAGAAGCGCTCCTTACTGTAGGAGACTGAATAGAGATGATCGCATAGACTTACAATTGAGCCAGTCTCGATTCCGTTCCCTGCAGTGAGGAGAGAGAGCGCGATATGTGAACACTTCTTTCTCCTTGCAATTGGTGGGGATCTCAGTGATTGGACCGACACTAATCAAAATTTTGGATAGGTCGCTGAGACATATCAAATATCAAAAGTTCTCCCAAAGAACAGGGGCACTTTAAGTTGCACCAGATAAGCCTCAGTTTTATTTCAGAAACTTATGTAGTAGACATTATGACAGTTCAGAACAGGAATAAACTTAAGGTCATAGAGGTTCCTTCACACACAATATTTTTTACAAAAAAAAAACAATAAATAAAAACGACATGTATTTCAAGTGTTTTCAATAGCATTTTAAATGCATTTGTTTGTTTTCTTTAGTTTTTTGTATCGTTTTGTTACAGGTACTGTATTTCTCCTGAATGGTCATGCTGAATCTTGAATTTAAAAAAAGGTTACAAGTTACAACATCACCAAACTCCATTGTATGCTTTCCATTATTATACGGTACATTGTAAAGCAACAGCTGGTCCAGCAATTCTGAACAAGAAAGTGCAAAAAATACCGCCAAAAGTGCACTGTGTATGAAACCACCCTAAGGCTTTATTCACATGAAGGATATTTGTTGCAGAAATTTCTGCAACTGTCCCATTCATCTGGGACACAACAGGATACAATATGCATAAATCCAAAGCAACCCTAATCAGAAGTATAAAAGATAGACTGTTCTGCAGCAAATCAGATGCATGTGAATTTACTTTAAAGAGGACTTGTCAGCAGAATGAACAGTATTATATTATTAAAAATGCCCTGTGAAATCCTAAAGGTACTCATTGGAATTTGGGCCCCTTTGCACACCCAGGCTGCAAAAAAGTGTCACACATGTGGTATCGCCGTACTCAGGAGAAGTAGGGCGATGTGTTTTGGGGTGTATCTTTACATATACCCATGCTGGGTGAGAGAAATATCTCTGTAAATGACAACTTTTTAAAAAATGTTATACAAAGTTGTCAATTTACAGAGATATTTCTTTTACCCAGCATGGGTATATGTAAAAATACACCCCAAAACACATTGCCCTACTTCTCCTGAGTATGGCGATACCACATGAGTGACACTTTTTTGCAGCCTGGTGCTAAAGAGCCTAAACTCCAACAAGTACCTTTAGGCTTTACAGGGCTGCTCACAATTTAGCCCCGCCCAAAATGCCAGAACAGTAAACACACCCCATAAATGACCCCATTTCGGAAAGTAGACACCCAAAGGTATTCACTGAGGGGCATAGTGAGTCTGTGGGAGAATTTTTATTTTTTTTGCCAGAAGTTAGCAGAAATGGAAACTTTATTATTATTTTTTTCCTCAGAAAGTGTCATTTTCCACTAACTTTTGAAAAAAATGAAATGATACATGAACTCACCATGCCCCTCCGTGAATACTTTGGGATATCTTCTTTCTAAAATGGTGTCATTTGAGAGTATTTATACTATTCTGACATTCTAGCACCTGAAGAAACATGACAGGTGCTCAGAAAGTCAGAGCTGCTTCAAAATGCGGAACTTTTTTTGCACCATAGTTTGTAAACGCTATAACTTTTACCCAAACCAATAAATATACACTTATTGGATTTTTTTTAATCAAAGACATGTAGAACAACAAATTTAGAGAAAAATTTATATAGAAATGTAGTTTTTAAAAAAAAAAATTACAACAGAAAGTGAAAAATTGCATTTTTTTACAAAAATTTCGGTCATTTTTGATTAATAGCAAAAAAAGTAAAAATGTCAGCAGCAATTAAATACCACCAAATGAAAGCTCTATTAGTGAGAAGAAAAGGAGGTAAAATTCATTTAAGTGGTAAGTTGCATGACGGAGCAATAAACGGTGAAAGTAGTGTAGTGCAGAATTGTAAAAAGTGGCCTGGTCATTAAGGGTGTTTAAGCTAGGGGGGCTGAGGTGGTTAAATAGCCGTTAGCGAGAGCTCCTGAGCTGCCGCAGCATGCACATTTGAAGTCATATTTAGTTTATAAGATGCATTGACTTTTTCCCTCCACTTTGGAGGGGAAAAAAGTGTGTCTTATAAAGCAGAAAAATACGGTAATTAACCCCTTCATGCCCAATGACGTAGGTCTACATCATCGGACGGACTTCCGCTAGCTGCGGGCGCCATAGTTGCAGGTGGCCGCCTGGTACTTATAGCAGACACCCGCGGCTCATATCCGCAAGCGGCAATAATGCCAGTCGTGGACATTAAACCCCTCAGATGCCGTGGTCAATCTTGATCAATCTTGCTCCGGCTCCCCCGTGTGGCGATTGGAGGAGCCGGAGCCTGTATGCTGCATCCTCGGTCTTTATGAATGACACGAGCCTGCTGCATAGTAGTTCCTATGGAGCCCTTGCCGGCAATAGGGCACCATAGGAAACAAGAAACTATCTCATATACTCCTATGCTAATGCATTTGAGTATATGAGAATAGCAATCTAATGATTGCATGTTATAGTTCCCTATGGGAACTATATAAAAGTGTAAAAAAAAAAAAAAAAAATACATAAAAATTCAAATCACCCCCCTTTTCCCAAAATTTAAATAAAAGAACTAAAAAAATTAAAAAAATCCACAGCATGGGTGTCGCCATGTGCGAAAATACACATAGTATAAAAATATAATAATATTTTTGAAACAGCTTCATTTTATACAAAATATTAAATAAAAGTGATGAAAAAGTTATACACACCCCAGAATGGTATCAATGCAAAGTTCAGATTTCCTCACAAAAAATGTTCGTTCACATAATTACAAAAAAGTTATAGGAGTCATAACATGGCGACAAAAAAAAAAACAGATTTTTTTACCACTTTCGAATTTTTTTATCACTATCAAAACGCAAGAAAAATTATACATGTTAGGTATCTCCGGATTCGTACTGACCAGTAGAATAAAACTAACTGGTCAGTTTTATCGAACGTTGTAATTTAAAAACCCGTACAGCTGTGGTGGAATTGCTTTTTTTTTGCAATTTCACCCCATTTGGATTTTTTTCCCGCTTCCCACTACATCATATGCAATATGAAATGGTGGCGTTGGAAAGTACAACTTGTCCCACAAAAAAAAAGCTGTCATACGGCTATGTAAACAGACAAATAAAAAAGTTTTGGCTCTAGGAAGGCAGGAAGCGCAAAAAGAAAACACAAGAAAAAAACACACCTGGGCTTGAAAGGGTTAAACCAGCGTATAGGTGATTAGAACACCAATACACACTAGGGTAACAATTTTACTTGTTGTGAGTGTTAATGCAATATTAAGAGTCAGGCTTCAATCATCTGTTTTCGTATATTGTTTCCACATGGTTAAAATTACATATTTTTGGGGATTTTTTCAATTTAATAAAACAGCATATATATATATTTGATTACTACAGCAATACACAGGGTAGGGTAGCAAGCTACCTGTGAGTGTTAACGTCAAATTGAGCATCAAGCCTCAATCATCTGTTTCAGTGAATTCCATTTCCATAGTGTTGTAATTTTTTGGGGGATTGTTAAATTTAATTAAACTAGCATTTATACTAGTTAGGGAAATTTGGCTTTCGGGTGAACTTTATGGAAAACATAAAAGGTTCACGTTACAATTATATTATATCATGAAAGTAGGGCATTTAAGTAGAAGCATGCAATGGTGATTTTCTCGTCTCAAACAATTTATTGAAATAAAAGCCAACAACAGTGGTGGGTATAACCCCCCACAAAAATGTCAATGCCTCAATAACTTGTCCTTGAGCATCAATTATTACTTGACAATCACGTCTCACGCTGTTCTCAAGTCATCTTATTGTTTGCTGAGGCATAGCATCCCACTCTTCTTGAAGGGTGGCCCTCAGGTCATTGAGGTTCTGGGGTACATTGTTATGAGCCTCTACACAGCGACTCAGCTGATCCCATAGGCTTTCAATGTGATTCAGGTCTGGAGAAAGTATAAGCCGCTACATTTAAGGTACCCCAGTCTCCAGCAGCCGTTTCCTAATGATGCAACCTCGTCCAATTGCAGTGGTGAGAGTCACAGCCCTGGCTGTGATGCTCTCGGCTGCAATTGGACAAGTCACAACCAGGGAGAAGCAGACGCCCATTGAGAAACAGGGCCTTCTCTTCCTCCCTGTATTGATGGTATGAATTTACATATCAGGCGGGAAAACAATACGGGGGGCAAGGCGGGTGAATAGAGCGGCGCATAGAGAAAATAGTAAGCACTGTAACATGCCAACAGTATGCCCTACACAACCTGCTAGTTATATGATTATGTTTATACCCATGAAAGGTCCTCTTCAAATACCAATTCTAATTGAATCAGGAAATTTATTGGGCAATTCGTGGATCAGAATCAAACACCTGTTGTGAATTTGCAGTTAAGCTTCTTGTTAGAGAACAGCAAGTTGTGCAAAAAATACTGAAACATTGAACAGTTGGACATGTGAATTCAGAAGTTTCGAGAAGGTCACATTAAGTTCATCTGTAAAGGTTTAGCGTACATTTTAGGTTCATCCTGAAATTTCACCCACAAACCAAATAGCCCTAGCATTTTGTGAGTAGTGTATATGTGATTATTGCAGCAATACACAGGTTAGTGCAACAATCTAGTTGTGTGTTAACGTGAAATTGAGCATCAAGCCTCAATTGTCCGTTTCTGTGAATTCCACTTCCACGCGGTTGGAATTTACTTTTTTTTGTGTGATTGTTCAATTTAATTAAACAAGCATATATACATGATTACAGCAGAAATACACAGGGTAGGGCAGCAATCTACCTATGAGTGTTAAGGTGAAATTGCGTGTCAAGCCTCAATTATCCGTTTCCAAAAATTCCATTACCATGCGGTTGTAATTTAATTTTTTATTGGGATAGTTAAACTTAATAAAACCAGCATATATACGTGATTACTGCAGCAATACACAGGGTAGAGCAGCAATCTACCTGAGAGTGATAATGAAAAATTAAGAGTCAGGCCTCAATCATCTGTTTCCATGAATTCCAGTTCCACACAGTCGGAATTACATTTTGGGGGGGGATTGTAGAATTTAATTAAACCATCATTTATATTTGATTAGTGCAGCAAAACACAGAGTAGGGCAGCAATCTACCTGTGAGTGATAACGAGAAATTGAACGTCAGGCCTCATTCATCCGTTTATACAAATTTCATTTCCACACAGTTGGAATTCAATTTAGTTTTTTTGGGGGGATTTAATTTTAATTGAATTAAACCAACATATAGGTGATCAGTACACCAATACACAGGCTAGGATAACAAGTTACCTGTGAGTGTTAATGTGATATTAAGGGTCAGGCCTTAATCATCATTCTCCGTATATTATTCTTCTACGCAGTGGAATTATATATTTTTGGGGACTTATATGTGATTACTACAGCAATACACAGGTTAGGGCAGCAATCTACCTGTGGGTATTGACATGTCATTGACATTCATTATTTCTCCACATGGTTGAAATTTTATGGGAGACAAATGGTTGTCACTTCCGTCCGTGTGTTGTTAGGCATAAAGGATCAACACTCCTCAAAATAAGGTGCACACAATCTTCAAACCAGACAATGTTTGCAGTAAAGCTGCTGAAAGATTGGTGAGTGCCGCTTATTCTGTTCTGGTTTGAAGATTGATATTTTATTTTATTGGGAATTTTTCAATTTAATAAAACCAGCATATAGGTGATCAACACCTATACACAGCCCAACACACAAATGTATCTGTGAGGGATAGCGAATTTAGGCCTAAGTCCGTTTCCCTCTATTTCTATGTTCACAAACACGTTTCCAATCAAATTTTTTTTTTTTTGGGTTGATTATATTCAAACTAGCAGCATACATACGTGATTACTAAACAAATAGACAGGGTAGCACACAAAAGTATGTAGGAGTGATAATCTGGTTCCCTTTATTTCAGTCCTCAAACATTTTCAATCACATTTTTATTTTAATTTTGGGGGGAGGGGGTTGTAGATTATATTAAAACTAGCAGCAGCAGCATACGTATATACGTGATTACTACACCAGTAAACTAGGTAGTGCACAACATTATCTGAGAACCCCAAAAATGTCCGGGCTACAGGAGGGTTCCAAACGAAAGATCCAAAGTCAGAATGTTGGTAGTAGCAGTACCAACTATCCGGCCAGAAGTAGTAGTATATCGTAGTTGCACCTGATGGCTTCAGAAAGGCACAACATTATATTTGAGGAGAAAGAAGATGAGATTGTGGATTGGATTGCAGCAGCATGATGTGAAGGTGACATCAGAGTCCGACACCGTGCTGTGGAGGTAGGGTTCACAACGTTGCTCCTGCTTATCCTCTTTGCAGTCCCAAAGAGGGCTTTCAGTGGAGTCCTCTCAGTCTTCCTAGATGGGAGCCTTCCTTTTTCCTAAGAAGTGGCAAGAAAACCCCACAATGTCCTACGGCAGATAGTCAAGAGAGTCTCCCTGTTGATGACTTGAGTGAGAGCTAGTCAGAGTTTGTACTTGCCATGAGGAGGAGGCTGCAGACCCCAGGCATAGCCATGTTGCTGGTGGTAGCAGTGGTCCCCATAGTGTTGGGGGCACCGACAGTGGCAGTCAGGGCAGAGCAAGGGAGTGGGGCCAAAAAACACATCATTACATCCTACAGTTTAATAGAAGCGGTAGGGGGGGTGAGGACTCCAATGATGACTGTGTGCTGGACAGGACCTGGGAGCTGGATTGGGCGGCTGAGGAGGTACAACATCAGAGAGAAGGGTAATGGCAGCAGCGATAGATAGCAGAGGCCACATACCTCCCAAAATACCAGAGCCAGAGCATCGGTATTTGGTGATGATGCTGTGGGTTGGTTAGGCCCAAAATGTGCCAGAGCTAAGCCGAGCTCAGCTGCCTCTTCCTCTGCTGTGTGAGTATCTCCCATCTGGCATTTTTTCCTCCATGCTGTCGGATGACAAAAACATTGCCATATGCAAGCTGGGCAAGAGCAAAATAAGACATGGGCAGGCAAACACAAACATAGGTATCACAGCTGTATTGACCCACATGCATGACCCCATCTTGTGGGCAAACAGTTGGCAGCCAGCCACCACAGCAGGAGTTACGCCTTTCTCCCAGTACCCCTTATGGCAGCCAGGCCGCATTTACGGGCAGTACGGTGTCTTCCATATCTTCATCATACCTTTCCGCATCTCCCATCCAGGAAACAACTCTACATTCCCATGAATCTGATGATGTGCAAGCTTAATTCCCACCGGGCCAAGTTTCTGGCAGTGCAGTTGCTGCCGTACCATTTAGTGAAGTCTGCTGCCTTTAGGGAGCTTTTGACATGCGCTCAGCCTTGCTGGAAGATTCCTAGCTCGGCATTATTTCTCCCAAATAGCCATCCCTGCCTTGTACTCTCACCTGGTGGACAATATGGAATGCTCCCTGCAATTTTGCTGTGCAGTAAGGTTCATGCCATGGTGGACACATAGATCAGCTTTTACGGGCAGGGACCTTACATGTCTTTCATGGCCCACTGGGTCAATGGTTTTTCCGGCAGCAGCGAGGCAGCAACCGGCAACGAGGCCAGGTATTTTTGACCCTCCCCATGATTGCATCAGCCTAGCTGTCACACCAGGCACTTATGAGCCTTCTCCTCCTCCATCGACATGTTCCCATCCCCAATAGCAATAACGCATAGGGTTGCTCGCACTACCCTTCCTTCCTATCATATGTGTCAGGTCAAGCATTCCAACGCTGTATTGGAGCTTATTGGCCTGGTAGAGAGTAGCCACACCAGCAAGCAGTTGGTCAAGTACATCAAGCAGCAAACATCCTGCTGGCTGTCACCCCACCAACTCCAACAGGGCAAAGTGGTCTGTGACAATGGGCGCAACATTCTGGCCACTCTGAACTTGGATGAAATAACACGTTTCATACAGTGATTGGATAGCACTGCCATACAGTGACTAGATAGTGCCACCATGCAGTAACTGGACAGCACCACCATTGAGTTACTGCATAACCACCCTACAGTGACTGGATTACACTACCATACAGTGAGTGGATAGTATCACCATACAGTGACTGGATAACACCATTATACAATGACTGGATAATACTTCCATACATTAACTGCATAACACTGCCATACAGTGACATTGACTGCATAACACTGCCCTTCAGTCACCATAAAACTCCTCCATACAGTGACTGGATAACGCCACCATACAGTGACCGGAGAGCACCACTATACAGTGACTGGATACCATCTCCACACAGTGACTGGATAGCACCGCCATACAATGACTGGGTAATGCTGCCATACAGTGACTGGATAATGCCGCCATACAGTATATGACCAGTGGCACATAGAGTATAGGAGGGCACAGTACAGGGTATGACTAGGAGCATTGCACAGGGTATGGTAAGGGGGCACAAAGCAGGGTATAAGAGGGCATAGTACAAGTTAGTAGGGACAGTATAGGGCAGTGATGGCGAACCTTTTAGAGACCGAATGCCCAAACTGCAACCCAAAACCCACTTATTTATCGCAAACTGCCAACACGACAATGTAACCTGAATACTAATATAGTATATCTTCCATGTAGTTTATCATTTAGCTATAATAGCCTGCCTACAATCAACGCGCTGCCTGTACCGTTCATAGTGCACCCTGTGCTGATGAGTGGCAGGAAAAGTCTAAGGCATATTGGTACACCATAGACTTTTTCCAGGGTGTGGGTGCCCACAGAGAGGGCTCTGAATGCTGCCTCTGGCACCCGTGGCATAGGTTTGCCACCACTGGTATAGGGTATAAGGAGGCATAGTAGAGATTAGGAGGCACAGTACAAGGGTATCCCATTATACCCCAGTACTATGCCTCCTACAGGGTATTATAATGGGGCATAGTGCAGTGTATAAAGGGGCACACACAGTACAGGGTATAGGGCACAGTACAAGTTAGGAGGCACAATACATGGTATCAGACAATGTTGGTAAGGCTGGCAGGGAGTCTGAAGCAGGAGGTTGTGGCACTGGCTGGTAGGCAGACAGCAGCGGTGCTCAGAGACGGGCGAGGGCTGAGACACAGTGCTGCTCAGGGTTACTCCTGCTTCTTGGCTGTCTGTCACGGCCAGAGCAGCAGGTCAGCTGCCAGGGGTGGATTAAGTGTATCATAGGCCCGAGGCTGTTTACCTATTTTGGGCCCTCTCCCTCCCTCCATTTGCCCCGAACACTACACCCCCCCTCCATAATTCTGATAGTAATGCAGACCACATTTGGATGCAGCAGTTTCAAGATGCTACAAGATGATTGATGATGGGGGCCCAGACCCCTGCAGGCACATTAAGAAGACAGGTCCCAGGACAACCAATAAGAGGCCGCAGTGCCTAGAAATCATCTCAGCCACCCGTGAGTTTATACTAATACGCTGGATAGTTTGTTAAAGGGTCACTGAGTTTTTTTATATATACATAGAGACACATCTAAAGCTTCGATCGGTGGGGATCTGAGTAGTGACACACCCACAGTTCTCTAGAACAAGGAGAGAGAAGCATGCCTATTAAGTGCTCACTGTCCGTGTTGCAGGCCATGGGCACCATCATAGTCTGTGGGCCCATCTCAATTTCGTCCTCCGATGCGAGGAGAGCGCAATATGCAAGCACTTCTCTCTCCTCATTCTACCAATTGGTGGAGGTCTCAGCTCTTGGATCCCCACCAATCAAAAGTCTCTACAACATATCAAAACTCAGTCAGGGAGATTTATCAAAACTGGTGCAAAGGAAAATTAGTCAGATTGCCCATAGTAACCAATCAGATTTTACCTTTCATTTTTCAGAGCTCCTTTGGAAAATGAAATATGGAATCTGATTGGTTTCTATGGGCAATTAAACCAGTTCTCCTCCGAACCAATTTTGATAAATTTCCTCCAGTGATGACCCTTGAAATAACTGTTTTCTAAATGAACGCATGAGCTGGACAAGGTCTGTATGTAACGCAGTCAATGTACTGTGCCATGTGCCATTTGTGCAGGGGGCGGTATAGAGGTCTACCCTGGCTGGGGGGACCCCCGGGTAATTTATCTTCTCCCCTATAGTCCACTCCGAGCCTGCTCGTGACTGTAAACTATTAGTAAACATGGAAGGAGAATGAGTGGAGTAGTTGGGCCAGGTAGCTTGTATCTGCTGTCAGATGTAGCGCCGCAGAGCCCTGATATAATAGCCCTGTGAATAAGCGGATTCGGTTCTACTATGTCAGCCGCATGAGTCATACCTTTGTAAAGAGGGAACCTCAGGGATACTGTAGATACAACAGGTTGTCATGGTAACGCTTGTTTTCTTACTTGAGCCTGGTCTCCCGAG
This sequence comes from Bufotes viridis, assembly GCA_033119425.1. Taxonomy (NCBI): domain Eukaryota; kingdom Metazoa; phylum Chordata; class Amphibia; order Anura; family Bufonidae; genus Bufotes; species Bufotes viridis. The sequence goes on from CM065592.1 coordinate 163,119,442, forward strand.
ATATAAATTATTCACAAGCCAACCACATAAGGTCTTTCCTTTCCTTCTAGAAAGGGGTTGTGCTAAGTGCACAGCTCAGGAGTCTTCTGTACGACACAAGGCCCGGACCCCTTGTCCAAATCATCTGGAAGATATGGATAATTACAAGCAACTGCCTGCAAAGCCTTAACTCAAAGGGTTAATTGAAAATCCTGCTTAAGAGGTAGTGCAGGTAGTTGCTATAAAGGGCTGTTTTGGAGTATATAGAAAATAGAGATATAACATAAACATATTATACACCTATGTAGATGAATTTCTTGATGTATTGTTATTATTGGGAGCACTCCTTTCCTCCTGTTAAAACCTGTAGACCTGTAATATCTTCAGTTAGGCTACATGCACACGACAGTTGTTTTTCTCTGCATCCGTTCAGTTTTTGCAGGTTGGATGGGGACCTTTTCATTTCAATGGGTCAGCAAAAAAATACTGATAGTCAACCGTTTGTGTTCCGAGTCAGTTGTCCGTGGTTCCATTCCGCAAAAAAATAGTGCCTATGTCCTATATTTTTCTCATTTGCGGACAAGGATATGCATTATTACAAGGGATTAGTAAAAAAAAAACGGATCCTCAAAAAAAAACTGATGCCATCAGTTTTTTTTTGCGGATCCACAATTTGCGGACCGCAAAACACAACTGTCGTGTGCATGTAGCCTTATTCACACGTCAGTGTTTGGTCAGTGATTTCCATCAGTGGAGCCATAGAGATAAGGCACAAGGGAAAGATCTGCTTCTGTTCCATGTTTTTGACCTGCACCGAGTTTTGGCTCACAATTACTGACCAAACACTGAAGCCTCATGCACACGAATGTATTTTTTGCGGACCGCATACGGAACCATTCATTTCAATGGGTCCGCAAAAAAACCCGGAAGTTACTCCGTGTGCATTCCGTTTCTGTATGTCCGTATTTACGTTCCACAAAAAATAGAACTTGTCCTATTATTGTCCGCATCAGGAAAAGGATAGTACTGTTCTATTAGGGCCAGCTGTTCCGTTCCGCAAAAAACGGAATGCACACAGACGTCATCCGTATTTTTTGCGGATCTGTTTTTTGCATGAGGCCTGACTGTGTGAATAAGGCCTTAGGGCTCATGCACAAGGCCGTTGGCCCCTTCAGTGCTAAGTTTAAAGAAGTTCAGTGAATAGAATAGAAACAATATCTTTTCTCTTTCCTAAGTACGACAGAAAAGTTGTCCAAATATGAATGATTAACCTATTAAACTGGGGATAAAGAAACTAATATGAAAAGTTGTTATTCTAAAAATCTTCATCTACTTGCATATTATAAGTTATACCAGGAAGAATTAGTCTTTATGTAGAAAACCATGATTTAAATCAAGCCTTACTGACTAGTGATTTAAATCAAATCCACCCTGCTGAGGATGTTAACTTCCTGACGCCTTAAAAAACAGGATCAAAACACATAGCTGCTTTCATTCAGAGGCAGCGCACTAGCCGGTAGTAGTGATGAGCGAACAGATTTGTAGGAATCGATGTTGTGAGGGAGCTTTCCGCAGCTTTAGACACTCCATCTGCCAGCGGATTAACATGGTCACACATCTCGCGGGGCATGCGCAACAGTGTATGCGCAAGATTATCAGGGCTGTGCGAGATGTGCTGCCATGTTAATCTGCTGGTACAATGGGGAATGGTCTCTAGTGGGACAATCCCAACTGAATGAGATTTTGTTCAAATGAACAAATCAATTCATGCGAATCGATTCGCTCATCACTAGTCCGTAGGTTGTGTGTGTCATGGCAGCTCACCACTAGTCACTACAATATACGTAGCTGAGCTGCAATCCCAGACACAACCTGTGGACACTTTTGTGTGGAAGAAACCTCCCAATGTTTTAGGCCTCTTTCACAAGTCCATGTCCAACACAACATTTGTGATAAGATGATCAGTGGTTCATCTGTGAAGATGTCTGTGAAGACCCTGTATTTGGGCCGTGTATCTGTTTTTTGCCTCAGTGTATTATCTGTATTCCAGAGACACTGCTAGGCTGAAAACTGGTTTTCAGAGCATCTCCTAGCAATGACCTGTGAAAACCATGGGCCAAACATGGATACCTTGTTGTGTGCATGGTTTTCACAGACCCATAGACTATATTGTGTGTGAGGGATCCGTATCACGACCTATGAAAACCATGGGCCAAACATGGATACCTTGTTGTGTCCATGGTTTTTACAGACCAATAGACTATTTTGTGTGTGACAGATCCATATCACGGACAAAATAGGGCACATTTCCGTGGTGTCACTAGGGATCCCATAGTGTGTGGAAAACAACTGATGTGTGAAGTCAATGGGTACACGTGCTCTCTGTGGAGACCATGGAAGGCACATCTGCGTGATTCACTGATGTGTCAATCATGGACAGTACCTTTAACCCTTTCCTCACAAAGCCATTTTCCAATTTTCATTTACACTTTTTGCTCCCTGCCTTCCAAGAGCCCTAACTTTTTTACTTTATTGTCTTCTGAGGTCTTATTTTGCAAGTCAAGCTGCAGTTTTTTTTAGTGGTGTCGTTTAATATTCCATACATTATAATGGGAAAGTGAAAAAAAAAAATATGAATGGAAATTCAAAAAAAACACAATTCCTCCATTAAACGGTTCTAATTTATGACATTCAGTGGGTAGTAAAAATGCTATATTTATTCTGTGGGTCAGTACAATTACAGCTATACAAAATTTATATATTCTTTAATGCTTTAAAAAAAAAATCTCTCTACACCATATTCCTTGTTTACTGAGCTGTGCAAGGGCTCTTTTTTTCTTTTTTTTTAAAGCAAGCAACTTTAATTGACACCATTCTGGGGTATGTGTGATATTTTTTTTTTACCACTTTTTATTCTATTGTTTGGTAGGCAACGGCAATTCAACCATTTAGATTTTTTTCATTACTGTGTTCACCATATGGGATAAATAGATCATAGATGTTCATATATATTTTTGTTTATTTTTATTTGTAAAATTGGAAAAGGAGGGTGATTTGAATTATTTTGAGTCTTTTTATATTTTTAGGAACGTCTTTTACATTTTTTTGGTTCTCATAGGGCAGTGATGGTGAACCGTTTAGAGACTGAGTGCCCAAACTGCAACCCAAAACCCACTTATTTATTGTAAAGTGCCAACACGACAATTTAACCTGAATACTAATATAGTATATCTTCCATGTACTTTGTCATTTAGCTATAATATCCTGCCTGCATTCAATGTGCTGCCTGTGCCGTTCATAGTGCGCCCTGTGCTGATGAATGGCAGGAAAAGTTAAGACATATTGGTACACCATAGACTTTTTCCAGGGTGCGGGTGCCCACAGAGAGGGCTCTGAGTGCCGCCTCTGGCACCCATGCCATAGGTTCGCCACCACTGTCATAGAGGATTTTAACATTTAATTGCTACATTGCTTATACAACAGACTGCTAAGGTTTACCATTGTGGGCTATGATAAAATTGGTGTGTTCCTATTAAATTCTGCCACATGCAGGGCTCAAAAGCAACTTTGCTGTGGCAGCCCTGGGAGCCTTCACAAGCCTCTTAGTTGCCATAGCAACCGAATGACTTCTGTGACCGTGTTGCTAGGGGAGGGGAAGTTTTTTTCATTGAGATGCGCAGTCCTGAGTTAGGCTACTTTCACACTAGTAGCCAGAACTCCGGCTTGACCCCATTATAGTCAATGGGGCCGGAGCGGACCTCCGGCGGCAAGCGTGCACTAGCGGCAGCACGGATTCGGCAGGCTGTTCACTCTCCAGAACAGCCTGCCGGAGAAACACTTGAGGCTGATGCGCTCAGTTAAACAGGAAGAGCGCAGCAGCCGGCTCGGTGGATGTTAGTGAAGCTGGAGGGAAGGAGTGGGCGGGGTTATCGGCTACTAATGATGTAGCCAGTGGGGGCGGAGCTTGACGGCAGTCGCAATGCCAGGGACATATGGTATGAGCAGAGAGAGGGGCGGGCCTGTGCTCTGTCGGGGGGAGGCGGGCCTGGGCACTGGATGGAGGGCGTTCCTGGGCACTTTTTGAATGAAAATACCGCCCCTCTGGGCACCTTCAGGTGTCATTAGCATAAAGTTAAAAGAGGATTTTCATGAAGGTAGAAAGCCGGATCCAAGTGTAAAGAACACCTATGGAAAGAAGGTATGAAGAGCTGTAAGAACCTATGTTTGGCTTAATATTGATTTTCCAGGTGACAGAATCCCTTTAAAGGTCTGCGTATGCACAGGCTGGAAGGACGGATCCATCCTTCAGGTATTTCTAATGCCGGATCCGGCACTAATACATTTTAATGTAAATTAATACCGGATCCGGCATTCTGGCGACTGATCCGTCAGTTTGGACGGAGATAATACAGCAGCATGGTGCGGTATTATCTCCGTGCAGTGACTGAACTGAAGATATCCTGATGCATCCTGAACGGATTTCTCTCCATTCAGAATGCATTAGGATATAACTGATCTGTTCATTTCCGGTATTGAGCCCCTACACCGGAACTCAATGCCGGAAAAGAAAAACGCTAGTGTGAAAGTACCCTTAGGCGACAATGTCTTGTGGGAACTGAGGGCACATTATACTGACAGAAGCTTCAGAATGATCCTGCCCCATCACTAGGGCAGCAGCATGCATTTTGAATGGCAGAGATAGCTCCTAGCAGCAGCACTTTTAAAGAGTTAAATTTCCTTTTTTCTTTCTATAGTAGCCCACAGGCTTATTCGCAGATGGATTGCACAGTGTGACCTCTAATTGTATCTCACTTCAGAAGCATCAGTCCACTTGGCAGTGTTATGCTTTCTGGCCCATTGCACACGACCGAATGGTTTTGCGGTCCGCAAAAAAACAGATCCACAAACAAAAACGGATGACATCCGTGTGCATTCCGTTTTTTGCGGAATGGAAAATCTGGCCCCTAATAGAACAGTATTATCCTTGTCTGTGATGCGGGCAATAATAGGACATGTTCTATGTTTGAACGGAAGGGAAATATGGAAATACGGAAACAGAATGCATACGGAGTACCTTCCATTTTTTTTTTTTTTGCGGAACCATTGAAATTAATGGTTCCGTATACGGAACATCAAAAACGGCCCGTACACTCGCAAAAAAAACCTTTGTGTGAAAGAGGCCTTAACCATCTATCTGGTAAAACATTGTTCGGAGCGTCTATTTGTGTGCACATGTACTGTATGTAGTCTGTATGTATGTCTGTATGAATGTAGTAATTACATTTATGTACTGTATTAGGGTACTTTCACACTTGCGTTGGTGCGGATCCGTCTATTTATTTTCACAGACGGATCCGCACCTCTAATGCAAACGTTTGTATCCGTTCAGAACGGATCCGTTTGCATTAGATTTAAAGAAAAATGACAAAGTCCAAAACGGATCCGTTTTGGATTACATTGAAAGTCAATGGGGAACGGATCCGTTTTCAAATGCACCATATTGTGTCACTGACAACGGATCCGTCCCCATTGACTTACATTGTAAAAAAAAACGGATCCGTTAGGCTCCGCCTCTTCAGACGGACACCAAAATGCTGCATGCTGCGTTTTGGTGTCCGCCTCCAAAACGTAATAGAGGCGGAACGGAGCCTAACTGATGCATTCTGAACGGATCCTTATCCATTCAGAATGCATTGGGGCTTAACTGATCCGTTTTGGAACGTTTGTGAGAGCCCTGAAACGGATCTCACAAACGGAATCCAAAACGCTAGTGTGAAAGTACCCTTATGTGTTTGGTGAATGGCAGTATTATTTCTGCTTTATTTTCACACTTTATGGTAGAATATATGGTGCACTCTATAGTAGTGTTATTTTTACAGTGCATAGCAGTATTATTTCAGCCTTCTTTGACATTGTGTGTAGTGTTGAGCGAATCGAAGTAGACTTCGATCCGAACTTCATGGAAAATTCTATTCGCCGCAAAGCCCAGTTTCTTTGTGCTTCGTGGTAGCGAATCGATTTTCCCTGAATGGCAGTAAAGAATTTTAAAAATCATATTTACCCATTTGATTGCGATGAGTCGGGCGCCACCATCTTGATTGAAGGTCTCGCACGAAATCCCATGAGTGATGATGTTATCACGGGCCACGCAAGATTTTGCGCTAGATCTTCAATCAAGATGGCAGCAGCCAGCTCGTCACAATCAAATGGATGAGGTATGATTTCATTAATTAATTTTTTTATTTTACACTGTATTTATTACTGTCAGATGCCGCAATCAGCTATGAACATGGCATCTGAGGGGTACAATGATGGGGAGCGGTTCAATCGCCGCTCCCTGTCATTGCACCCCCTACTTAGAAAAAATTAGTTTGGGTCTTTTTATTTTTTTAAAAACCTCTTTTAACTTTTTTGGGTTCTCATAGGGTATTTGAACATTCAATTGCTACATTGCTTATACAGTAGACTGCTAAGGTTTACCATTGTGGGCTATGATAAAACTGGGGTGTTCCTATTAAGTTCTGCTACATGCAGGGCTCAATAGGAACTTTGCTGTGGCAGCCCTGGGAGCCTTCACAAGCTTCACCACCGAATGACCTATGTGATCATGTTGCTAGGGGATGTGAAGTTTTTTTGCGGTTCGGACCCATTCATTTCTATAAGACCACAAAAAATGTGGACGGCACACGTATGTCAGATGCCGCAATCAGCTATGAACATGGCATCTGAGGGGTACAATCACGGTAGCAGTGTTCCCTGTTAATGTACCCCCTACTTACAAAGAAGTGAATTTTTTTGTAAAATTTTGCGACGCAACCGCATCCAATTTGAAAATACTTTGTTCATCGCTAATTATGTATGTACTGTAAAAGACAGCTTTAGGACTCTTTTTGGCGATATTAAATGGATCAGACATCAGACAGCGGAACTAAGCACTTTATGACAATATTACTTGAGCACTATATTACACTATTTTGTTGACATTGTAGGATCTGTATTTGTTAGCCATTGAAAGGAACTATTATGTTTGCGCTCATATGTTGGTATTATATTGCACTTGTAAGTGAGCATGGCATGACACTATTATTTGATATAAATCAATTAAAAAAGTTCAGCACATGCAGGTGTCTTCAATCCTCCTGTACCAAGTGCACGAGAACTAAATACAGCTCTGCTGAGACTTAGGTTGAAGGGTTTTCTGAGAGTTTTTCTTACTGATGACATTCTCAGGATAGATCAACAGTATCTGATCGGTATCTGAACACACAGAAACGCCCCCCACCAATCAGCAGTTTGATAAGGCACCAGCGCTCCTGTGAGGGCCGTGGCCTTCTCGCATTTTACCAAGCACAGTGCTGTACATTGTAGCTTCACATTGTACATTGTACCCTGTTGGACCCTCACTGATCAGGTAGGTCATCCGTATTAAAATCTTGGAAAACCCTTTTAATGTGCAACCTATGTGATTAAATAATAATTGATCAACAGCAATACACGGTATAGGTATATGGGTTGTTTAATGACTGGTGGTCCAGTCATACTATAACGACATGGGTGTTCTGAAAAGAGTGTTTTAGGACTTAATTGGACGTTGCTTGGAAGGGTCTTTTGCGCATATAGATGTACCAATATTTTGTACTTTATTAATCAAATGTTAGCACTTAGTCATTTTCGACCATAATAAATGTCAAATACTACCTACGAAGCTCTGGAGTAAAAATGGAGTCCATCTTATCGCACCCACTTGTGTTATTAGACAATGAGACCCAGTGATGTTATCTAATCGTAGGTGCACTGCACAGACAAAGGAGACGAATTTATTAAAGAAAACCTTGTCAAATGTATTTGATGTGTCAGATATTGACATTTTACATCTATTCTTGTGTTGAACAGCATTGAAAAGGCCTGTAATAACAACACTGAGACTCTCTCTACTGGGAATATGGAAGCTGTTGCTAAAACTGTATGGAACCACCCACAGGCCTCAGCCATGACTCACTGTTATGTATTCGGGCTTCCATCGCTCTTCTCTGAAAACCACACAAAGTTAAAGCTATTGAACAGCACTTTTATCCATTCAGACAGCACTGAATGAATCCCAACGATTACATAGATTTTTTTATTCAAGAGATTCACTACCTGCAGAGCTTCTCTATGGAGGAAAGTCTCAGTCCATTTCTGTTATTCTCTTCTAGCAAACCTACTGTTCATATACATATACAATATATACCTATTCTAATCAACTCTTTCTAAGAATATATTTTAGGAATTGTATCTATCTATCTATCTATCTATCTATCTATCTATCTATCTATCTATCTCCGTGTCTGTCAGTCGGTATATCTATCTATCTATCTATCTATAATCCTAAAACTATGACGTGTTCACACTGGCCACTTTTCCTGTTCCATAGAGTTCACTTTTCAGCAGTCATCTCATTACCTTCACCTGCCGGCTTACAATGACAGATATCATTAATATATCATGTCATTCACAATAAGTGATGGAAACAGCACGCCTTCTCCCCCTCCTTTCACAGTGAGCTCTGCGCTGGTCTCAGAGCAGACTCACAACATAGAAGCCAAAGTCTACAGGTCCCTGTGATCAATGCGGCTGCTGTAATGCATATCTATAAATGCTGTTAACAGCAGCTGCATAGACAAGATAGCTGCTGCTATAACGTCTACAGGGAATAGAATAAATTCCTCAATCATAAAATAAAAACAGATTAGAAAAAAAGACTATCAGTATCTGGTTTTAATGAGTAAAAACAATATAGGTGACACATTCCCTATAACTTTATTAATTATGTTATTTTTTTTAAAGCTTTATTATATATTGAATATTAATTAAACAGTGATCATTTATACATTTGTATGGACTAACTTGAACTTCTGATTAACCCTCAGATCATCCCTTCTATAGACACCTTTGGGGCAATGTTTTCTTCTTCTTCTTCTTCTTCTTCTTCTTCTTCTTCTCCTCCTTGTCCTTCTTCTTCTTCTTCTTCTTCTTCTTCTTATTATTATTATTATTATTATTGCATTTTGATTATCTTGACCAAAAATATTTTTTCCATTTGGTCTTTACTTTAACACTAAACTGTTGCTTCCCCTTGTCTATGAATTCCTCCAGGCAGAGGCTCTGACAGCTTTATTTGTGTCCCTTATCTCTTCACTCCTGGCAGCTCATAAACACTTATTTAAGCTACATTCTTATCAAACAGATAAGGCTGCAGCATACAAAAAAGAGGAAAATAAATTATGAGCCTCCTTACCTGTCTCTAGATTGCCTTGACTCTTTCACTGCCGTGGGGCCTCATTCCTTCCTCCCTAGTAATCATAGCAGACAGCAGATTTTTTCCCCTTTTCTCCTGTCATAGGCCTCATGCACACGACCGTTTTTTTATGCTGTCCGCAAAAATGGGGTCCGTTGTTCAGTGATCCGTGTCCGTTTTTGCCTTCCGTTGTGTTTCCGTGTGTCTTCCGTTTTTTTTAGCGGACAAGACCCAAAAGATTTTACCAAAAGACAGGCTGACAATGTTTCCCAAGTGCCTGCCAAGGGATCCGCAAAAAAACGGACACGGATGACACACGGATGGCCATCCGCATTTTTCACGGACCCATTGACTTGAATGGGTCCGTGAACCGTTTTTCACGGACAAGAATAGGACAGGTTATATTTTTTTGACGGACTGGAATCACGGACCACGGACGCGGAGGACAAACGGTGCATTTGCCGAGGTTTCAACGGACCCATTGAAAACCAATGGGTCCGCAGAAAATCACGAAAAACGGAGCAACGGACACGGAATCAAACAACGGTCGTGTGCATGAGGCCATAACTGTAGTCACAGTAGAGCCTCCCTTCTTACAGCAGTCACTTCCTCCACGTCATAGTAATCACAGGGCCTCACTTCTTAAACATGGCAAGAAGATCCCTAGTTTCCCCAGTCTATTGGACCTAAATGGTGATACGCTGTATCGAATAAAGACGGATGTTCCTTTATCTTCAATGGAACGCGTGGACCTTAGACCCACTTTTTTTTTCTTTAGTTTTCCCTTGTGTCCCCAGTAGTCACGGTAGTACTGTATGCCTTCCATCCATTCTTGTCTATTACTTCCCACTTGCTCCTGCACTTCACTGTCTACAAGAAGCTTCTTGTAACAGAGATCAACCGAGGACAAGCACACAGCGCTGCAATAATCTGCCAGATGCCATGTGCCATGTCTAGATGGCAGGAGCAGGTTATGGCCGGCCCTGCTTCTGCTCTGGAAGACCTTTATCAGAAAATTATGGTGGTTAACATGAAGTTTCCTTTTCCCCCCAAAGATATCTTATTTGTGAGTCTATGAAAAATCTTAACTTATATAGCAGGCAGTATGTTATCCCATACATAACCGTAATATTGCTGTAACTGGTTTCTTTTTGCCCTTGAAGGTGAATGGGACTGGAGAAGCTGTGATGAAACAATTACTTTTAGTAACGGTTTGATGAAAATACGAGCACAGGATATATTTAACTTCTTGGGAATAAATATGTCTGCCAGCTTTTTCATCTAAAAATAGTATTTCAAAAATGAAATGTGCCTGGAGAGAAGAGACATGCAGAAGGAGACGCGATACGGGGTGGAATAAATTCAGGTTGATTAACTTCATTCTGGCCTCTTCTCTTTTCATTTTTGCCTAATATGAATTGCCTGGTTGCCTGTTGAAGTAAACAACAACTGCTTCAGATTTTCGGTTTTAGAAAGACAATGACCTACTGTATGAAGAGAATTCAGCATCACGTATATTTAGACATAGGCAGAATGGGGGGTATATGCACCAATAGACATAAAATCTGATAAAAGTATAAAATCCCCTTTTATAATCATTGAGCTTGATCCATTGATCCAGTTTTTCTTATAATGCAGAGCTGCTTTGACAATTCTGCTATTAGAAATAGTCAATATGCTTGTGGATAAGCACATGCCTAATATCTTAGCTAAGGTCCTATCACATTACTGTATAGCATACCTCCCAACTTTTGAAAAGAAGAGAGAGGGACAGTATGTGCAGAGTGAGAAGATTTTTTCAGCACTAGGCCACACTTCTAACTCCGCCTAAAACATAACTCAGCACTTAATCCCTCCCAGTCCCCAAAATGCCGCCGCATAGTAATTATTCACCCTTTATGTCACTACACAGTAGTTATGCCCAGATATGTGCCCCCTCAAAGTAGTTATTACAGATATGTGCCCCCTCACAGTAGCAATGCCCGGATATGTATCCGCTCACAGCAGCAATGCCCAGATATGTGTCTCCTCAAATGTAGCAATGCCCAGATATGTGCCCCCTCACAGTAGTATGCCCAGTTCTGTGCTCCCTCACAGTTATATGCCCAGTTCTGTGCTCTCTCACAATAATATGCCCAGTTATGTGCCCTCTCACAGTAATATACCCAGTTGTGCCCCCTCACAGTATTATGCCCAGCTGTGCCCTCTCACAGTAATATGCCCAGCTGTGCCCCTTTACAGTAAGATACCTAGTTGTGCCCCCTTACAGTAATATACCCAGTTGTGCCCCCCCAGGTTGTCACAGGAGGCTGAGCATTGCGGAGAGGATAGATGTTGACCGCTCACAGCACTCATAGCCCCCCCCCCCTTATGTGCCAGTAGTCCCCTTTTGTGCCAGTAGTCCCCTTTGTGCCAGTAGCCCTCCTTATGTGCAAGTAGCCGTCCCCCCTTATGTGCCAGTAGCCGTCCCCCCTTATGTGCCAGTAGCCGATCCCCCTTATGTGCCAGTAGTCCCCCCATATGTGCCAGTAGCACCCCTTATGTGCCAGTAGCCCCCCCTTATGTGCCAGTAGCCCCCCTTATGTGCCAGTAGCCCTCCTTATGTGCCAGTAGTCCCCCTTATGTGCCAGTAGCCCTCCTTATGTGCCAGTAGTCCCCCTTATGTGCCAGTAGCCCCCCCCTTATGTGCCAGAAGTCCCCCCTTATGTGCCAGTAGTCCCTCCTTATGTGCCAGTAGCCCTCCTTATGTGCCAGTAGCCCCCCCTTATGTGCCAGTATTCCCCCCTTATGTGCCAGTAGCCCCCCTTATGTGCCAGTAGCCCTCCTTATGTGCCAGTAGCCCCCCTTATGTGCCAGTAGCCCCCGTATGTGGCAGAAGCCACATAATATGCGCCAGTAGTCTCCCCCCCACCTTATCATGTGCCAGTAGCCTCCCCCACCCAGTAGTCTCCCCCACCACCTTATCATGTGCTTGTAGCCCCCCCCCCCTCACCTTATCATGTGCCAGTAGCCCCCAAAAAAACAAAAAACAAACAAACAAACAAACAAAAAAAAACACTTATACTTACCTGATATGGGCAACTATGCGGAATGGGTGCGGACCCATTCATTCTCTATGGGGCAGGAATGGATGTGGACAGCACACAGTGTGCTGTCTGCATCCGCACTTCCGGAGAGCGCCCCCGAACTTCCGGTCCGCGGCTCCGGAAAAAAATAGAACATGTCCTATTTTTTTCCGCTTTTGCGTACAAGAATAGGCAGTTCTATGGGGGGGCCTGCCGGGTGTATTGCGGATCTGCAATTTGCGGATCTGCAATACACTATGGATGTGTGAACGGACCATTATAGTGCATTACAGGGATTCTGGGTTAAGTTCTAGAAGTGAGCAGACAGACCTGACAGCATTAGGACAATTCTGATATTCACTATGACGTGGAGTATTAAAGGTGTTATCTAGAAATTTCATATTGATTACCTATCCTCAGGATAGGTCATCAATATCAGATCGACGTCTGTCCTGGGTGTCGAATCTGCTGTATGAAGAGGCTGCAGCGCTCCCTGAGCACCTAGCCCTCTTCCAAGGCCAGTGACATCGCTGTATATCAGTCATCTGACCTAGGCGCAACACAGCACCATGCTTTGTAAATTGGTAATATTACATCCCTGCCCCGCGAGTCCATGCCTCGTTTAATGCATGACAATATCCTGGTGGCCTTAGAAGCAGCTGATTGACATTGTATGCTGTTATTGAATCTACCATCTACAAGGAGACCAAAATCCTTCTCTATAAGTGACTCTCCCAGTGTTACATCACCTAGGTCATATGAAGCACCGAGATTATTACTACCAAGATGCATAACTTTACATTTATCCACATTTGCCAAGTTGACGCCTAATCAGTCAGAGTGTTTAAATCAGCTTGTAGTTTATGGACATCTCCCGTAGACTGTACAGTACTACATAGCTTAATGTCATCTGCAAAAATAGAAATGGTGCTATTAACCCCATCCTCAATATCATTAGTAAATAAATTAAATAATAGAGGGCCCAGCACTGAACCTTGGGGTACACCACTTATAACCCGGGACCATTCAGAATAGGTATCATTGACCACAACTCTCTGTACACGGTCCTTCAGCCAGTTTTCAATCCAATTACAAACTATACTTTCCAAGCCTATAGACCTTACTTTACCTATTAAATGTCTATGAGGGACAGTATCAAAAGCCTTTGCAAAATCCAGAAACACTACATCCACAGCTGCCCCTCTGTCCAGGCTACTACTCACCTCCTCATAAAAACAAATCAGATTAGTCTGACAACTTCTGTCCTTGGTAAACCCATGCTGGTTATCACTTTTAATATTATTTGCAGTAACATACTCCTGTATATAGTCCCTTAAGAGTTCTTCGAACATTTTTCCCACTACCGAAGTTAAACTAACTGGTCTATAATTACCTGTAAATGACCTAGATCCTTTTTTGAATATGGGCACCACATTTGCCTTGCGCCAATCACTTGGCACTGTACCAGTACCTAGAGAAGGGGGCACAGCAATGACTGAACTGAGCTCTTTAAGCACTCTTGGGTGTAATCCATCTGGACCCGGAGCGTTGTTCACATTTACCTTATTTAACTTGTCTTGGACCATATCTACAGTTAGCCAATTGAGTATATTACGGGATATACTAACAGCCCCAGCACCACAGATATCAGCTCCTTTATCTACTTTTGTATATACAGAGATAAAAAACCCATTTAGTAACTCTGCCTTTTCCTTATCTTCAGTGACTAAACCATTATTTAGGGACCTACCTGCTCGGACCTTGTTTTTTTTAGCATTTAACATTTAAATAATTTTTGGGGGATTTGTTTTGCTCTCTTTTGCCACCTGCTGTTTGTTTTGTATTTCTGCTAATTTTATCTCCTTTTTTACAGATTTTATTAAGCCCTTTGTAATCTTCAAACAGTACAGCTGACCCATCAGTTTAGTAGTTTTTAAATGCCCTTTTTTTTGTCTTTTATTGCCCTTTTTACAGTAGCTGTAAGCCATGGGGCCTACCTAACTTACCTAAAGGAATACATTTTTTAGTGCAATCACTCAATGTGGATTTAAAGCTCTCCCATTTATCCTCAGTATTAGGCTGCATTCACACGTCCGTGGAACACGTGTGATACCGGACTGGCACCCTGCTTAGTGCAAGAGCGCACGGCGTCATTCATTGCTATGATGCCGTGCGCTTCCTGCTGCCGCCGCTGCACTGTAGTACACTCGTATAGATCATAGGAGTGAACTACAGTGCAGCGGCGGCAGCAGAAAGCGCACGGCATCATAGCAACGAATGACGCCGTGCGCTCCTGCACTAAGCAGGGTGCCAGTCCGGTATCACACAGTCCTTGTTCCACGGACGTGTGAATGCAGCCTTATTATGTGACAGTAGCTGCTCCCAGTCTATGCCCTGAAATGCTGTCCCCAACCCAGGAAAATTAGCCTTTTTAAAATTTAGTGTGTTTGCTCTGCCTGACAGAGTTTGCTTCTTATAGTTTAGGGGGAATATAAGTATATTGTGGTCACTTTTACCTAGTGTTTCTCGAACAGTAACATTTCCAACAAGCTCTGCATCATTAGAAATTACCAGATCCAACAGAGCATTGCCCCTAGTGAGAGCTTCTACAAGCTGGCCCATAAAGTGGTCCTGCAGCAAGTTGAGGCAGAATCATGATCCCAGTCAATCTCTCGGAGGTTAAAATCTCCCATTATGATCACTGTACCAGCTTGTGAAGCCCCCTCTATTTGGTTATACAGTTGCGTTTCTATCTCTTCTGTGATGTTAAGGGTCCATAGATTACACCAAGTATTATTTTTTCAGTGTTTATATCCCTTTGAATACCCACCCATAAGGTTTCCACGCCCTCACCATCCTCACCCACAATTACCTCTTTCACATTTGTCTTCAGATCACTCCTCACATACAGGCACACGCCACCTACTTTTTAATGACCCTGTGTTTCCTAAATAGTGTAAAACCCTCAATATTTACAGCCCAGTCATGCGAAGAGTCAAACCATGTCACAGCCACACCAACTACATCTATGTGTTCTTCTAGTACCATAGCCTCCAGCTCCACAATTTTGCTAGCTAGACTTCTGGCATTTGTGAAAATACATTTTAAATTACTATTACCTATAAAGTGAATTTCTGGGATTTTGGGGATTTTCATTTTTCCATCACATTTTACACTTCTCGTTTCCATGGTTACAGACCACCCTGCAATCCAGCATCGGTGGCCGTGCTTGCACAATATAGGAAAAAGAACTAGCCTATGTGCGCTCCTGTGGTCCCGGACACCAGAGAGGCTGACGCTTTTTCCTATATTGTGCAAGGATGACCACCACTGATGGATTTGAGGGTGGTCTGTAGCCTTCGAAACGAGCAGTGTACAATGTGATGGAAAAATGAATCCAGATAGCAAAGGAAGCAATATGGATGATAACAATACATTAGTAAGTGGCTTGTATTAACTTTCTGTACATGATAAATGCCACTTGCTGAAGTGAGACAACCCCTTCAATGATGCTGATAAATAATCATTGGGTATCTCTACCCTCATCATTCCTCGCAGAATCCATAATTTAGCAGCTTCCCTTACTTACTGGATTTTATGGGCCTGTAACATGTTGACTGGTGAGCAATAGTAAATGTTATTAGTCAGGGCTTTCACTCAATAAGTCTACACACTCTGCCCAATAGACTCATTCAGGCCTACTGTAGGCAAAGATCTTGGGGTGCTGTAAATTTAGTATTCATATTATGGCCCCAATATATAGTTTTCCGGAACTGGGCCTACTGTAGATCAGCATATTATTCTATGGTGCCTGGTTCAGAAGAACCGCAATAGGTCCTAGATTTGAGGCTGTTGTAACTGCCTGAAAGACGCAGACATGCATTAATACCTGCATCTGACCCCGATTTCTTGCCAACTATGCATCAACCTGGTGGTGCTAATAGCTCTGTATACACCAAACAGTAAAAGGTTTGATTCCGGAGTATTGTAAAGTTGCTTCCCTTTTATTTAGATTATCTTCTATTTATCAAATGTCTATTAAAAAAAAAAAAAAACTTTTTGGGGGTAAAACTTTCTAGTAAAATGAATATCCCAACTTTTACCAAGATGTGACCTGTTCATCCTGTTCCAGAGTCCAGCATCGACTGTAACATGGAGGTTGTCCCTTGGAGTACAGATGTAGCAGACATTACCTTGAGCCTTAACACGATAAATATTATTTTACTGCACGCTTTAACTTCATTTTTCAATCACTTTTTTTGTGTTAAGCCTCTTTCACACTAGCGTTAATATTTTCCTGTATTGAGATCCGTCATAGGGTCTCAATACCGGAAAAAAAAAGCTTCTGTTTTGTCCCCTTTTATTGTCGATGGGGACAAAACGTAACTGAACAGAACGGAATGCTCCAAAATGTATTCTGCTCTGTTCTCATACTTATGCTTTCCATCCTGGAATGCGGAGAAAGACAGATCCCTCATGACCCACAATGCAAGTCAATGGGGACGGATCCGTTTTCTCTGTTCACATCCAACTGGCTATGGGCATGGTCACATGTACCGCTCCAGCCAGTGACTTGCTTTAGCCGTGACATGCTGCATGTGGCCGCATCACTGCTAAAGCCATTCATTGGATACAGCGGGGGATGTGACCATGCCCATGCACCACTGCAAGAAAACAGTAGGGGGGAACCGGAAGATGGAGGCAGCAAGGAGGAGCAGGCAGCAAGTATGAATCTTCTGTTTCAGGGTGGAGACTGCGGGCACGTGCTTAAAAATCTTAATGTTATGTGACCCACATGTGTCCATCATTATATATAAGGTCCCCATCCGCGGGCTGTGTGAACACAATCCTCTTCTGCACTTGCACTGAACAATAAATAAGCATGTTCTGTGCAAGCGCAAAGAGGATCCATCCAAAGACAGAGCAGGAAGCGGTGATGTTAGGGAATCACATGTTAGTGACCTGTGGACACAGTGGCCGAGTAGTGAAGGGACCCAGGGACCTTCTGCTGCGCAGTGATAGTGACATATCATGTGACATACAGATGTATATCACACAACAAATCAATTAGGAGCCATTGGCAAATCATTTTAGATATTTTAGATAACATTGTGTTTGAGCTACTGGTTTTGTGTTATAGAGCAGGAGGAGCTGAGCAGATTCATATATAATTTTGTGGGAAATGATTCTGTAGAACTTAGATTTTATTAATTTATATTCTTGCTCTTTCTTGGCTTTGAAGTCAAGGAGATGGTCCTATAAGTGATTGTCAGCCTCCTCTCTACAGAGCATACAGAGACAGCTGTCAGTCACTGATAGGACCGTCTCCTTGTCTTCAAAATCCATAAGCAAGAATATAAATGACTAAAATATGTAATACTGATTTTGTCCCACCAAACTGTATGTGAAACTGCTCAGCTCCTCCTGCTCTATAATATGCACTCTGTAGATTACACTGCATTTTTGTGGTGACAGGTTCCTTTAAACGCACTAGGGTCTAGATTTACTAATGTGTCTGCAGATAGAATCTATCTAAAAAGTGCTGCAAATTGGCACAATTTGGTGTCACTAGGGTGTTACAGTAGCAGCACTTCTTAATGGTCCAAGTTTTGTATGTCCCGGCGACATGGCCCCGCATCCTGTTCTCCCTCTCCTCTGTCCTAGCGGGCCTGGCTGATGGGGTTGCTCTGTCCATACACGCAGTCTGCTGTCTGATTGCTAGCAAGGTCTCTTATCCTATGCCCATAGGGTGTGCATGTGCTCCCTCAGGCTCTTAAAGGGCCAGTGCGTGCACACCTTAATCTACCCCAGCTTATGACTGGCTAACTTGGGGTACTTTAGGCACCTTCTCCCATGGGAAGGTGCCTGAGCAATAGGTTTTCTAGCATGCTGGTATCCTGCAAAGTTGTCTGTTCTGTTGTCTGTCCGTGTACAGACTTTCTGCCCGTTTACTGGATTATGACTCTCCGTTGCCTGACCTGACCTGTTCCTGAACTCTATATTGACTCTTTGCTGCCTGTTGTGAACATGGATTGTTTACCATATAGCATATAATCCGCCAGTACTGAACTCAGTCGGTCCTGACTACAATTTTGCCTGACCCCTCGGTGCTCCTTGGGTCAGCTGTCAATACTCAGAGACTGCTCCAGGAGATAACAGCCTGGTGGTTCCCCTGCAGTGAAGTCCAGATCCCTATACAGGGGTTAAAGGGTGAAAACCTGGAGACTGCCAGGATGACGCCCAAAGTCAAATCTGTTGGTTGACACAGTGGTTCCACACCCACTGCTGTAACATAGTTTCTGTGGTATATTTTTTTCCCAACTTGCTTAAAAAAGGAGCGTGGCTTTGTAGGAATAGAGCATTACTTTGCAGAAAAGGGGCACAGCCTAAAATGCAGTGTTTTGCACCTACATTTGCCACAATTCTGGCATAAAAATTTGTCTCAAACTAAGTCAATCAATAGTTGGTATAAAGTTATACTAAAGTGCCTAGCGATGCACCAAGTTTATTCCATCTATAGGATTAGTAAATCTGCCCCACCATGTCACATCAACATTTGCCACATCTGTATTTGTCTCAAACAGTACCAGACAACAGTACCTTTTATCTAAGCTGCTACCATTAGAGGGAGCTATTGTGTCTCCTAAGAATACATTTCTGCATTAAATAAATGTGTTCTTCCTTGTCTGACCATCTTAACAAAGAGGAATCAAAAAATGTATATGTATATAGCAGTATATACTGTATGTATGCAGGTTAGTTACAGTATGTGCTAATTAAAAGAGGTCTTTTACAGACTACAGTGAGTGGGATAAAAATAGGAATTCTTATAAAATATGTAAAAGCAAATAGAAGAAAATTGTGTATTTATTGCAATTTTAAATGTATGGAATTAGCACCAGTTTTCTTCTCGTGAGGGGGGATATTTGGAACTTGACTCTCAGTAGACCTTCAGGATATGTTTAAATGTTGAGTGTTGTTGAGTAATATTGGTGATTTTTATTAACCAAGTAGCTGCCAATGGCCTGTGATATGCCTTAAAATAGAAGTGGAGGGGGTTGAAAGGTTGCAACATTACAATTATTTTTGCAAAACTTCTATTGCTTTGAAGGGGTTGTCTAACACCCTTAGTTTTTCAAAAACAGCTTGCAGTGGTGTAAAATTAAAATCACCTTATCATTCACGTACCACTCTGGTGCAGATTTTTCCTCAGCTCTGCTCTATCTGCTCCAGCAATGACATGTCAGCAGGCCACGTGACTGCGCTGCTGTGACTGTAGTGGTGCTGTTGTATTACTTTGTTGTTTCATTGTAAGCTGTTTTTGAAAATGGTTATGGAGTAGGACAACTCTTAAAGCAAAAGCATATGCAAAATGCATTTCTAAAACCTCTTTTGTTCTTTTTTTATTCTTGAGGTTACATTTAATTTTTCTTCTTAAAATTAATCCAATTCAATGTCAGCAAAACGCATGGAAAGCAAACAAAATAAACCACACAATTGTACTTTACCTTTTTTTTCTCAGTTTTACACATTTTCTTTATAAAGTAACAAACATTTTGAGAGGGAGGTTTTTGACATTTTAATATACACTTTAAATTAGTTTTACTTTTTTAAACTGTTTAGTAATCTTTTTTTTCAATAATAGACATATACTGTATGCCATACCTATTGAAAAATCCATAAACATCTGATCATTTGAGGTCCCTCATTCCTTCACTGGAGCGGTCACTCTTCATCATAATAACCGGTGAAACTAATGCTAGTTTCACACTTGCGGCAGGACGGATCCGACAGGCTGTTCACCCTGTCGGATCCGTCCTGCCGCTATTTAGCTGTGCCGCCGGACTGCCACTACGTCCCCATTGACTATAATGGGGGCGGGGGCAGAGTTCCGGCGCAGCATGGCAGTGCTCGGAGAGAGGACGTTGGACTAAAACTACGACATGTCCAACTTTTTAGTCTGGTGGCCTCTGCTTTGCACTGCCGTGCTGCACCAGAACTTATAGTCAATGGGGACAGAATGGCAGTCCGGCGGCATGGCGAAATAGTGGCAGGGCGGATCGGGCATGGTGGACAGCCTGACGGATCCATCCTGCCGCAAGTGTGAAACTAGCCTAACACAGCTGAAAAATCCCTGCAGTTGGGATGCCTGCTTTCTACGTGCTTGCAGCCTATCTGCTTTAAGGCATATGGTCTTTATAGCTCTTAGGTCTCTTTCACACGAACAATATGGATTGGCTTCTGATGCGTTCAGGGTGCGTTCACTGAAACTCGCACCATTTTGCAATGCATTTTTCACTGAAGCCCATTCACTTCTATGTGGCCAGGGCTGCGTGAAAAATGCAGAAAATAGAACATGCAATGGCGAACTGAATGAAAAAAAACCGCTCATGTACACAGACCCATTGATATGAATGGGTCAGGACTCAGTGCGGGGGCTATGTGTTCATGTCATGCATTGCACCGGCGTGGAAAACTAGCTCATGTGAAAGAGGCCTTAAAGGGCCAGTGCACATACACCCTAATGCAGTCTACAGCGGTTCACCCCTGGGTATTTAAGGCACCTTACTCCAGGGGAGGATGCCTGAGCAATCAGTTTACTAGTTAGCTAGTCCCAGAGAAAGTGCTTTGTACTGTTTGCTTTCCAGTGTACCAAACTCTGTCCATTCCTTGTACTGACCGTGTGCTGCCTGCACTGACCTTAGATTGCACAAACACTGCCTGTCCTGGCCTTGGCTTGCTTCCTGACTATAGTTTTGCCTGATCCCTTGGTGCTCAGCTTTGGTCTCTCTCGACCCCTGTGGTTCAGCAGCCACTGAACAGAGACTTCTCCAATTCTCCAAGAGGTAGCATCCTGGTGGTTCCCCTCCAGAGAATTTCAGATCCCTGTATGGTCTACCGCTCTAACATAGGTACACAATGTGTTGTTACATGGTGCCTTCACTGTGTTATTGAGAGATTCTCCACTAAAAGTACTGAATGTAATACAGCCTCCACCTTAGCTTTCCATTATTTTTTTTTCTTTTAACTTCAGTACATCTCTGTATGAAATTAAAGGCATACAGGGGCTGCTTTACAGATTGCATGCACATTTGGGAGTAGCTTTTCAGGGAGCAACATTTACAAGTACATGCAAGTTTAGTTAAGCAAAATCAATCTAAAGTTATTACAGTGCTAACTATATGTCAACAACGCAGCTGGGATCTGGCGTATACAGTATATAGGATATTGCTTAAAAGCTATGAACACCTTCAGGGGCATTTTTTTTATTATTGCATTCTACTTATTTTGACCTACAAATCAATTGGTTTCAATGGGTATTTATTGGTCTTTTTTTCTATACATATGTCAGTCTGTGTACAGCATTTGAGACTAGCATGCTTTCTGTTCACATTGAGTCCTATCAGAGAGAAGCTCATGTGTACCCCTTATCTCGGAATTCCTGACAGCTCTTAAACATTATTTAAGCGATCTTCATACCAGTTTGATCCTTCCTGTTTGGGAGTAGCGGGGGGGGGGGGCTGTGTCTGGGAGTGAGAGGGGGAGGGATGGTCGTAGATGAGAGATCTGTTGAAGAATGTGACAGATCAAGAGTGGGGGGTACAGAGGGTATTTGTGGCGTGTGATGTGTCTCATAAGTTAAGGGGAGGGGAGTTTGGGTTACTGAAAGCTCCAATGGGTTGGGACTCTTTTGGATGAGTTAATGTCAGCTAGAATTTTGTGTCTCCCGCTCTATCCTGTCCTTGGATGCTTCCAAAGCTTTTGACAGGGTGGAGTGGAGATTTCTCTGGAAGGTATTGGGTAGGATGGGGTTTGGAGACAGATTTATAGTTTAAGATTATCAAGAGAATTATCAACGACTTGTTGTGGGGAAGAAAGCGGGTAAGGCTTAAATTGGTATACTTATACAAGCCGTTGGGACAGGGAGGATTGAATCTTCCCTATGAATCTTCTGGCAATTATGGATGTATCATGAAAGTGTATTGTGTGCCACCTTGGTGATGAGATCTTCGTATAACAACATATTTACATTATTGGAGTCGGGGCAACTGATTGATGTGCAGCAAGAGTTTAGAGAGGCTAAAAACTACAATCTAAGGTATGGGATACTATTAGAAGATGGCAGGGAATAAAAGCATCTCTTCAGTGTACTCCGCTTTGGCACAATATTTAACTACAGTCCTTGGATAAAATAGCCAGGGACCAGTTTTGGCAAAAAAATTATATTTCACAAGTGGTGAAGAATGGAGAAATACTTATGCTCTCGGTGTTGGTACAGAGGGAGAGTATAGATGGTTTGTCTTGGTTTAAATATTATCAATTACATTCGGCACTTAGTAGCGTAAAGAATAAATCACTTTTGGAGATAGATACTTCTACTTCTTTAACTGATTTGATAATAAATTTAGATCGGAAGTTTAAGATTTCACATTTGTATAAATTATTACTTAAGGCATTATTTACTAAAATACAATCACCAGGACAAAGGGCCTTGGAGTTGATTGCCCGAGGATCCAATTAGAGGGATGGGGAAATATATTTGCAAATTTGAGTTTAATATCTCACAATTTTGATCATGTATTGGTACAATTTCATATTTTGCATAGATTATATGTTACGCCCTTATGTCTTAATAAATTTGGCTTAAGAGATAGTTCTAAGTGTACACGTGTGATTCTCCTGGTGCTGATCACCTACATATGTTCTGGTCTAGCCCAGAATCTAAAGATTACTGGATTGCGATTATTAATTTTGTTGCTCATGAATTGAGACTCCCGATTCCATTTGTGGGTGAATGCTGGATATTGAATGATCTCTCCAAGGTAAATTGGCATAAATATAAAATGATTCTCTTGAATAGTATACTGTTCTTGGCGAGACTCTTGATCTCCCGAGTCTGGTTTTCACAAAATGTTCAAAATTTGAACACTTGGATAAACTTGGTCAATAGGGTTAAAAGCTATGAGAATGTCCTATATAAGCAAGGAAATAGTCAGGAGAAGTGGACTAAGATATGGTAGGCATGGAGGTTTTAACTTTTCTCAACTCTATGTCTCAACTTCCCATGACCTGTCTTATTCTTTTTTTAATTATTCTTTCCCTCCTTTTTTTTTTTTCTTATTTCTTGTATTGGAATGATATAGGGTGTTGATACGCATTGCAAGGGTAGGGAGGGGTGGTAAATGGGTTTTTATGAACAAGACAAAATAATGTTAAGTCTATATTGTAATTTTGTATGAAAATGACAATAGTTTGTACATCTTTTACTTTATTAAAGATAATTAAGACATTTTTTTAAATAAAAAAAAAACAATAATGTGTATGGGGCCATAACGCTTCACTAGCCTCAAATGGCTGTTAACAATGAAAATTTTTCCAAATGACAGTGGATAAGAAGTGTTTCTGCATTTACACAGAACATACTACATACACTATATAATAAATAATATACTAATTGTGTATACACCATCAGGTTCTCTTTTAAGCGCTGTACTATGATATTAAGTGGGGCAGCAATGTCTATTTTTCTTGTTCGATTTCAGTTATATTTAGAAATCAGGTCACGTCGGAAATGGCTCCAAACTACACTGTTTAATGTGGTTCACACATTAGCACTCCTGCAATCAAGATGCTTAAAATTTTAATGTGGACCCTTCCCCCCTTGATTTCTATTTAACGTGCACAGGATATAACTTTAGGAATATCTATTATTGCCATACAAGCCCCAATACTGGCATCCTATAAACTTCTTAGATGGATCCTCAGGCCATGGGCAGAGATAAGACTTGAAACTCAAGAAGGCTAAACATTCTTTTCAGTGACATACAATAAGCCTCAATCTCCAGGAACAATGCTGCGTGATTACAAACTGCTCCAGAAATATCCATTCTTGTTCTCCTTTGGCAACTCCAAAAGTGATTACTTTGCAGTGTCAGACACTTTGAAGCTTTGCTCCATTCAAGATTCTCCACACATAGCCTGAATCCAAGCACCCTCTGCAGCTGGAATCTCTTCAATCAGCTCATTTTATGAAGTCCAAAGATCAAATAGTTTTGCTGAATGTTTTCTCACCATCTGGATAGCAAAAAAAGAAAAAAAAAACTAGGCTCTGATACAGCATGATGGCAAAAAACCTGAATGGGTTAATGTCTATTGGGATACTGAAAAGAGTACATATAGTAGATTGCTGTTCATATAATGCATACATGTATTAAAAACATTTAAAGGGATTGTCTACTTAGAAATATTTTTAGTTCATTCACTGTATTTCTGCCCCTGCTGTTATCTTCATCAGGAGATGCATCCGTATTCTTTTTCGTGTGATTTTTTTTTTAAAGGAAGCTGCTGCAGCTGTTAATAGAGCCTGTGGATTGTTTTTGCAGCTCTGGCCCAAAATCATACCTCTTAACTTTTTGGGCAGTCACAGAAGGACACTTTTGGTTCATCATTGTGTGAAAGATTTATTTTTCCTGCATATTTATTCAATGGTTTTCTTTTACATAATAGCACAAAAATAATCTGAATGTAGAAATTTCTAAAATCCAAATTGCATCAAATAATGAAAGGCGAGCCCTAATAGATACATAAGAACCAAACACTTTCTGGATCAATATTGTAAATGTAGTAATGCAAATTTACAGTGCTGTGAAAAAGTATTAGCCCCTTACAGATTTCTTTTGTTTTTGCACATTTGTCACACTTAAATGTTTCAGATTATCAAACAAATTTAAATATCAGACAAATACAAAAAAGCTGTTTTTAAATTATGATTTCATTTATTATTGGAAAAATTGTCCAAACCAACCTGGCCCCAAACCCAATAACTGGTTGTGCCTCCCTTGGCGGCAACAACTGCAATCAAGAGTTTGCAATAACTGGTCTTTCACATCTCCGTGGAGGAATTCTGGCCCACTCTTCTTTGCAGAACTGTTTTAATTCAGCCACATTGGAGGGTTTTCAAGCATGAATGGTTTAACCCCTTAAGGATTTAAGACGTACCGGTACGTGATAGTGTCCTGGTACTTAAGGACTCATGACGTACTGGTACGTCATGAGTATTTCCGATCACTGCTGCTCAGCCAGCAGTGATCGGAACAAGGTACCTGCTGAAATCATTCAGCAGGTACCTTGTTACAATGCCCAGGGGGGTCCTGTGACCCCCCCGTATCGGCGGTCACTACAAACCGCAGGTCAATTCAGACCTGCGGTTTGAAGCGCTTTCTGCAGTCTCTGATCCCCGCAGTCTGTCATATTGCGGGCGGTGCGGGAGGCCTCCTCTGTAATGATCGTTGGCGGTATAGTGGTTTTAGCAGAGTGTCATACGGACAGCTGTATGGAAGGGGTTAACAGGGAGGGAGATCCCTCCCTCTCCGATCGGGGGCTGCTGTGTCCTTGCTACCGTTTCTTTGCTAATCAGCCAAACACAGTTAGGGGATAGAAGTGATTGCTCTTCTACTGTGATCCTCGGAGTGACAGTATCTGGGTGGGAGAAAGTGCACATCTCCTCACCCTGATAGTTACGATTGTGAATACTGCCAGCACAGTATATACTTTAGTTTTTATACAGTTTGTGGCTCTATTATTTAGTTACTTTGTGTGTTTTAGTAGGATTAATAAAAGTGACTTTTTATATAGGACCTGGGTCAAGATAGGTATAAAGCTTTAGGTGGCATCAGTATTTATAAGTATTAATTTACCTTACCCGGGTCTGTTCCTGAATAGGTTAACATAATTAAAACCTTATTACCTCTTAAAACAGATTCCCCACTCCCTGGTCAGGAGAATGAACTGGGTATGCTGAGGGGTGTGAGGATGGGGTGGATACCCTATGCCAGATAGCTGTCCCTCTATTCACCACCCTATCTAGGCCATCCTATGTCCATAACTACAGCTGACATCCAGTGCATCGGTGGAACACATGACGGCAGCGCCGCCTCCGGAAGTGAAGCATGCATTCCATCGGACTAACAACCAGTGTTAGGTGGAAACGCCTCCGGATGTGAGGTATGCGTTCCACATGATTGACGCCCAGTACATATTGGAGTGCATGTGGGCAGCGCAGCCTCCGGATGTGAGGTATGCGTTCCACATGATTGACGCCCAGTACATATTGGAGTGCATGTGGGCAGCGCAGCCTCCGGATGTGAGGTATGTGCTCCACATGCAGGAACAGGAAGTGTTGTCCAGTGGCAGATCCAGAGCCTGATCTCAGGAGGGGCACTTCCAGATTGTTTTGTGGCGGGCCAGGGGGTAATAAAACTGAGGAGGGTTATCATGGGACTGTAGAATGTACCTCGATACCCCTTAGTTATAATACACCTGTATAATGTACCCTGATACCCCTCCTCAGTTATATTACTCCCTGTATAATTTACCCTGATTTAACTGAGGAGGGGTATCAGGAGATATTATACATGGGGTAATATAACTGAGGGGTAACATCAGGGTAAATTATACAGGGGTAATATAACTGAGGAAGGTTATTACCCCCTGTATAATTTACCCTGATGATACCCCTCAGTCAGTTAGTTACATTACCCCCTGTATAATGTAGTTGCACCCTGATACCACTTAGTTATATAACTGAGGGGTATGGTTATCAGGGTACATTATATAGGCAGGGGCCAGGGGGTAATATAACTGAGCTGAGGGAGGGGTGCATGACGCAGGTTACTTTATTGCCTACTGTTACGCCCCTGCTCCCATCAATACAGATATATAGCCCCACTTACCTCTTACATCCAGTGACGTCTCCTGTGATGTAGATGTTCTCTGTCCTCATCTTCTTCTTTCAGACCTGCAGACCAGACCGCCAATTTTCTTCTCTGCAGTTTGACAAAAAAATAAATAAATAAAAAATCAGTTTATTACTTTTCCATCATCCTCCCATCTTCTGGACCTATCATCCTACTACCCCCAATACTGTGCCGCTGTGCTCCCCAATACTATACTGCAGAAACAGATGAACTCCCTGATAATACTAGTACCACACAGAGCCCCCCATATAAAATACACCTTCTTTGTGGCCTCAGTAGAAGCCTCCATAGTGCCCCATAATAATGTGCCAGTAAGAGGTGCTCCCATAGATACACCCACTCATGTGCTAGTAACAAGTGCCCCCCCCTTCATCATGTGCCAGTGACAAGTGCCACTCCCCCCCCATCAAAGCCAGTGAGAAGGGCCACTCTCTTCCCCCCATCATGTGCCAGTGACAAGTGCCATTCTCTTCTCCCCCATCATGTGCCAGTGACAAGTGGCACTCTCTTCCCCCATCATGTGCCAGTAACAAGTGCTACTCCCCCCCATCATGTGCCAATATTAAAGGGGTATTCTCATTTCAGACAATGGGGGCACATCACTAGGATATGCCCCCATTGTCTGATAGGTGGGGGTCTCACCGCTGGAACCCGCACTTATATTGAGAACTGGGCCCCGTAAGTGAAGGAGCATGCGCGGCCGCCCGTTAATAATTTCTATGGGGCCGCCGACAATAGCCGAGTGCTCGCTGAGGCCTAAGAACAGTCACTCAGGCTGCTGGCTGCGCTCCCACAGTTGCTCCGCCCCCTTCTTCTTCTTCTATGGGCTGGGGCAGGAGCTACCAATGGCTCTCCTCTCCCAGCTGCGATGCTGCTTGTGTCTGCACGCACGGCTCTGCTGCTTTGCTCCAGACCGGCTCCGCCTCCCTTCCTGGCCCCGCGGCGCGGTATTGTAATTCATAGTGCGTGCACGCCGTGGCCAGTGAATTTATTCAGCAGATTCTGGGGGGGGGGCAATTGCCCCATTGTCCCCCCCCCCCCCCGGATCTGCCAATGGTGTTGTCAGCGGTCCCCTCCCGGCGAAAATGCGCAGCATAGGGAGGTGAGTTTGTGATTGGACTAATTGGTAATAGGGGGTGGAGTGACCAGCATTTAAACGGGAACGGCGCATAGGGGATGTAGGTGCAGCATCAGTCACCTCACCCCTGCCTGCGACCATAAGGAACGAGGGAATCGGTGTGGGTAAGTGTATATGGCATTGTACAGACCCTACCCATCCGTTCCTGGAACATCAAGGTATGACCAAAGTATTTTTATATGTGTTTTCTTATTTAGGTGCCCGCAAGTATCTTGTATCCAGCGGCTTCTGTACCCCCACCAGTGGACCTGTTAATGTGTCGCACAGGTCTATGTATTTTCGTCATTGCCCCCTGATTAACTCCAGTTTGTTGGGGGAAACGCGTCGGGGCTGTATTACAACATAGTGTATTAACACACCATCAATATTCTCGTGGCATATAATAGTTAATATCTATAGATCTATATGGGACTACTATCCCTGTCTATTCTACTATATCCACGAGTATTTTGCATATTAAAGACCTAGGTTGTCTGCTATAAAGGATGCCTGGACTAGGTTAGAGCTCATCAGGGTGGAGAGTAACGAGGGACTAGGGAATGCTGTAGGGGAAGACAGGTTAGGTACAAGGACGGGGGGTCCCCACCATCAGGGGGTGCCCTCGGGCTGAGCCTAGATAGGGTGGTGAATAGAGGGACAGCTATCTGGCATAGGGTATCCACCCCATCCTCACACCCCTCAGCATACCCAGTTGATTCTCCTGACCAGGGAGTGGGGAATTTGTTTTAAGAGGTAATAAGGTTTTAATTATGAACAATAAAGTATATATGTTAGGAGTTGCTTTCATTGATCCGTTCTATATATGGTATAATTAGAAAGTGTACCCACAAATATCTGCGTGCATCTCAGCTGTTTTCTTTGTGTCTATAAAAATATCACATGACCTAAACCCTCAAGTAAATACCGTAAAAAAAAAATAAAAAGATGGTGTAAAAAAGCAATTTTTTGTCACCTTACATCACAAAAAGTGCAATACCAAGCGATCAAAAATGCGTATGCCTCTCAAAATAGTACCAATAAAACCGGAATCTCATCCCGCAGTAAATAAGCCCCTACATAAGACAATCTCCAAAAAATATAAAAAAATATGGCTCTTAGACTATGGAGACACTAAAACATAATTTTTTTTTTGAAAATGCTGTTATTGTTTTAAAGTAAAATAAATAAAAATACAGTAGACATATTGGGTATCACTGCATCCGTAAAAACCTGCTCTATAAAAATATCACATGATCTAACCCCTCAGGTAAATAACGTAAATTTTTTTTAAATAAAAAAATATAAAAAATTTTTTTTTGTGTCACCTCACATTACAAAAACTGTAATAGCAAGCGATCAAAAAGTTATATGCACTCAAAAATAGTGCCAATCAAACAGCCATCTCATCCCGCAAAAAATGATAACCCACATAGGACAATCGCCCAAAAAAATAAAAAAATATGGCTCTCAGACTATGGAGACATTAAAACATGATTTCATTTTGTTTCAAGAATGATATTATTGTGCAAAACTTAAATAAATAAAAAGTATAAATATTAGGTATCGCCGTGTCCATTACAACCTCCTCTATAAAACTAACACATGATCTATCCCCTCAGGTGAACACAGCAAAAAAAAGTATATAAATACTGTATCAAAAGCCATTTTTTTTTTAATGCTTTGTTATGAAAAACTGAAACAAATACCAAAACAAGTAGTCATATTTTATATTGTCGCGTCCGTAACAACCTGCTCTATAGAAATAGCACTCAATCTAACCTGTCAGATCCACTAAGCAAATAACAAAAAATAAAAACGGTCCCAAAACAGCTATTTTTTTTGCAAAATTTCCATTTTAATCAATTTTTCCAGTAACAAAGCAAGGGTTAACAGCCAAACAAAACTCTATATTTATTACATTGATTCTGTAGTTTGCAGAAAAAACCCATATGTGGTCGTAAACTGCTGTATGGCCAAACGGCAGGGCATAGAAGGAAGGGAACGCCATAGGGTGTTTGGAAGGCAGATTTTGCTGGACTGGTTTTTGACAGCCCCCCCTGATGCACCCTTACAGTAGAAACTCCAAAAAAGTGACCCCATTTTGGAAACTACGGGATAAGGTGGCAGTTTTGTTTGTACTATTTTAGGGTAAATATGATTTTTGGTTGCTCTATATTACACTTTTTTTGAGGCAAGGTAACAAAGAATACATTACATTACATTACATTACAGCCTTAAATTCAATGTTTTGTTAATCTGAATTATATGTGATGGATCAGAACACAATAGTCTAAGTTCGTGAAGTGAAATGAGAAAAATATATAAATAAAACTATTGTTTAGAAATAGAAAATAGAAAATTGGCAAGTGCGTAGGTATTCACCCCTTTGTTAGGAAGCCCATAAAAAGCTCTGGTGCAACCAACTACCTTCAAAAGTTACATTATTAGTGAAATCTAAGTGTCACATGATCTGTCATTACATATACACACCTTTTTTGAAAGGCCCCAGAGGCTGCAACACCTAAGCAAGAGGGATCACTAACCAAACACTGCCATGAAGACCAAGGAACTCTCCAAACAAGTAAGGAACAATGTTGTTGAGAAGTACAAGTCTGGGTTAGGTTATAAAAAAAAATCCAAATCTTTGATGATCCCCAGGAGCACCATAAAATCTATCATAACCAAATGGAAAGAACATGGCACAATAGCAAACCTGCCAAGAGACGGCTGCCCACCAAAACTCACGGACCGGGCAAGGAGGGCATTAATTAGAGAGGCAGCACAGAGACCTAAGGTAACCCTGGAGGAGTTGCAGAGTTCCACAGCAGAGACTGGAATATCTGTACATAGGACGACAATAAGCCGTACGCTCCATAGAGTTGGGTTTTATGGCAGAGTGGCCAGAAGAAAGCCATTACTTTCAGCTAAAAACAAAAAGGCACATTGTGAGTTTGCAAAAAGGCATGTGGGAGACTCCCAAAATGTCTGGAGGAAGGTGCTCTGGTCTGATTAGACTAAAATTGAACTTTTTGGCCATAAAAAAAAATGCTAAGTCTGGCACAAACCCAACACATCACATCACCCAAAGAACACCATCCCCATAGTGAAACATGGTGGTGGCAGCATCATGCTGTGGGGATGTTTTACAGCAGCCGGGACTGGGAAACTGGTCAGAGTTGAGGGAAAGATGGATGGTGCTAAATACAGGGATATTCTTAAGCAAAACCTGTACCACTTTGTGTGTGATTTGAGGCTAGGACGGAGGTTCACCTTCCAGCAGGACAATGACCCCAAACACACTGCTAAAGCAACACTTGAGTGGTTTAAGGGGAAACATGTAAATATGTTGGAATGGTGTAGTCAAAGTCCAGATCTCAATCCAATAGAAAATCTGTGGCCAGACTTAAAGATTGCAGTTCACAAGCACAAACCATCCAACTTGAAGGAGCTGGAGCAGTTCTGCAAGGAGGAATGGGCAAAAATCCCAGTGGTAAGATGTGGCAAGCTCACACAGACTAATCCAAAGCGACTTGGAGCTGTGATTGCCGCAAAAGGTGGCTCTACAAAGTATTGACTTTAGGGGCATGAATAGTTATGCACATTGTTCTGTGTTCCGTTGTGACCTCCTGAATGACGTGTTGATGCGCTCTTGGAGTAATTTTGGTATGCCAGCCATTCCTGGGAAGGTTTACCACTGTTCCATGTTTTCTCCATTTGTAGATAATATCCCTCACTGTGGTTCGCTGCAGTCCTAAAATGGCTTTGTAACCTTTTTTAGACTGATAGATGTCACTGACTTTCTCATCTGTTCTTGAATTTCTTCAGATCGGGTCATGATGTGTTACTTTTTGAGATCTTTTAGCCTACCTCATGTTGTCAGGCAGGTTCTATTTAAGTGATTTCTTGATTCTACAGGTCTGGCAGAAATCAGGCCTGGGTCGAGCAAGTGAAATTGAACTCAGATTTCCAAAAACCTGTGGTTAATCAGTTAATTCATGGAGAGGGGGGATTATTTTTTCATATAGGGCCAGGTTGCCTGGGATAGCTCTTTGACATTTGTTTGATAATCTAAAACATTTAACCACTTGCCGCCACGCTAACGCCGATGGGCGTCAGCGCGGCGGCTCTCTCAGGTCTCAGTCACGCCTATCGGCGTCATCTCGTGAGACCTGAGATTTCACATGAACGCGCGCGCACCCAGGCAGCAAAAAAGTGTCACTCATGTGGTATCACCGTACTCAGGAGAAGTTGGGCAATGTGTTTTGGGGTGTATTTTTACCCATGCTGGGTGAGAGAAATATCTCTGTAAACTGACAACTTTGTATAAATTTGTTTTAACAGTTGTCATTTACAGAGATATTTCTCTCACCCAGCATGGGTATATGTAAAAATACACCCCAAAACACATTGCCCTACTTCTCCTGAGTACGGCGATACCACATGAGTGACACTTTTTTGCAGCCAAGATGCGCAAAGGGGCCCTAATTCCAATGAGTACCTTTAGGATTTCACAGGGCATTTTTCCGCATTTTTCTTCTCACGCTTTAGGGCCCCTAAAATGCCAGGGCAGTAGAAATACCCCACAAGTGACCCCATTTTGGAAAAAAGACACCCCAAGGTATTCCGTGAGGGTCATGGCGAGTTCACAGCAATTTTTTTTTTTGGCACAAGTTTTTGGAAATTGATATTTTTTTTTTTTTTTTTTTACAAGGTCTCATATTCCACTAACTTGTGACAAAAAATAAAATTTTACATGAACTCACCATACCCCTCACGGTATACCTTGGGGTGTCTTCTTTCTAAAATGGGGTCACATGTGGGGTATTTATACTGCCCTGGCATTTTAGGGGCCCCTAAAGCGTGAGAAGAAGTCTGGAATCCAAATGCGTAAAAATGGCCTGTGAAATCCTAAAGGTACTCATTGGAATTAGGGCCCCTTTGTGCACCCAGGCTGCAAAAAAGTGTCACACATGTGGTATCGCCGTACTCAGGAGAAGTAGGGCAATGTGTTTTGGGGTTTAATTTTTATATATACCCATACTTCGTGTGAGAAATATCTCTGTAAACGACAACTTTTAAAAAATTTTTACACAAAGTTGACAATTTACAGAGATATTTCTCTCACCCAGCATGGGTATATGTAAAAATACACCCCAAAACACATTGAGTGACACTTTTTTGTGTGAGAAATATCTCTGTAAACGACAACTTTTTAAATTTTTTTACACAAAGTTGACAATTTACAGAGATATTTCTCTCACCCAGCATGGGTATATGTAAAAATACACCCCAAAACACATTGCCCTACTTCTCCTGAGTACGGCGATACCACATGAGTGACACTTTTTTGCAGCTAAGATGCGCAAAGGGGCCCAAATTCCAAAGAGTACCTTTAGGTTTTACATGGCTGCTCACAATTTAGCCCCGCCCAAAATGCCAGAGCAGTAAACACACCCCACAAATGACCCCATTTCGGAAAGTAGACACCCCAAGGTATTCACTGAGGGGCATAGTGAGTCCGTCTGAGATTTTATTTTTTTGCCAGAAGTTAGCAGAAATGGAAACTTTATTATTTTTTTTTTCCTCAGAAAGTGTCATTTTCCGCTAACTTGTGAAAAAATGAAATGATACATGAACTCACCATGCCCCTCCGTGAATACTTTGGGATGTCTTCTTTCTAAAATGGTGTCATTTGGGGGTATTCATACTATCCTGACATTCTAGCACCTGAAGAAACATGACAGGTGCTCAGAAAGTCAGAGCTGCTTCAAAATGCCGAAATTCACTTTTTGCACCATAGTTTGTAAACGCTATAACTTTTACCCAAACCAATAAATATACACTTATTGGATTTTTTTAATCAAAGACATGTAGAACAACAAATTTTGTGAAAAATTTATATAGAAATGTAGTTTTTTTTTTGAAAAATTTTACAACAGAAAGTGAAAAATGTCATTTTTTTGCAAAAATGTCGTTACATTTTTATTAATAGCAAAAAAAGTAAAAATGTCAGCAGCAATGAAATACCACCAAATGAAAGCTCTATTAGTGAGAAGAAAAGGAGGTAAAATTCATTTGGGTGGTAAGTTGTATGACCGAGCAATAAACGGTGAAAGTAGTGTAGTGCGGATTTGTAAAAAAGGGCCTGGTCACTAGGGGGGTGTAAACCTGTGGTCTTCAAGTGGTTAAATGTGACAAATGTGCAAAATCAAAAGTAATTCTGTAAGGGGGGGAAAATACTTTTTTACAGCACTGTATACTAGGGATGAGCAAATCGGAGCTCCGTACAGTACTAGAATGTATTGGCTCCCATGAGCCGAAGTTATTGCTTTGCGAAGTCTCGTGGGTATTAACTTCATAAATGAAATTGGACTGTAAAATAACATTTCCCGAACTCGGGTTTGGTTCCAAGGTACCACTTGGAACCAAACCCGAATTGATGTTTCATCCGAAGTCGATTCGCTCATCCCTACTGTATACCTCAGATCATGAAAAGAGACATTTAAGAAACAAAGAGGGGCTGAGGGACTTGGATCAAAAGAGGGACACTTGGGAAGTCTGCTCAGAATTGCTCCATAGGTTCCCCTGTCCTACCAGCATTGCGTGATTCCACCCTGTCTTTTATTGCATAGACACCAGAAGAAGCATTTCGCATCTGCGCAGTAGAATCAGTTCCTGCCTCCAGTGTGCCGGCCTCGGAACGCAGCTGAAAAGATAAGATATAATAATAGTGCCACTGAAGCAGGCTTTGTAAGCGCGCACTCTTGCTTCTCTAGCCAACAGCGCTCCGAAGCAGGGACACTGGGGGGCAGGAATTGAATCTACTGTGCAGATACCAAATGCTTATTGTGAAGTCTGTGCTGTAAAAGACAGGACCAGAGCGCTTAATGCCATCAGGATGCGGGAGCCTATGGAACCATTTTAAATGGTCAAATTAAAGGGCTGCAAAAACATCTACCAGCTCTATCTATGGCATAGATGAAAAAGAATATGGATGCGGGTTAATTAATACAACAACAGCAGGGACAGAAATACAGTGAGTAAACTAAAAAATATTGCAAAGTGGCCCACCCCTTTAAGTTTGACATTTAAAAGGGTTGTTTCATCTCACCGTTTCCACAGCCAGATGGGACTAAGCTCTAACCCCAGGAGGACGGGCTTATGCAAACAGCCAAGCAGACAGGTGCTCTGGTGGTTCCAACACTTTCAAGTTTGGCAATTGCATCTGACTTTAATATATAAGGGAACCTGCTGGACTGGGCAAAATGTAAGGAGTCCTGCTAGAGTGCCAAGAATTTTAGGGACCTTACTGACGTACTCAGTATTTATGACTCGAGCCTTGCCAGAGTGCCTAAACTTCAAGGGGTCCTGCTGGAGTGCCTATAATTTAAGGGACCTTACTGACGTACTCCGTATTTATGAGCCCTGCCAGAGTGCCTAAACTTCAAGGGGTCCTGCTGGAGTGCCAAGAATTTAAGGGACCTTACTGACGTACTCAGTATTTATGAGCCCTGCCAGAGTGCCTAAACTTCAAGGGGTCCTGCTGGAGTGCCTATAATTTAAGGGGCCCTACTGATGTACTCAGTATTTATGAGCCCTGCCAGAGTGCCTAAACTTCAAGGGGTCCTGCTGGAGTGCCTATAATTTAAGGGACCCTACTGACGTACTCAGTATTTATGAGTCCTGCCAGAGTGCCTAGACTTCAAGGGGTCCTGCTGGACTGGCCAGAATCTAAGGGGTTGTGCTAAAGTGCCCAGAATTTTAATCAATATCAATAAAGACAATCAACTATAGACAATAATTTTGTGTTCTTTGTTTTATTGACCTGAAGATGGTTTGTCAACAGGTCTGTTCGATTTGATTTTTAGTTATAAAAGGCATGTACAATAGATGGATGGATATGGTATATAAGGCAACAAAATACACTGTCAATATTACTGTCATGTGCATAAGAAGTTTACTGCAGAGACTGGATGGGGAAGTAGTTACCTGGGATCAAACCTGAGAAATAACTGTACAACCACATATCATCATCTTGCTGGTAATAAGAGGAGATAAAATAGAGGAGAGTGAGCAGAGTATGGGCTTACTGGTTGCTGGAGTGGAGAAATGGAATAAGGTAATACGAGACGCATTACTCACATTGGAAATCCAGGCACCAGTGCTGTCATTTACCAGCTGAGCACTGGATCTTTCATTATTTTAACCCCTCCCACTTTGGGCAAATATTGTCCAGTCCTGGAATACCCCTTTAACATAGCGGTTGACATTGCATAGCGGCAAAAACTACCTGCCCCTCATGTTCTTTATACTTAAAGGTGTTTTGCCATTTGGAGAGCACATAGTTACTTAGAAGAAGTAGATAAAAAACTGGAGATGACAATAGGATAAGTAAAACACTCACTAGCAGGGTGATGTAGGTGGAATAGATAAGGTTTTGCTGTAAATTACTAATTTATCATAAGTCAATCTCACCTACACATGTTGCTTTTAAGTTAGTTATATAACCCCCAGTCATAAAATAAGAAGAACTCCATTTATGATCTAAAATTAAGGTGTCCATTGACGAAGCCATGACTTCTGGATCATAAATGGAGTGCTGTGGTTTTTCTTCTTCAGGTTTGTCTATGGTCTGTCCAGGAGCCAGGACTTGTACCACATTTGAACCCCTTCCTTCCATCTTTGACTGCTATATTGGTGCTGACCCTCTTTCATATATGATTAATCAGACATGTATGAGTGCTTGCATGTTCGTAAGAATTACATGCATTGTTAAAGGAGTTTTACAAGTTAAGGTATTTTTTTTAAGTTATACCCCTCCTCTATTTCAATGCCACCAGTCCAATGCTCCCAAGTGCTGCAGCCACGATGTCATGTTTTGGCTGCAGCAGTTACTTACCTATATGCCACATCACTGGCCAATCATTGGCCTCAGTGGCATACAAGACAAGACTGCTGATTCCAGTGATTGGCTGCAGCAGTCACGTGTGGTATATGAGCATGCCACCACTGCGATCATGATAACAAAGTGCAGCGGGGTAGATGGCCCAGTAGCCCAGGAATGTAGGGTTCAGAACGATGGCTATCATTTTTTTTGTTTTTTGTTATTTTAATATCTTTAATAGAAAATAACTTGGACAATCACTTTAAGTTTCATGGTAGCGTAATACTAAATGTGTGAAATAATCCCAAGATGTAGAGCTCAGACGTCAGCATGCAGTTTGGGTGAGGGAGGGATGTAGGATATGTCTAATTATCATCCTCTGAGGAACTGACACTGGTACAGGTACCTGGGGATGGTCATGAAAAGAATCAGCGGAGGACTCATTGCTATGGAGCTAAAGAGTTTAAAAAGTCATCTGTGCAATTATAATAATCAGTTGCCAAGAGAAGAAATGTGCAAGTGAGACTCCCAAATGTTGTGCAAAGTATAGATGTACAAAGAAAGATATTTGGGTGGCTACAGCATTATATATTATTATATGTGTTTTACATCTCTATCTATCTTGAGAGTCATTGCAGTCGTATGACTCATGTGCCATGTTTTTTCACTCATCTTTTAACTCTCTATTGTTATCCTTTTATTATAAAAGCGACAGTTGTCATGCTGTGCTGTGAAGAGGTCCAGGAGACTACAGTCCCCGTACTTATGATTGTGGGGGTCCTAGAAGTGGGTCCTCCAGTGATTTACATTTTTCACCTAAGCAGTGGATAGATGATAAATGTAATTTAAGGCATACTTGCCAACAGCCCTGATTTTCCCATGACAATCCCGCGAACCAGGCCACAAAAGGGGCAGGAATTATGCAAACCTAAGCTAAACGTGGCCATTTTGGGGCATCGGGCATTCCCAGGGTGGGACATAAATATCCCAATTCTGACTAATTTAAAGGGAATGTGTCATCAGAAAATGACCTATTGTTTAAATCACGTTTTTAAGTTAAACATATTTAGAATTGTTAGTGAGTTTTTTTTATTTTTCCATGTCCTTATCTATCTGTTAAAAAATGCATATATACCTGAAATTTTTACACTGGCCTCTAAGCCTAATAATAGGTCATGGTTTCCTGTTTTTTGAGTAGCCATTATCTTTATCATCACAGGCAGAATTATAATGACAAGTAACACCTCTGTATAGATAACACAGAATCTACCCTTCACAGTAGATGATCTCACAGCTTATGTCCTCCCTCCTGACCTTTGCATAGGGCATGCCTAGAAAACTCTTCCCTAGAAGGCAATAGGGGTCAGCTCCTGTCCTTTGTGTCAGCCCATGTAGCTGTTTTTTTTTTTTTTTTTTAAACAGGAAGTCTTAACATATTTTAGGTCTAGTGGCCAGTTTGAAAATCTCAGAATTATATACATTTCTTTAATAGAGCTAGTGACATGGAAAACAAAACTCACCAAAAATTCTAAAAAATATGTTTAACATAACAAAAAAAATCTTTAAACAGTAGGTAACTTTCTGATGACAAATTCCCTGTAGGGATTCAATATACAGTAGAAGAATTATACCTGTTTTCCAGCTGGGTAACCCAACCATAATCTTAGAGTCGGCATAGAGCTTGAGCTTGGTTTATCAAGAGAATATGGCAATTGCAGCGTTAATCTATGAGCTCATCAACAGTTGATAAAAAATATGTAGGGGTTGTTCACCCTTGGTTTGCTTTTTTCAGACCCCCTACGTGGCTTGGACGTGGTGAGCATACTTATCACTGGATTACAGCCTTCTCCGGGTCAAGAAAAAAATTCATATTAACTGGGGAAATAACAGAACACTTACAGGATACCCACCTTTTCATGTTTTTAGTTAAAGATTTGCTAAAGTTCAGGCTTCTCTTCTGAGATCCAAGATGGCTGCACTGCTTCTCAGACTGATGCAGATGCGCATCGGCAGGTCAAAGACCCTTTCTACTTGTCCAGCCCTGCTCTTGGGTAGGCTCGCA
This sequence comes from Bufotes viridis, assembly GCA_033119425.1. Classification (NCBI taxonomy): domain Eukaryota; kingdom Metazoa; phylum Chordata; class Amphibia; order Anura; family Bufonidae; genus Bufotes; species Bufotes viridis. Next base: position 163,158,582 of record CM065592.1, read on the forward strand.
TGATCAGTACTGGCAAATCTAAGGGTAGAAGGAACTGTCTTGGGCTTCCAAATTCACAGTATACACCAGGCAGTCTGAGAAGTGATGCGTCCATCTGGAATCGCATTAGAGGAGCCTGAGAACTGACATCTGCAAAGGATGGTGTCATCTAAGTGTTATCTTCATTCTCCACTTAATCTGATTCTTTTTTTCTCTTTAACCAGAGGGTCGCTGTAAAAGCTGCCCAGGCTCAGGGGAGTTGCAATCACAGTCTACACTAATATTCTTTCCTGACACAATCTTTTCCAGATTGCTCAAGTGGAAAATAATGGACCTGTGTAAGATTCGTAATGTTTAGCTTTACCAATCATTTCCATCAGGGTAATGCATCCCTGGGAGAAGCGTGCACCGCCATAGTATTACACACTGTGTATACAGCCACAATGCAAATATCCACATTTCAGACATTTATCAGTTAAAGGGACACATCAGAAAAGGGTTTTTTGAACTGAATGTTCATAGAAAACATTTTTTTAAAACAATTTCGGCTGTTTGTCTTTTGGCAATACTGTACCACTGTAATTACTCTAGAAGGACAACATTGTAAAAGTCAGCAAAGAGATAAAACTCCTGTATAGATAGATATCCCATTGTTAGTTTACTGCTACTGTGAGGGAAAGATGTTATTATAAGATTGTAGAATTAGCCTACAATATGACAGCTTTATTCTTCTCCTGATAGGCCTGGATAAAGATGCCCAAAATGTTATGTCTGATTAGGTCACTACAGGGGGGGTTCTCTCTGCCTGCCGAGAAATTTAAGAAAGGCTGTTTGTCGTGCTTAAAGTCCAAACAAAAAGAAGTTAAAGAACCTGGATAGGAAGTAGAATACATGGAGAGACTTAACAAAATACAGGTACAGGGAGCAGTGTAGTACAGCTCCACAGCTCTTGGGCATGCCCTTACTACAATAACTTGACAGCTGAATGCGAGGTGGCCAGGACAGGAGCTGGCGCACATGTGTGGCTGTGCACTCTTGCGTGATCCTGGCCACCACAGATACAGAAAGTATTTACTGCCCAAGTGCATCCACTGCTGCTAGGTTGCAGTGGTGGCTATATTCCTAATCCTTGACACTGAGCAGAATTCAAGGAGATAGGAGAGTGAAGAACACCAATGGAAGGTGGCACTTCGGGTTACACCTTGTATGTGCCTTATATGCCTCTTGTCTGCATGTTGGGACCTACTGTATTTAGTGAGATGGGACATTCCCTTTAAGCCAGAATGCTAGCTAGTTTTGGTTATGGCTCCAACGCCCCAACTGCCTGTCCTTTAACTGAATCTGACTTGGACTTCCATAAGACCCTATGTTGATCTATGTATAGTTCATTAGAACTGCGGTAGATCCGGGCCCATCTGAAAGACACTGTATAGTAACCTGGTGTAAGATGTAGGATGTTCTTTTTTTATATATATTTTTAGTATATAAGGATATTTTCTTCTGTCAGGAATAAGAAGAGTAGCACATTTAGGTAATCACCCTTTAATATTAATATAATATGCCACGTCATTTCCTAAAATGTTCTAATGCTGTTTCCACCAGATAGAAAAATGGCAAAAACATAGGAAGCAACCTGCTGTTTTATAGACCTATATAAGAACCAGTGCTTGCCTGATGTGATTACTGCTGATATTTGTATCCGCTGTATGTGGGTCTGGCAGGCAGGGGCGGTAACGACAGCGGGCTGCTGAAAATACATTAATTTTATTGTGCTCTTAATGTCCATTTGCCCCCAAGCATCAGTGCTTCCATTCGTTATGATGAAACACTGCCATTGCATTAACGAATCTGCACTCATGCACTAAAACCCATCTTCCAAGTAGCTGAGTAGTGCATCAGTGCAGCATCAGGGTGGAATTCCTTAAAAATCTCCCCCCTCAGGTTTAACTGCAGAAGGGTTATGACATTGTAAAATCAAAATGTTAAGGGGATTCTCTGGCTTTGGAGATGACAACTACTAGAGTCCTAACCTGTGACCATGATAACACTCCACTCACCTGTCCTGGGTCCCGTAGCTGAGATGTAGCGCTCAAGCAGCTGTGATCGCTAAGACCTGTGATTGGCACCAGAGGGTCCTGCAGAATAAGAACTTGATGTAATACTACATTTATTTAAAAATATTGCAGCTATAGTAGTACTTACCACTGTTCTGTACCTTTCCTTCAGTTTTGCTATTATGTGACCCAATAAGTTAGTTAATACTTTGTACTCTTCAAAGGGGCCAGATAGCATTCCTGACATTCTTTCTCAGTAAATACGTACTTGAATTTCTCATAGAATGATGACGCTGGGGCTTATTTTCTTAGAATTCTATATTGTGCTGTTCTTCTGTTATTCCCCTTAAAAATGTATGAATAAACTGGCACCTGGGCATTACATTTTTCCTGTCATTGGATTATGTCCCCAAACAGTCACTCTGACAACGTACTGGAAGTGACAGAGTGCATATGGACAACTACCCTATAGGGGGGCAATGGTGGTATCTATTTAGGCAGGGACTACATAACAATTTTGGCTGTGACACCTATTGCACAGCAGTGCAGCCATGGAACTGAATGGAGTATATAGCGATGCAAACATATAATTTATTTTTAACCCTTAGGATACCAGAGTTTTTTTTCTTGTTTTTACATTTTCATTTTTCATCCCTATCTTCCTTGAGCCATAACTTTTTTCTATTTCTGTTCACATAGCTGTATAGGGGCCTTATTTTTTGCAGGACAAGTTCTAATGCCACCATTAATGTAAAATGTAGTGGGAAGCGGTAAAAAAATTCCAAATGGGGAGGAATTGGAAAAAAACGCAATTCCTCCACCGCTTTGCGGGTTTTGTTCCCACAGAGTTTTGTTTGCGGCAAAACTGGTCCATGCCCCTCATTCTCTGGGTGAGTATGATTACAACGGTACCCCATATGTATAGGTTTTTTATGTCTAAATAGTGTAAAAATACATTTAAAATTTAATTTAATTTTTTTTTTTACATAACCATATTCTGACCTCCATAACTTTTTATAGTTATACTTTTTTACACTGAGCTGTGGGAGGCTCGTTTTTTGTGTGACAATCTGTAGTTTTTATTGATACCATTTTGGAGTGTGTGTGACTTTTTGATCACATTTTATGAAATTTTGGGGGTTAGAAAAGCAATGAAAAAATGGCAAATTGGCCATTTTGACCTTTTCTTCCGTTACACCATTCGCCATATTGGAAAAATATTTTAAAATTTTAATAGCACGGGCGTTTTTGGTTGCAGTGATACCCAAGATGTTTATATTTTTTGTTATTTAGGTATTTGTTTTTTTATTATACGGAAAGGGGGGTGATGAGTTTATTACTGTATATTGCTCATTTCTTATATTGGCCTGCAATCTGGTGGCCAAAATAAGAATTGCAGCATGAATGCTGTGAGTCTCGTCAGCGAGGCTCAGCACATTCAAAGCAACTACCAACAGCGCCATTGGTTGCAGTTTGACACTTTAGATGCCATGCCCTTGATCACGGCATCTAAAGTCTTTCATTACCATGATTGGCATTATTACTGTTGTGGAAATTATTATGATGTGTTTTCTAATATTGTCATCGTGTCTCTCAGTGTGTAAACCACTGGAAGTGGATATCTTGCTGCGGATATAATAATTTCCACAACATTACTGATCACGGTAATCAGCCGCAGGTCTCTGCTGTTTGAAACAGCAGAGACCTGCCGGCCATGACGCCCGCTGCACGTGCGAGCGGGCGCCATGTTTACACATCGCTTCAGCGCCGTACATGTACGGCGCTGGTAGCGAAGGGGTTAATACAAAAGTGATTTTATGCTGAAAAAGTAGTAAAACATAAAAAAAACTATACATATATTTGGTATCGCCATAACCATATAAAGCCACAGAAAAAAATTGTCATATCATATATTTGACATGAGGAACCACATAAAAAATAAAAATAAAAAAAACACGCACAGAATTGCAATTTTTGCCCACCTCACCCCCCAATTTTTTTTATAAAAAGTGATCAAAAAGACATGTACCCCAAAATGTTAGCAAATTCCACGACCGTTGTTTGTTTCCACGTCCGTTCCATTTTTTTCACGGATAGGATGCTTCCCCATTCATTTCAATGGGTCCATCCAAAAATGCGGATGGTCAACCGTTTTTGTTCCGCATCCATGGTCCGGGTTTACATTCCGTCAAAAAAATAGAGCATGTCCTATTTTTTTCACGTTAGCGGACAAGGAAAGGCATTATTACAATGGATCTGCCATAAAAACGGATCCGCCCAAAAAAAACGGTCCGTCATCCAGATGGACGGAGCGGACGCGGGAACAAACAACGGTCGTGTGCATGAGGCCTAACTGGTGGTAAAGGTAACTGATTTCATTTTTTCTTGGGTATTTGTTCTGGTTCTCCAGGAAATACTAGTCTATTCCTATCTAATGTTAACGCCCATTGTCTGGCTTTCCTAAGGCCCCTTTCACACGAGCGAGTATTCCGCACGGGTGCAAAGTGTGAAAATCGCAGCATGTTCTATATTCTGCGATTTTCACGCAACGCTGGCCCCATAGAAGTGAATTGCATTGTAAGCAAGTGCGGATGCGATGTGTTTTTCACGGATGGTCGCTAAGAGATGTTGTTTGTAAACATTTCGTTTTTTATCACGAGTGTGCAAAACGCATTAAATCGCATTGCACCTGCGCAATAAAAACTGAACACGATCGCAAACAAAACTTCAATGAATGCATCTGCAATGCATCCGGACCTAATTCGCTCACGCTCCTCTGCAAGGGGTCTAATGTGCAGTGTATAGCATGGATGGAACCTAGAGCTAATGGCAGCAGCCTGTTCAGCAAAAGATTAGTTGGTGGAGCAATTACGTTGTGCTCTCAGTCGTTACATGTGCAGGATGACATGAAGTTGCTAGCAATGTGGTGTTCCCCGCGGTTTCTTTTCTGTAAGTTACAGAGGAAACCTTTGTTTTTGTATTATCTACCTATAAATGCAGATCCAAAAATGCAATGGAAAATGGATCATGGCGTAGAACAAAATTCAATGAATCCAAGTTGCCATTAAGATAATCTCCTAAAAGTGGTATGTCCGCTATATCACCTGACCATACAAAGAGCAGGTCATCGATATAACGTTCATACCACCTTATGTTATGAAAAAAGGGACTATTAATGTCAAACAAAAATTTGCTCTCCCACCATGCCATAAAGATGTTTGCTATGGAGGGCGAAAATTTCACCCCCATAGAAACACTGGAGACCTGGAGAAAAAAACTGCAATCAAATATAAAAAAAAAAAAAAAACTAAAAGAACCAGCTAATTTATGAAGAGGTTTATAAATTTTACAGATTTTACTGTATTCCAGCATACTGAAATTTTGGTCTCATTAACCCTTAGAGTACCTTGTGATTTTTCATTTTTGCTTTTTAGCCTTTCCAGTGCCCTAACTTTTTTATTTTTCTGTTCACATAGCCTTGTGGGGGCTTATTTTTTGTGGGACAAGTTGTACTTTCTAATGGAACTATTTAATATTGCATATGGGTGGCTGGAATTTTTTTTTTTTATTGGGTGGAATTGAAAAAAAAGGCAATTCTGCCACAGTTCTACGCAACGTTCCCTATGCGGTAAAATTGACCTGTTACCTTCTTTCTCCAGCTCAGTATGATTAAATCAATACCACACGTGTATATTTTATGTTGCGTTTTAATACTGAAAAAAATTAGAAACCTTAAAAATATTTTGACTCCTATATGTGAATGGAGCTGTATGAGAACTCATTTTTGCAGGCCAATTTGTTCTTTTCAGTGAAACACCTTTGAAGCGTGTGTGTCTTTTTGATCACTTTTTATTAATTTTTTTGGGGGAGGTGAAGTGACACCATATGGGATAAATATTGCTATATTTTAATAGTACGGACATTTTCGCACGTGGCGATAGCCCTGATTTATACTTGTTATTGGTTATGTATTTTGATTTTGGGGAAAGGGAGTGATTTGAACTTATATTTTTAAATTTTTTTATATTTTTAAAAACTTTTCTTTCCTTTTTTAAGTCATCCTGGGTGACTAATTGGCAATCATTAGATAAACTATTGTGTTCTGTGATGGCTAAATAGCCATCATAGAACACTCCAGTTACAATATACCAATAAAGTGCTGTTACCTGCTGGCCTATATTGGTAAATACTAGTAATAACTACTGAAGCCTGCTTGAGACTGATCACATACATCCACCACGGGTCTCGGCTGTTTGAAACAGCAGAAACCAGTCAGCTATAGCGCCTGCTGCACACTTGAGTGGGCGCAATCCTTAAAGTATGGGCTATATGTACGCCAAAGGTCGTCAAGGGGTTAAATCACCCCTAATGTTGTGACATCATCATAAAACTGCAAAATGTATAAAAACAAACACATGCAATTATGACATTGACTATAGAGTACAGCCTATAAATATACACATTCACCATTTTGACAAATATTCACAGTTAGATTGGCTAACCAGAGTACTAAAGGGTTCTCCAGTGGGCCCAAGCTCTGACACAATAATGGGCTCCTTATAAGACACAGCCCCTATGGTCTAGCAGAGGCAAGTTTGAAGCAGGACCAAGGAACGAATAACCACCAGAAACGATATTGATGATAAGGGCTGAATGTGCAATGATAAAAATTTCCATGAATATGCATATGTCCTGTATACGCAGATGGTGGGCCGTCCAACGCTGCAAAATTATTCCCATACAAAGAAATAAGTATAACTATAAAGGCAAGGCATAATTTAAAAAAAACATAGAAAGAGAGTCGCATATAATACAGGATGTCTTTGATAGAACAATTTTGATGAATATCATTGTGTATTTTTATTGATTGTGTCTAAAATGAGGCCTTTCAATTATGTGACACTTGAATTTAATTTAGAATTATTATTAGGATACCAATTATTAAAGGGCTTGAGGTGCTTGCTAATGTATATAAAGCCTTTAGATTGCACTTAGTTTGCATTGTTTGTATTTAGTATGCCAGTTCTAAATCTTTCTCCCATGGGTGGTCTCTAGTCAGAGACTACACCTGACAATTGATATATTTGTAGAAAGGTGTATGCACACAGGTACAGAAAAATCCAATCCAGCACTTCATCCACCAAATCCTCAGTCTTTATTTCATCCTTCTAAAGATTTTATGGGTGAAGTGCTGGATTGGATCTTTCTATGCTATGAAGTTACTGCAGCTGAAACACTTTGACCTGTGCACCGGCCAATTTGAGGTCATGAACAGGAGAAATGGAGAAGTGAGCTGATTTGGTTTCCTTTTTCTTTATGGACGTATTCACAGAGGTATCTCCCCAGAAAGAGAACCATCTCACCACTAGAGATGGCCCGAACTATTCGCCGGCGAACAGTTCCCGGCGAACATAGCTTGAGTAAACTTTGACCCTGTACCTCAGTCAGCAGACACATTCCAGCCAATCAGCATACCCTCCCTCCCAGACCTTCCCATCTCCTGGACAGCATCCATTTTAGATTCATTCGGAAGCTGCAGTCTTAGTGAAAGGAGGGACAGTGTAGCTGGTGCTGATTTAATAGCTAGGCTAGAGCATTCAGTGTTCACTCCAGTCCTGAAAGACTCATCAGATCTCTGCTGTAAGGACAGCGTCCTGACAGCACCCCAAAAAGCCCTTTTTAGGGCTAGTACATCAGTCTCCCTCCCAGACCCTCCCACCTCCTATCAAAAAGCAAGGACAGCATCCATCTTAGTACTTGTAATCGCAATGCGATTAATACAGGTTATATTAATCGCATTGCGAATTCAACTTAGAGCTGGGTTCCTAATGGTTGTATTGCTAGAATATAACGAAGATTGAGAATATAGCGCTATATTCTCAATCTTCGTTATATTCTAGCAATACAACCATTAGGAACTCAGCTCTAAGTTGAATTCGCAATGCGATTAATGCAGGTTATATTAATCGCATTGCGAATTCAACTTACTACATTCTTCGCCAACTACGTAATTTTCCATGGGAGTTTTGCCATGGATCCCCCTCCGGCATGCCACCGTCCGTGTGTTAGTCCCCTTGAAACAACTTTTCCATTACTATTGTGGCCAGAAGGAGTCCCTTTGGGTTTTAAAATTCGCCTGTCTATTGAAGTTTATGGCGGTTCGCAATGTTCGCATGTTCGCGAACATTTGCGGAAATTCCCGTTCGCCGTTCGCGAACGGAAAATTTTATGTTCGCGACATCACTACTCACCACTGCAACTTATTACAAGTGGCTGCTTATGAGTCAACATCTGACTTTCCAACAAGCCTTGGAATTTGACAAGGGAAAGTAGCCTAGCCAGATATCCATCTGTACAGCTGTTTTGGGGTGCTTGCCCCACATCAGTATGAAGTAGGATTCTGGCTGGCAAAATGAAATGCCTTGGAAGCTGTATTGGAAATGCTCCATGGGAGACTAATATGCACAGAGGTATCTACCAAGGAAGACAACCTTCTCACCAGTGCCACCTATTGGAAGTGGCTACCTATGAGTCAAGATCTGACTTGCCAATAAGTCCCCATACCATAGAGTACTTCCAGTAAGTCTCCATACAGGACTGGTCTCTTTAAGGAGATTCTGCGCCCTGTCTAAGCTGCTTTGTAGAAAAATTAAATTAACCCGTTAGTTACCACTAATACACCTTTTTATGGTGGCCTCAGTTAAGCACTTCATAGGTCTCACATCAGCTGGACTACTGCTCTAATGGCCTGGTTCGGCACCATTCTTGGTCATATAACCACTTATATGCGGCATCTTAGTCGTTTAGATGGAGGGAGCTCCCTCTGTCTCTGCCCCAGCCTGCCTGCAGCGTATTCTTATCAGGTTGTTCCTCTATGACACAGCCTATTGCTGCCTGTCAGTATAGAACTGACAGTATAATTCACTGTACTGCATTAGCAGTGCAGTGTTTTATAGAAGCAATCAAAAGATTTCTTGTTAAGATCCCCTTGTGGGATTAGTACCGTAAATGGGTAAAAAAAAGTTAAAAAATACACTTTTTTCCATTGAAGAAAAGCTTTTCAGTGGAAAAAATGAAAAAACCCCACCACATATTTGGTATCGCCACATCCATCAAAGCCTGCACTACACAGTTATCATATAATTTACTGCGTTTTTATAGCAATAAACGCTATAAAAGAAAATCAGAATTACTGTTTTCTGCGTATAAGCCACAAAAAAAAGGAATAAAATGCAATCAAAGTGTTATTATGTACTACAAAATGAAACCAACGAAAACTACTGATTGTCCCGCAAACATCAAACACAGCTCTGTAGAACGAAAAGTTATTGGTCTTAGGGTGTGGCAAAAGTAGTAAAATGTAAAAAAAATTCTATATGTATGTATTTGGTAGCTCTGTATTTGAACTGACCCAGAGAGTAAATTTATCATGTTATTTATGAAAAATAAATGCCAGAAGATTTATAAGATGATGGTACTGCTTTTTTCCCATCGCCCCCCACCCCCAAAAGTTATAGATGTTTAATTATTAAAAAAATTGTTTGCTCACTAAGGCCCAAACAGGGTGGTCATAAAAATAGAAAGGGAAATAAAAGTGCTTAATATGTCAATGTAGAAAATATGGAGTAACTACAAATAATATAGAGCTCAAAGCCTTTTTGCTATGTATAGGTGAGGATTTCCGTGTCTACATGTGGCTGAACATATGCTTGGTAATGGCATCAACACCTGGGCACAAGAGGGAAAGTCTTATGCATAGGTGCTAATCCACTTTCAGACATTTTAGGAAAATATGCCAGAGGTATTCTAGAGGCATTTTGCTGTCGGTAGCTACTAGTGAAGTAGAAAAGTTTGCACACCAATGGAAGACGATAGCAGCCTTATTTTGTCTCTTTGTAGCGAGTGAGCTCATTGTATGAGAGCAGACAGCAGAGAATATGGCGTGTGGGGAAAGGCACCTAAGGGCCATAACAGGTAGTGGTAGATTTTCAGCCCTACCATGATATGTCTCAGTCAAGTTGATGTAAAATATCATTAAATGGGTTGTCTCATCTCAGCTAAAGGTTTTACCATGGCTCTCACAGTCCCCTGATCTGAACATCACTGAAAATCTGTGGATAGACCTCAAAAGAGCAGTCATGCAAGACAACCCAGGAATCTCATAGAACTGGCACACTTTTGCAAAGAAGAATGTATGAAAATCACTCAAACAAGAATTAAAAGACTCTGCACTTTGCCAAGTGCTACTAGGTACTAACAAGACAGGGTGTCCAAACCTTTGCTTTGGACCTTTTTTTTATTTTTATTTTTAAATAGTAACATAGTTTATAAGGCTGAAAAAGAGATCAGTCCATCCAGATCAGCCTGTTATCCTGCAAGTTGATCCAGAGGAAGGCAAAAAAAAAAAAAACTTTGAGGTAGAAGCCAATTTTCCTCATAATTCCTTCCCTACTCTCAAATCAGAATCCTGGATACCTGGATCAACGACATCTCCAGAAATCTAATCACTATAACCTGTAATATTATTACACTCCAGAAATACATCCAGGCCCCTCTTGAACGCTTTCAGTGAGTTCCATAGTCTCACTGCTCTTACCGTAAAGAATCCTCTTCTATGTTTGTGTACAAATCTTCTTTCCTCCAGACGCAGAGGACGACCCCTCGTGACAGTCACATTCCTGGGGATAAATTGATGATGAGAGAGATCTCTCTACTAACTAACTAACCATTTATATATTATACATAGTTATTAGATCCCTCTCAGTTGTCTTATTTCTAAAGTGAATAACCCTAATTGCGGTAGTGTTCACTGAATCGCAATCCACGAAGTGGACTTCGATTCAAATTTCAGGAAAATTTTGAATGGCCTCAAAGCCGAATTTCCTTGTGCTTCGTGGTGTGTAACGATTTGTTCTGAAATGTGTAAAAAAAGAAGTATAAAAAAATATATGTACAGTTGCTTGCAAAAGTATTCACCCCCTTGACTTTTTTATGTTTTGGTGCCTCACAACATGGAATTAACATGGATTGTTTGAGGATTTATATCATTTAATTTACAGAACATGTCCACAACGTTGAAGATGTTTTTTTTTTTTTATTATTGTGAAGCAAACAACAAATAGGACAAAATAACAGAAAAAGTCCATGTGCATAACTATTTACCCCCAAAAAGCCAATACTTTGTAGAGCCATCTTTTGCGACAATCACAGCTCCAAGTCGCTTTGCATAAGTCTCTATGAGCTTGCCACATCTTACCACTAGGATTTTTGCCTATTCCTCCTTGCAAAACTGCTTCAGCTCCTTCAAGTTGGATGGTTTGCGCTTGTGAACAGCAATCTTTAAGTATGACCATAGATTTTCTATTGGATTGAGATCTGGGCTTTGACTAGGCCATTCCAACACATTTACATGTTTCCCCTTAAACCACTCAAGTGTTGCTTTAGCAGTGTGTTTGGGGTCATTGTCCTGCTGGAAGGTGAACCTCTGTTCCTAGCCTCAAATCACGCACAAAGTGGTACAGGTTTTGCTCAAGAATATCCCTGTTTTTAGCACCATCCATCTTTCCCTCAACTCTGACCAGTTTCCCAGTCCCGGCTGCTGAAAAACATCCCCACGGCATGATGCTACCACTACTATGTTTCACTATGGGGATGGTGTTCTTTGGGTGATGTGTTGGGTTTGTGCCAGAATCAGTGTTTTCTTTGATGGCCGAAAAGTTCAATTTTAGTCCTACCAGACCAGAGCACCTTCCTCCATACATTTTGGGAGTCTCCCACATGCTTTTTCACAAACTCACAACGTGCCTTTTTGTTTTTAGCTGAAAGTAATGGCTTCCATCTGGCCACTTTGCCCAACTCTATAGAGCGTACGGCTTATTGTCGTCCTGTGTACAGACACTCCAGTCTCTGCTGTGGAACTCTGCAGCTCCTCCATGGTTACCTTAGGTCTCTGTGCTGCCTCTCTGATTAATGCCCTCCTTGCCCGATCCGTGAGTTTTGGTGGACGGCCGTCTCTTGGCAGGTTTGCTGTTGTGCCATGTTCCTTCCATTTGGTTATGATAGATTTGATGGTGCTCCTGGGGATCATCAAAGATTTGGATATTTTTTATAACCTAACCCTGACTTATACTTCTCAACAGCATTGTCCCTTACTTGTTTGGAGAGTTCCCTGGTCTTCATGGCAGTGTTTGGTTAGTGATGCCTCTTTCTTAGGTGTTGCAGCCTCTGGGGCCTTTCAAAAAAGGTGTGTATATGTAATGACAGATCATGTGACACTTAGATTGCACACGGCTGGACATCATTTAACAAATTATGTGACTTCTGAAGGTAGTTGGTTGTACCAGAGCTTTTCATGGGCTTCCTAACAAAGGGGGTGAATACCTATGCACATGCAAATTTTCTGTTTTCTATTTCTAAACAATAGTTTTATTTATATATTTTTCTCATTTCACTTCACCATCTTAGACTATTGTGTTCTGATCCATCACATAAAATTCAGATTAACAAAACATTGAACTAAAGGCTGTAATGTACCAAAACACGAAAAAAGTCAAGGGGGAGATGGTGAATACTTTTGCAAGGCACTATATATATATATATCACTATGTCACAAAATATGCTTTGTTTTTTAACCCCTTAGTGACCAGCCTGTTTTGGGCCTTACTGACCAAGCGTTTTTCTTCCTTTTTTCATCGACGCGTTCCAAGAGTTATAACTTTTTTTTTTTCTGTCTATATAGCTTTATGAGGGCTTGTTTTTTGCGGGACAAGTTGTAGTTTTCAAGGGCACCATTTTGGGGTACACATTACTTTCTGATTAACTTTTATTAACTCTTTCTGGGAGGGAGATGGGAAAAACAGCAATACTGCCACTGGGTTTTTACGTTATAAATTTTACGGTGTTCATTTTTCAGTATAAATAACATAATATCTTTATTCTCTGGCTCAGTACGATTACATTTAGTTTTTTTACGTTTTACTACTTTTTTGCAATAAAACCCTTTTCTTTAAACATCAGACCCCTTCCAGCCTTCACACACACATCGGCACCCCGCGATCACATTTGGGTGCCGATGGGAGACAGAGGGAGTCCGCTCCCTCTGTCAGCACTTCACAAGCGGCATGTAAAGTGTTAAACAGCCCGGATCGACACTCCTGCTGGTCCGGGCAGTAAGAGAAGGGCCGTGGCTCTCATGTGAGAGTCGGGTCGCCGCTGCACGGGGGACCTGTGTAGCACTTAGACTGGGCCGCAGTAAAAAAGCGGTGGCCCAGCCTACGGCCCCTTAGTGACCACCGTGAAAACACGTATGGGTGGTCACTAAGGGGTTAAAGGTGTAGTTGAGTATAATTTTCAATACATTTACCGCAAGGCAAGCCAAACATGTCCCCCTCTTCCAAACATATGCTAACAGGACACCTTTTTAGCATACTTTGACATGAAAGTCTCTCAGCATATTGCTATATGAGTCAGAGGATTTCGATAAATATTACATTTAACATAATCAACTAAAAGTGTACTGTAGATCAGTGCATAGAGAAGCTTTCCTCACATATATGTGATTGGCAGGCATCATTTATGTTAGCAAATAAAAGTTGTATGCTAATAAATACTTAAAGTTAATCTCAAGGATACCACACACTTATCCGCCTTGTATATCGGCCGGGGCGGGAGCTGTTAACACAAAATACCTGATCCGTGATAGTGTGAAATCTGAACCATTGGCAGGAAGAGATACATCCGGACAGAGAAAGACTTCAGCCGGAAGGTAATTAGAAGGCATTGCATTACTGTGGGTACCGTTATAATAGGGAAGACCACACAATATACAAGGCGGATAAGTGCGCTGTATCCTTGAGACTAACTTTTAGTGCATTGTTTTGCGCAGTAGTTACGTGTGGTTCTACTGCGATACTGCAGCAACATCAGGTGAAATAAGGGAGGAGCGCTTTTGAAACACCTTTTTTTATTGCTAATAATTACTGTTCTACATAAATGTATAATGCCTGTTAGTATTTTAGGAAATCTCTATGTGAAACATAAACACCCACAAAAAAAAACAAAAAAACATTCCACTGAAAAGTAGAGAAGCTAAATATCAGATCCAGTTACATGTTTGACCACTGGGTGGTGCTGTATTACTCCTTATTTTCACTCATTTCTGCTGTTAGTGGAGAAATCATAAGATGAAGTCAATGAACACATGTAACTAGAATCTTACAGTACATAGTTCCCAGACCTCTATTTAATTTACTGTTTTCTGCTTTCTCCCCAGAAAATATTTTACAGTGATTTAATTAATGTATAGTATTGTGTAGTATATATATTGTGGTAATGTATACAATATATTGCTGGAAGGCGTGTATATCCCAAGCAGATACCTCTGCTGGGTGAGATAACTGAAATCCAGAAAGCTGCAGTGGTTTCAGCAAAGTGTAGTTTGCTGAGACAGGTTTGTCTAGATTCTGTTCTGGGCTGGATTTTATTTGGACTGGTGGATAGATTTGGTAGTGGGATCTGCCAGTCCACACCCCCTTCCAGTACACGTATTTCCTTTAACCTGAGGAGATCACAGTTGAGGCAGTCAGTGATAATCAATGAGGGATAAAACAACCCTCTGTGTATGGCTGAAAGAGAGGACTTGGAAAAGGAAGCCTACAGAGGCTCTGTGTGGTCCCAGCCAGGAGGGCTGGGGGGCTACAAAGCTATGAAAAAGCCTGAGTTTTGGTGGACCCCGCGACGCCTGAGAAAAGAGGTGTCGCACGGTCAGAGTTGGGAGGACTCTTGGACCATATCCTCCAAGGTACTGGTGTTGTTACAGCCAGGAGGCTGCTTGACCATATGGCTAAGAAAAGCTCACCCCTTGTGTGAACTGCGTCCTAGAGGTGAGTTAGGGAGAGCTATGTATTAGGTAGAGTTTATATTTGTGCTTGTGCTGAAGTGCCAAAATAAAGCACCATTTGGACTTTAACCCCGTTGTCTGAGGTGGAATCTGTCATCGCTGCCCTGCCTGAGAGAGAGATCCCTTACTAACTATATATATATTTATAGTATTATTTATATATATATACATATATATATATATATATATATATATATATAGTATTATTATAGGATGAAATGTGCCTTTATTCCTGCTCTAGAATCAATTCACATAGGGAAGCACAACAGTAGTGACATTTAACCGGATAATACCGTCTGTAAGGTAAGTATACAGGCAGAATATTCTTTGTAATACAGTACAAAGCTTTTCACAGCACTAACAAATTGGATATTCACTTCTGTTAGAATGTGGCTAGAAAAATACCCAGTAAGCTCCATGCAGCCCACAGTTTTCAAGGAGAGCAATAAGAATAGACGGCCTGTACACACAGTAAATGTCACTGCCCATTTTTCACTTCACTTTCCAGAGTTGTTTAAACACAAAGGGGAACATTTACAAAGGCTTTATGTATGTTTTTTTTTAATATAAATTTAAAAAGTTACAAAATTTAGCTCAATTTTTCCGCTACCCTTGTCTCTTTTTTAATATGTAGGTGGAGCTTAGCAGGAGGGGTGGGGAGACCACAGCCCAACATATTTATTATAATTATCACCAGATGTGACAAAGTTCTTAAGAGGCCTGCTCCTCCTTATTACTCTCTTCAATCTTTTAACACCAGTCTTTTTACCAAGACTTTCATGTGAAATGCCAGTCATCAGTAAATGACCCTCAATCTGTGAGATTTATTAATCAAAATGCATTAGAATTTTGACCTAATTTGCGCCAAAAAAACGTGTACCTGTTTTGCATCACATTTATAGTGGTGTCAGACACACAGAATTTTTGGCAATTTTGGCGCAGATTTTTAAACCATAGCCAGAAGTGGATTAGAAGTGAATAGTATGGGCCAGATTTATCATTAAGCTTACATTTTACTCCACTTTTACATCTGCCCAAAGTCACTTTAGGATAGTCAGATTTATTAATGGTCCTTTAATACTGTGATAAATGTGGCTTGATGGCAGCAGTTTATCCTTCAGTAAGTGGCTTTACAAAAGTCGCAAGTCTTTACAAAAAAGTCGCATAAGATAAACATGGTCCTCACTGGAGTGAAATTGCGCATTTTTTTGGGACTTTTTTGCGACTTTTTAAATAGTCCCAATAGTAAATCTGTCTAGAGGTTCATTTACATAAGACAAAACGCCCACTTTCTCAAAACTGGAGAGCTTAGTGCAGAGCTTGAAAAAGTCCCCAAAAAATGCGCAATTTTACCGATTGCGCATTTTTTGGGGACTTTTTCATTCCATTAAAGTGACTTTAGCTAATGATAAATCAGGCCCTATAAGTATAAAGGAAGGACTTGTACTTCCTTCCCACTGGATCCACTTCTGGCCTTGGCTAAAGAAATCTATTAAAAATTCCTCAAAAGCTGCATGTGACATCACCCTTAGGGCTCATGCACATGACCCCATGTATTTTGCGATCCTCAAGAAATACGGAAGACGTCCGTGCGCATTTATATTTTGCGGAATGGAACAGCTAGCCCCTAATAGAACAGTTTTATCCTTGTCCGTAATGCGGACAATAATAGGGCATGTTCTATTATTTTGTGTAACGGAAATACAGACATACGTAAACAGAATGCACACGGAATAACTCCTGTTTTTTTTGCAGACCCATTGAAATGAATGGTTCCGCATACGGTCCGCAAAAAAAACGGAACGGACACGGAAAGAAAATACGTTTGTGTGCATGATCCCTAATTGTTAGTTTTAGACAATTTTTTAATCATTTGACAAGGCTAAAGACTTGCTGGAGAGGGGGCATGGTCTACTGGAAGTGGGCATGACATAAGATGAAATAATATGCCGCCAGATGGCACATGATTCTTGCATAAACTAAGAGGACTATTAGGAGGTATAAACCAGATAGTATAAAGGTGCTTCAGCCCCTACACACTATTTAAGCCCCCTTAGTGCCCCCACACATTAGAATGCCCTGTTGCTGCCCCTCGTCATTAGTTATCCCACCTTAGTGCCCCCCGAGTTGTTACGTCCCCATAGTTCCCCCACACAGGGATACTCCTTTTTTTTTTTTTTTTTGTAACTCTAATCTTTATTAGAAATAAGACATATACAATAAAAGTACAATTCTTCAGTAAAAAAAAAAAAAAGAGTTTTACTTTATTTTAATTATCCATTTCCTAACCCCAAGAAATAATCCCTGCCCCTCTGCCTCTAGCCATACCTCCCCTTCCCTCCCCAACACATTCTCTCTGGACAGTTCAGGAAGAAAAAAAAAAAGAAAATACCTCTCTCCTTTGTCTTTTTACTATCATCTTCTTTTCCCCGTCAAACATAATAATACTTTTGTGTAAATAAATCGGCACTCACAAATACATGGGTCACGCAGATAAAATAAAAATTTATTCGCACTGCTAAAATCACATAAACACAAAATGTTGCACAATACGTATTGACCAATACTCAATAAACTAAAAACAAATGTTTAAAGGAAAATATACAAAAAGATTCCGGATAAGCAATTTCTCAGACAGCTTCCAAAATCAATAGAAACACATGTGCAAAAATACAGGCTTGATCCACAGTGTGCACTCTAAATTGTGAATCTGAGGATTAGTTCTAATGTTGGATTATATATATCAGTTGATATCAATTCTTACATCCCTTTGAGCAAACAAAGTAACTGGGTGGTTTCCAGAAAATCGCAATACATTCACTGTAAGGACTTGGTAAAACGAAAGTTCAATGAGAGTTTAGATAAAGTGGAAGTTCAATATACATACTTACTAAGCTGCACCTATGGAAGTTGTTCGCAGTTCTTATAGAACTTTTGTACTTGTTTTACACTTTAAACTCGAGCGATATCTTCATGCAAACTTTTTGCGGTAGAGGTTCAGTATAAGTGCTTAATGAAGCGACATTCATGGGGCACTCACGATTTTTTCAGCCTTAAAACTCAGGTTGTTATTCAAAGGCATCCAAGTTGCCACATGGTACTGGCGTGTGTTGCGCTCATTTCCCAAAGTCCCGTGGCATGCTAGCGCGAGATTACCTCCGTGTCTCACTTCCTTGTTGTAGAAGATCTTTAACCCCTTAAGGACACGGCCCTATTTTACCTTAAGGACCAGGCCATTTTTTGCAAATCTGACCAGTGTCACTTTATGTGGTTATAACTTTAAAACGCTTTTACTTATCCAGGCCAGTCTGAGATTGTTTTTTCGTCACATATTGTACTTCATGACACTGGTAACAGTTTGTCAAAACATTTCATTTTTTGTATAAAAAAATACTAAATTTACCAAAAATTTTGAAAAATTTGCAAATTTTCAGGTTTCAATTTCTCCACTTCTAAGATATATAGTAATACCTCCAAAAATAGTTATAACTTTACTTTCCCCAAATGTCTACTTCATGTTTGGATCATTTTGGGAATGCCATTTTATTTTTTGGGGACGTTACAAGGCTTTGAAGTTTAGAAGCAAATCTTGAAAATTTTCAGAAAATTTCAAAAACACAATTTTTAAGGACCAGTTCAAGTCTGAAGTCACTTTGTGAGGCTTACATAAATAAAACCACCCAAAAATGACCCTATTCTAGAAACTACACCCCTCAAGGTAATCAAAACTGATTTTACAAACGTTGTTAACCCTTTACGTGTTCGACAAAAGTTCATGGCAAATGGACATAAAATTTCAGAATTTCGATTTTTTTTTTGGGCAAATTTTCCATTTGAATCCATTTTTTCCAGGAACAAAGCAAGGGTTATTGAGCCAAACATAACCCAGTATTTATAGCCCTGCTTCTATAGTTTGCAGAAACACCCCATATGTGGTTGTAAACTGCTGC
Source organism: Bufotes viridis (assembly GCA_033119425.1). NCBI lineage: Eukaryota > Metazoa > Chordata > Amphibia > Anura > Bufonidae > Bufotes > Bufotes viridis. Next base: position 163,177,463 of record CM065592.1, read on the forward strand.
ATCACCAAACGGCAGGGCACAGAAGGAAGGGAACGCCATATGGTTTTTGGAAGGCAAATTTTGATGGACTGGTTAATTTACACCATGGCCCATTTCAAGACCCCCCTGATGCACCCCTAGAGTAGAAACTCCAAAAAAGTGACCCCATTTTGGAAACTACTGGATAAGGTGGCAGTTTTGGTGGTAATATTTTTAGGGTACGTATGATTTTTGGTTCCTCTATAATACATTTTTGTGAGACAAGGTAATAAAAAATAGAAATTCTGAAATTTCATCTCCATTTGCCATAAACTCTTGAGGAACACCTAAAGGGTTAATAAAGTTTGTAAAATCAGTTTTGAATACCTTGAGGGGTGGAGTTTCTTATATGGGGTCACTTTTATGGAGTTTCTACTCTAGGGGTGCACCAGAGGACCTTCAAATGTGACATAGTGTCAAAAAACCAGTCCGTCAAAATCTGCCTTTCAAAAAGCATATGGCGTTCCTTTCCTTCTGCGCCCTGCCGTTTGTCCATAAAGCAGTTTACAACCACATATGGGGTGTTTCTGTAAACTACAGAATCAGAGCAATAAATATAGAGTTTTGTTTGACTGTTAACCCTTGCTTTGTTACTGGAAAAAAATGATTAAAATGGAAAATTTGGAAAAAATAGCTGTTTTGGGACTGTACAGTATTTATTTTATTTTTGTGACTGTGTTCATCTTAGGATTTTCTTAGGTAAGGTATCATTTTTTGCGGGACGAGGTGACGGTTTGATTAGTACCATTTGGGTTTAGATACAACTTTTTTGATAACTTTTATTAACTTTTTTGGGAAGTGAGGTGGGCAAAATTTCAATTTTATCATAGTTTTTGGGGGGTTTTTTTTACGTTCACCGTACGGGGAAAGTAACAAACCCATTTTATAGATCAGGTCATTACGGATGCGGTGATATAGAACATGTGTAGTGTATTTTTTTTTCTTTTTTATTAGTGATAAATGTGTTTATTTGTTTTTACCTTTTTTCACTTTTTTTACATTTTTTTTGGACCCAGACCCACTTGGTTCTTGAAGATCCAGTGGATCTGGTGTCTGTATAATACAGTACAGTACATTATATAATGTACTGTACTGTATTTTTTACTTGACACTTAGTCTGATAAGACTTTTGCCTTTAGCAAAAGTCTGATCAGACTTCTGTTACAATGGCAAGCAGGAGGCCTTTGAAGGCGTCCTGTTGCCATGGTTACCGTCCTCCGCTGCTATAACAGAGCAGCGGACGATGGGGAGGGAGGGAAGTTGGGGACTGGAGCTAGGGGGACTGCACCAGGCACAGCAGCCCCCCACAGCAGCTCCCTCCCTTTTAACCACTTCAATACAGCGCTCCCTACGGACCGCGGCATGGAAGGGGTTAATAGGCTGACATCCGTGCCTGCACGGATGTCAGCCGTTACAAGCAGAGTGTCAGCAATGTGCTGACACTCTGCTTGCCACGCTCGGCCATCCTGAAAATGAGCGGAGGGGCGGGCAGAGGATCGCACGCGCGCCCGCCCCCCGCACCGCCCGCAAGACCCCCGCCCTCCCCGCACCGCCCATCACAATGAGGGCACAGGGGGGGAGGTAATAGGAATTTAAAAAAAAAACATTCGGCAGCATTTTAAAGTATCTGGTCTATGACCGCGGGGATCAGATACATCGCAAAGTGCTGCAAACCGCAGGTCTGAATTGACCTGCGGTTTGCAGCGATCGCCGATACGGGGGGGTCACAGGACCCCCCTCAGCATATGAACATGGTTCCTGCTGCACGATCGGAGCAGGAACCATGTTTCTAGCGATTTTCTTTTAATACGGGATTTAATTTAGGACGTATGGGTACGCCCTGTGTCCTTAAGGACTCGGACATTAGGGCGTACCCATACGTCCTATGTCCTTAAGGGGTTAATAGTTATGCGATTTATTCTTATGCGATCTTTTCAAAGTGTTTCGAAAATGTTTACTGCCGGCAGTATTCTTGGGACTTTTTCCTCAGAAGGCACTGGAAAACGATTATTAAACGATTATCGTTTTCCAGAATGGTGAGATCTTTGAGCAACTCCTCCACATATGGGTAATATCTGCTTCTAAAATTCCACATCTGGGACAGACCATAAGTGTATTAGTATTCAACTTATGCAACCATCTAGGTGTGAGATATAATCGATGGAGCACCATAAATTGGATTACTCTATAGGATGGATTCCGAGTAAATTTAGAGTTATTACAAAGTTTGTACCATTGCTGTATGGTCATCGGGCCTCTATCCCTTTCCCACTTAATCTTACAAATGTACTCTAAATTCAGTAATACACTTAATCTAGTATATAAAAGTGATATTAATTCATGCTTATCTCTCCTCCCAAAAGTAAAGATGATCAACTTTTAATTCTCAACTGTCAATTATATCAAATTTTTTATATCCTTAATTAGTGCCTGTAACTGTGAGTATCTAAGTACCTCTCCTATTTTCTTACTGGCCTGACCTAATAATATTGTCCTTTGATTACCATCTTGTAAAAATTGTGAAATATACCCCATCCCACTCATAATCCAGTATTTAGCTATATCTATATCAATTTAATGTCCCAACTTACCTTAAAACCAAAAAGGGATGACACTGAGCCCACTTCTTTCAAGATCTCCCTAAGTTTTCTCTATGCCCTAACTACCATTCTCACAAAGGTATAGAGCCCATCCAATTCCTATCCATCTGAGATGACTCTAGCAATGCATAAATATTGGGCATTGGTCCCTCACTCTTTTCTACCAAAAAACTCAAAAAATCAAACTGTTCAGATTTCATGCAATAATAGATGCCAGAAAATATGTCTTAAACTAGTGAGGAGAGAATCGAAGCTAACGAAGTAGAATTCGATCCGAATTTCAGGAAAAATTCGATTCGCACCGAATGCACGTGTTCCAGGACATGGAACAAGGAACTCTGGGAAGGCAGGATCACCCATAATGCCATGCATGCAGCCAATCAGCAGCCAGCCAGCTTTGTGATGTCACAGCCTTATAAATAGCCTCAGCCATCTTGGATTCTGCCATTTACCAGTGTACTTAGTGCAGGAAGAGAGGTCAGCAGGCGCTAGGGACAGTGCTAGAAAATACTTAATTGTGCTAAAAAATGATTTACAAGTGCAGAGAAAGATTATTCAAGGTGTAGGGAAAGGATAGGGAGGAATCATTCCACAGCATTTGTGTTGAAAAGGGTTCAGTAGGGGAAGTTACAGCCTGGGTAATAGGAACAATCCGATTACACCTTGCTGCACTGACTGTGGTTCTAATTTGCCATTATACAGCTCTGTAATTCCAGCAAGCCATTCTTGTTATTGGGGTGCAAGTGCTGTTTGATACAGCCATTGTTACAAGGAAATATTTCTATGTCTTACTTGGCCTTGTGCGGTGCAGTTATATGTTCTAAAGCATTTTGTGGCATGTATAAGTGGAAAAAAGAAAAATATATTTGCCGTTTAGCGGTGCAGATACATATTCTAAAGCATTTTGTGTCGTGTATAAGTGGAAAAAAGAAAAATAGATTTGCTGTTCAGCGGTGCAGTTATATATTCTAAAGCCTTTTATGTCGTGTCTAAGTGGAAAAAAGAAAAATATATTTGCCGTTCAGTGGTGCAGTTATATGTTCTAAAGCCTTTTGTGTCATGTATAAGTGGAAAAAAGAAAAATATATTTGCCGTTCAGCGTGGAAAAAAGAAAAATATATTTGCAGTTCAGCGGTGCAGTTATATATTCTAAAGCCTTTTGTGTCGTGTATAAGTGGACAAAAATGAGGGCCTATTTGCCGTTCAGCGATGCAGTTATATGTTCTAAAGCCTTTTTTGGCATTAATTAGTGGCAAAAAAATATATATATTTGCCGTTTGGCAGATATGTTTTAAAGCCCCTTTTGCCATGTATTAGTGGGGGAAAAAGAAGGGCTTATTAGCCCCGCTGTGTGCTGAAGTGAGAAAATTACAGCCCTTTCTGGTGTGTATTAGTAACTAGCAGAGTTTGCCCTGGAAAAACTGTCCTGCCTGGTAGTGTGGCATCAGAACGGGTGTTTAGTGCGGCGGGGGCCATAGTTACCCCAAGAAGAACTCGTCTGTCCACTCAAAATGTGGAGAGACTGACCTTTGTCAAGATGAATCAGGCGTGGATCAGCCAGGATTTCCACTCACCAATGCCTGATGCATCAGACTACATCATCCATGGTGCCACACCAACACTTTGACAAGAGAGACCAGTTTCTTCTTGCTACCTGCCTAAGCTACTATTCTGATTCTACCACCCGCCTGATGCCACACATCTGATCCAAGTGCTCCTTCTTTCACTTACCATCTTCAGCTGGTACTGGTATTGCCACCCACCCCCCCACTCTGTGGTCTCCTAATGCTGCTGCCTCCTCCACATTATGTCACCTTGCCACTCTGTGGTCTCCTGATGCTGCTGTCACCTCCACACTATGTCACCTTGCCACTTAGTGTGGAGGTGGCAGCCTCAGGAGACCACAGTCATTGTGCCACCATGTTGCCTCATCCTGATGCTGCCTTCAACTTCACATTCTGTCATTATGCCAAACTGATGGATTATTAACCAAATGTTGACCGAGTGAAGGAGGATGCTCAACAGACAGGATCCATTTTTTGGGGGTTATTGTTCTAACGGATCAGGGGAAGGGCAAAATAATCAGTGACGTCAACACAAACTTACTGCTGACACCCTCTCCTCTCTGTCAGGGGGCACTACTTGTATAAGCGTTTAATAGAACAGGTTCTGTAGACATCTATGTGAAAAACATCTATGTGAAATCAGCTGACGACGGTGTAAAAGGAGTGTGCTTTTTCTTGGCGCTAACATTGACCTGTAAGGCAGAATTCGTACTTCAGTTATTTGGTCAGTTTTGGCCCCTGACGGCCCAAATAAGTGAAGTGTGCAGTGATTCTAAGAGCGACGCCTGTCACCTGCATGTCATACAGATTTACAGTATTATTTTACTACCACAGCAGACTCCTTATGCGTGTTACTGCAAGGCACAGTGTTCTACGCCACTATAAAGGCTCTCTGAAGCCAGGAAATAGCCGTTTTTTTAACTCGATTCACTGTGAATAAATTCGGATCAGACCAATTTTTTTCAAAAAATGTTGGTGAATCGGCGAATCGCATTTTTTTTAAAATTCGCTCATCTCTAGTCTTAATTTTAGGAACCTCTAATCCTCCTATCATATGGAAAAGTCAAGTAGGATAGTTTCTTTCTCACTCTTCCTCCAGCCCATATTAATTTGTTAAACATATTGTCTATGGTTTTAAATACCGCATTATCCAAATACACAGTTGGAGATAATATACGGTACATTAGTTGTGGAAGAATTACCATCTTTATGAAGCCGCTTTATTTAAGTGTAATTTATTCCATATACCGACCTTAACCTAATCCTTCTCAATAATGGCTTTAGATTGAGATCAACAAACCATCTATAATCTGAAGAGACAACTATCCCCAAATACCTAAAACTCTGACGCCTGAGGATCCAATACTTGCATGGATTCTCCTTCTTAGTGTCCCAACACACTAGTTATAGCCCTAAGTGCACCTACACAGTGGTTTTGCCCCCATAGCCCCCCCCCCCCCACACACACACACCCGTTCTCCCACTTAGTGCCCCCTTATATTAGTGTTACCCCCTGTGGTATAATTAAAATAAAAATTACTGCTCACCTACCCATGTTCCCCCGATGAACAGATCAAATATGTTCTCCCCAGCAGGCGTGATGCAGTGACATCATTACGCCTGCTGAGTAGGAGAGTGCATAGGCTGGAGATTGATCCGAAGCCTGTGAACTCTTCTCTCTTCTACTCAGCCAACCAGGTATGATGCTGTCGCTGCATAAAACCTGCTGGGGAGAACATGGCCAGAGACATGCATGAACATCAAGCGTACCGTTGATATGCCTCATCAGTACAACCATATGTAGAGATCACATCTAGATAATTTTGTTTTGCTCCATAATATAACAACTCAATCCTCTAAATGCTCAATTGGATATCATATGATAAATGCCATTTTCATATAGAAGTCAATGAAGCCTAAATAAAATGGATTGGTAATGTGGCGGTATATTTTACGTTTTATTAGGGATTGTGATTTGCATAAAAATACAAATGAAAAACACAGAAGCAGCACAGAACATTAAAACATATCTCTTAAATAGAGGGGTCTGACCTCTGAGGCTCCCAATGTAGGGGTGTAACTACAGGGAGTGTAGAGGGTGCAGTTGTTCCGAACCTGATGGTACCTATAAGATCTCTCTTCCCTACAAGGAGTACAAGAAGTAAGGCAATAGGTGAGGGGCCCTGTTAGTGATTTTGCTTTGGGGCCTACAAATTACACCTCTGTCCCAACAGTCCATAGAGTTAAGAGTAATTGCATGTAAATTACATTTTTTAATTGGAGGCTTTAAATATCTTGAAATAGAAGCTGAATTAATATTTTATGGCTTGCTTTGTCGGGTCACTGCTTTAAATATACAAATAAGTCCTTCCTTACCCTTTTCTCTAATTTGGAGGTATCCCAAAATAAATGGCATGAGATGACTAGCTTTGAAAAAAAAAAATGTGTCACTCTGTCAGGCATGGTGCTAAACATATGAGGCTTATTTTTCAAAGCTGATCATCTTGCAACATTTATCTCAGGATATCATGAACGAGCCAGGATGCATTGTAAATTAAAGTTCCCCCTAGAATTAGCCAGAAATGTACAACATATTTCAGCACAATCTTTAAAGTTTTGGATATATGACCTCATGGTCGGCCTGATATGGAAGGCTTTTCTACATTATATTCAGTTTGGAAGCAATATCTTATATGTCCACTAGATGGCAGTGTAGTATACCTATTTTAGAGAACCCAGAAGATGACCTGCAAGAATAAGCCTGCAGCATGTACTGGAGATTCAAGGGGGAAAAAAAAACTGATGAACCACTGCCCAGAGATACAGAGAGACTGGCATCCTGCGGAGTTGATGAGAAAAAGACTGTCTAATAATTTACATATTAAATGAACCCTGCTCTTCAGCAGAATCAGATTTGCATATTGCGTACAAACAGGGTTGCATAATTAATTGGTATAGCTGAATCTAAGACATTTGAGAAGGGAAATTTGTGTACATTTGGGACATTAAGGCTTTAAGGAATGGATGATAAACATGATGGATGTCTGTCCAGTGTACACTAAAAAGGTATTGATGTATACAGTGATTTGTATATGAAGACTACGCGCTTTATATTAGGATGTAATTAATAAATCAGTGCTGACTGAATTGTTGTCTATGCAAATCTTACTTTTTAGTCTCATGCATCGTTAAATTATTACATGACTAATGATACTGACTAATTGCTGCACAAAATCCCTGCCTTCCAAATATGAATGCTTTTATTAGGAAGATAATAATAATACATACTCATTTCTATAGAAATAAAACCAGTTTTAGGGTCCATTCACGCGTCCGTAGAATGCGTTGCGGAACAGATCCAGACCCATTCATTTTCAATGGGGGCAGAAGAGATGCGGACAGCACAGTGTGCTGTCCGCATCTGCATTTCCGTTGGGCGTCCCCGATCTTCCAGTCCGCCGCTCCCGAAATAGCGGAAAAAAAGGCATTTCTATAGGGGTGCCGGCCCGGTGTATTGCGGATCCGCAATACACAACGGACGTGTGAATGGACACTTATATTGTATTATCATTGTGGTGGTAACAGTCCTGGGATGTGGTACATGAGGGCATGCAACTGCAAGGGGATCTTCTATGAAGATCAATGTTGTTAGTTATTTATAAGGGAGTCCTTCAGATTCACTAATGAACTATCTTTGTAAGCTCGGCAGAACATGAACGAGCAACAGAGCTATGCTGAATCTCTATACTCTTGTATAGACCGGCATGGTTACTGTTTGTTGGCTATTGATACCTGGAAACCGCAAGTTGGAGTTAATGGATCAGTTATTCTAGTCATGAGTTACCAGTTAGAGTATGTCCCCATATGGCGTAAATCAGAACTCTCATCCCATACCATTTCAATATATGCTTCAGGGTTTACCCATGGTTGCGTGAAACCTTTGCAAATCAGAATACTGGTGGTTAAGTTACCTGTTTCCTCCCTGTACTGATCACAGAGATGAGTGCAGTGAGGAGAGAGACAACTGTGCAGTTGTGGTAAAGCTGCACAGTTTTCTCTATGACTGGTCAGAGGGCAGTCACAGCATGCTGCCAAATCATTAAGAGGGAGGTTTTTTTTTTTTAAGTTGCAGAGCCATGGTGCTAAAAAACTTAAAGGAGTTGTCCAACATCTTGAGATTGATGTTCTGTCCTGAGGATAGGTCAGTAATATCTGACTGGGGGAGGGGATCTGACTTCTGGGATCAATTATGTGATCAGCTGTTTGAAGAGGCCACTCTGGTGAGCACTGCAGTCTCCTTGCCGTTTACCAAGCAAAGCGTTGTAAATTGTATAGCGGCTGTGCTTGGTATTGCAGCTCAGGCCCATTCACTTGAATAATACTGTGCTGCGCTTAGGTCATATGACCAATGTACATGATGTCACATGGCCTAGAAAGAGGGTGTGGTGCTCACTGGGTGGGCCACGAGTCAGACTTCCACCGATCAGGTCTTAATTACGTATTCCAATATCAACATGTGAGACAGCTCCTTTGAAGTAAACAGTACCAGAGAAGCCCCTTTGGAGATGGTGACCATAGACACCTACCAAGTTGACCCCCCCAGGTACCAGTCCTAATTGCTCTAGGTAAAAAAACGAGGTCAAATGTCATTGCTACTTTATTATTAAATGTATTATTTCTTCCTCTTAGACATAAGTGCAAAGAGGGAAAGAAGGACTATGTAGCTATGGTATGGCGGAGTTGTTCTCTCTATGATTGGGCAGAGTGCTTCATCAGCATTGTTCCGGATCATTAAGGATGAGGTTGTTTTAAGTAATGACTGCATGGCTATGGTGCTAAGCTTAAAGGGGTTATCCAGAAAAAGATATTTGTGACTTATCCACATGACAGGTTATCAGTATCATATCTGGAGGGTGCGACACCCGGGACTCTCTCTGATCAGCTGTTCGGCGTTCGGGTTGTGGTAACTCGCGCATCCCGTTATGGATTCTACTATCGCGGCATATGGAATCCATAAGCGGCGGCTTCACCACTCGATCTGTTGAACAGCTTAGACTGAGTGACATCACGTCACGTGATCAGTGCAGGGGCGTGGCTCAGCACGGGATCAAACCCAGTGCTGAGCCACGCCCCCTGCACTGATCACATGACGGTGACGTCACCCCAGGTCCTTCGGCTGTTCAACAGTTCGGGTTGGTGGAAGCCGCCCCATATGGATTCCATATGCCGCGATAGTGGAATCCATAACGGGATGCGCGAGTTACCACAACCTGAACGCCAAACTTTTTTTTAAAGTTTGCTCATCTCTATCTGCATCGCTCACATCATCACATCGATCCCCGTTGATGTGATACTGATGATTAGGGTTGAGCGAATCGACTTCCCGAAGTCGATTTGTATAAAAGTTCATTTCAATACTGTACGGAGAAAACACTCGGTACAGTATTAGAATGTATTGGCTCTGATGAGCCGAAGTTATTTCTTCTCGAAGTCTCACAAGACTTTGCATAATAACTTCAGAAATTGATTTCTACTGTAAAAAAACATTTACCGAACTCGCGTTCAGTTCCAAGTGGTACCTTGAAACTGAATCCGAGTTCAGGAAATGGTTTTTCATAGTACAAATTAATTTATGAAGTTATTACGCAAAGTCTTGCGAGACTTTGCGAAGTAATAACTTTGGCTCATCAGAGCCAATACATTTTAATGTTGTACGGAGCTCCTGCTCCATACAGTATTGGAACAAAGTTCTATGCGAATCGATTTTGGATGTTTCATCCGAAGGCGATTCGCTCATCCCTGCTGATGACCTATCTTGAGGATGTCATTCATTATCTTTTTATCAGCGTGACCTTATTATTCTAAAAGAAGGAACTGTAGACATCTGACCACTCAATTTCTTAGTATTACTTTGTATTATTATTATATTTTTAAGTAATAAGCCTTGCACTGCAGTCTATACTTTTCCATCACATGAGCTGCAAACCTCTGGAAAATGAAAATCACAATAAATAAAATGCTGCCTTTCACTGAAGGTCACTCTTGTCACTTTCAGAGCAGCATTACTTAGACAGCTGGAGGAAATTTCTCTGTAAAGTTCAGATTTATTAGGAAATGTTAACCTTTAAATTACAGGAAAATAGCTGTACGTTGAAGGATGCAGCTGACCTTGACACTTGAATTGGCATATTAGCCTCTTATAGTATCGTTTGCAGTATTGGTGGCAAGACTGGCCATTTAACACAAGACATACAAGTATTCTCACTGCCTGATCTACTAGGAGATAATGGACATGCTTTATGCACCCCTGTAATTGTTACATACACGTGCTATTTATTTCATAATTTAAAAAAAAGTTTAAAAAGCGACAATGTTCTAACCTAATGGTGTATGCAGTTTCTAGCACACTACATATGTGCATTCCTTAGTATTCTGCGGCAGTACAGATGGGGCACCTTGTGCTGTATGATGGAACCTGCATTAACAGATGCCTGGTCAACAGTTTTGGCTGTTGTTCAGCCAGCGACAAAAAGAGACAGCTGAGCAGCAAGTGTCCTCTCATCCTGTTGCTTTGATGGATTTCTTGTTGCTGTCTCTTTGATGTGATCCTCAGAAAAAGGTTAAAGTCTGTCTCTGGGACTCTTGTAGAGACGACTCTCTGCCTTTTTCATATAAAGCAATGACTTGCCACCATAAGCGCTATAGAATCTTCTGTTTTGCAATCGTTTTTTGTTTGTTTTGTCTAAACTAGACACAATTCATCCAGCATTAAACATATAGACGACAAGGTACTGTAGAAAATCAGAAATACTAGTTTAGCGTTGGTATTTGAATTCATAAGGGGAATTTATTACACCCTGCACTCCAGAATTCTGGTTTCAAAAAGTGGCAAAAAAATTAGGGCTAAGCCTCTTTTTGAGCTTACTTGCACAAAACTTTTGCAACGTCTTGTATTTTTACTCCAGTTTTGAAAAGTAGGTGAGAAAGTGGACATGGTTAACTATGGTAATGAGTTTGACTCCAGATTTATCAACTGTGACTTTTTTAAAAAGTCACAAACTCACTACAGTAGCTGTACAAAAACTGAAGTAACACCCCCTCAAGAGAAAAGTGTCCTGTTTAAAGATGTTCTAAATTAACTCAAACAATGCGAGACATTTAATAAATATGTCAGAAATTATTCCAATGCTGACTAAATAACTCACTTTGATAAATTTGGTGCATCACAGGACACTTTTGTCTAGAAATGTTACTGTTTTAGCACACCACCCACGTACTGGAGTTAATTTGTGTCTTTTTTGAAAAGTATTATTTTTATTAATATGTAGTATACAGACCAAGAATTATCCAAAGTAAGACACATGTTAAAAAAAAACACATTATAAAGCCTGCAACAAAATGATAGATACAGTAATGTGGTAACAAATGATACACGGAACGCAAAAAACTAAGCCAGTCAGTCTGAATACATAGTCAGCTGGTTGATCAAACAATATATAGAACCTCTCTGGACCCCAGCAATGATGCTGAAGTGAGACAAAGAAGCATTAGGAGAGGAAAACAAGCTAACACAAAGGAAGAAAAAAGGGGGCAAATAGAAAAATGGAAGGGGGGGGGGGACATAAGGTTCTGAGTAATGCAGCTCTGAACAATACAACCTCTTATTTCATCTCAACCAATCCAGAAAATGAGGATCAGTCCATGGTAGCCACTGCCATTCTACTTCCATTCTCTTATGGACTTCTGCCATGACAGACTCCATGCGATGGATATGGCATACTTCAGTAGGCCAGTCTTTAATTTAAGGAGCCTTTGTGGACCTCCAGAACCTAGGTAACACCAGCCCCTTCTTTCAAGCAAAAATGGAGCCCGGCAGGAGAGATAGGAGTACTATTTGTGGTAAAGGAACTAGATTGGAGCATGTTACTTGGGAATAAATATCGAAAACCAGTCTTCAGAATGTCTGAATTACTGGGCAAGTCCACCAGATGTGGGTCAATGCCTCTTTTTGTGATTTTTTTTTTAAGTTGCAGTTAATAGTTTTATAGATTTATCTACAGATTTAATTAACCACACCAATTTACCATCCACATTTCAAAACTGTACTGAGTGGTAAGAAAAATGCAAAATGATGAACTCTTTGTGCAAGCTTAAAAAGTTCCAAAGCCAGAATTCTGAAGTGCAGGGTGGGATACTTTGCCCCTATAGTGTTTCAGTGACTAATTTAAATCCTGCTGTCAACATAAGAAAAGCAGTGCTATAGTCTGGCAGTTAGGGTGGCAGTACACATTCAACAGCTTTCTCTTTAAACTCCCTTCTGGCTCCCCCATACACATACACGTTTGGCTCAGCTGTGTATGTGTATTCTATGGGGAGTGAGGAGAAAGATGCTCCCAGATACTTCTAGTGTCGTCTACAAAACAAAAAGAAAGGACGAAATAGGCGTTAGATTCTAACTAAGTTACTCAAAACTTTATGTACATTATTATCTGTCTATAACCCCTTTCTTCAAGAGGTAGATGGTGAAGAAGGCATATGGTAGCTGTGATTTACAGACACCACTCCTCTAGCAGTTGTGTTTCTGGCATCCAGGCACATGCACCAGAGACCGGATCAATTTGCCATCAGAAAGATAAAAGTATAACATTTTAAGTCTTAAAGGGAGTCTGTCAGCTCTAAAATCAGTTTCAAAATAAGCATACCGCCATGTAGAGTATGTCCTCCGAACCATGACAATACCTTTTCTTGTGAAAATCCGGTCCTTTAATCCTGAGATATACTACTTTTAAAACATTTGCAAATAAAAGTTTTCAGTGCATAGTGGGAGGGGTCACTCCATTCAGTGCACTTAGCTTCCTTTGCTTTATTATTAGCGTCTCTGAAAAACCTTATTTGCTTACAAATAAAAAGAGGCATTTCTCACAATCATATTTTCACCAAATTTTGGTTATGTTTTCGGGCACCCACTCTACATGGCAGTAAGTTTACTTTGAAATGAATTTGGGGAGTGAGACTCCCTTTGAGCTCACCATACACATTATATTACATAAATGTCAGCTGAAACTGTTGATTTTGGTGGGGGGGCTTCTCGACTCTTGGACCATACTGAAAGAGCCCGGCGTATAACTGGATATGCAATTGTGCGGATTCGATTATCACCACCATATATATATAGTGGAGTGTAAAGGCCCTCACATATATTAAGTTATCATCGGCTGAACCTGCTGATTTCTGCCAACTATCTGAGATGTATGGGGACCACCCGGGTAATATTGGTGGAAAAGAAGGATCAGGAAAGTGAGTGAATTTCAATGCCTGATATTTTTGTTCTGGAAGGAGATAAGAAGCTGCTAGAAAGGTCTGGAAGCAGCTTTCCCCTCTCTTGTCATTAAAAACACATGCATGCTTGGCTGAACAAATCATGTATGTGTATGGGGGAGCATATATGTGTATGAGCGCTTATTCAGCCAACAGCTATTGAAGGTGTACGGGTAACTTAACATTAGGCTCTTTGGCCACAGCAAATGTACAGCTGGGCACCTATCTGTCATGTGCCAGTTATATTACAGATGTGGCACACATACAGCACCAGCACAGCTATGATTTTTTAAATATACTAAAGAATAACAAATAATAAATATTATATCATGTTATAAGATACCGAAACATTTTTAATGAACTGAGATCTTCATTATCTCGTATCTGATATTAAACATCAGGGAAAAATGCAAATGTTATAGACAGTTAGTTTTGCCAGGCACAGCGGAACTTTTATATTTAAGGCTTCTATCATAGAAATTGTATATGAGTTATATTGCAGAATAGCTCTACCCATTCAACTTGGAATAACTTTATTCCTAAAGAGTGCCAGTTTCCCTTACTGGATTAAACCAATTTACTCTGTTAATGGGTTTTAAGGCTGGCTATATTTCTTGGTAGCCTTTTTATTTGTAAATCATATCTTATAGAGACCAGATTTTCCATATTTTCAATAGTGCAAGTGCTTCCCTGAAAGATAACTGGAAAATGTAAATGTTATAAACTTATATTGTGAGAGGCCACGGTGATTAAAAGCAATAAGGAACAATTTATTTTTGTATTAACTTATATACCAGCATTATAATCAGTCACTGCACAATGAAGTTTAAAATTAATATGTGCCCTTCAATACTATATTACTTTTTTAACTTACTGTAAATGGATTCCAAATCCTGTACTGTTTGAATTATTCATGTCTTTAGTGGTTCACACCTATCTTTTATATATATTCCCTGTATAGATATCAATCTAGAAAATAAGCTACCAGCAGCTGCCATTAGAGGGAGCTAACTGTATACTGGCATACATTGAACTCAATGATAAGACAGTAAACTAATTCGCTTTTATGCTCCCTCTAGTGTCGATTGTAGGACCAGCATGTCATCTTTTAAATGGCATCTGTCACCACATACCAGCAGGTCAAATGGTTGGCCGTTATAGATTAACAATTGTCAGTAGTCTCATGATATCTGTGGCATCTCCATAAGTGGCGGCAATCCAGAGAAAAATACTTTTTGTGGAATGCAAATTACAGTAGTAATGAGGGAGGTGCCATTGCACCTTGTTGCACTCAGGGGCTCTGCTCCCTGTCTGCTATGCCATGCCCCCGCCACTTTGACTGACAGGCCTGGCAGTGAAAACATAGTCAAGCCTGGCCCTGAAATCTCGCAGGAGCGTATTCCGTGCACGTGCTATACAGTGATTGAGATATACATATACAGTTAGGTCCATATATATTTGGACACTGACACAAATTTTTTTTTTTTTTTACCTGTTTACTAAAACATATTCAAGTTATAGTTATAGAATGGACATGGACATAAAGTCCAGACTTTTAGCTTTCATTTGAGGGTACATTAAAATTGGATAAAGGGTTTAGGAGTTTCATCTCCTTTACATGTGGCACCAGACAATTGACTCAAAGGCTGTTTCATGGGCAGGTGTGGGCAATTCCTTCATTATTTCATTCTCAATTAAGCACATAAAAGGCCTGGAGTTGATTTGAGGTGTGGTGCCTGCATTTTGAAGACTTTGCTGAGAAGTAAACATGCGGTCAAAGGAGCTCTCCATGCAGGTGAAACAAGCCATCCTTCATCCATCTGCGAAAACAGAAAAAACCCATCCGAGAAATTACTACACTATTGGAGTGGCAAAATCTACAGTTTGGTACATCCTGAGAAAGAAAGGACTGGTAACCTTAACAATGCAAAAAGACCTGGACGCCCTCTGAAGACAACAGTGGTGGATGATCGCAGAATAATTACCATGGTGAAGAGAAACCCCTTCAAGACACCCAACCAAGTGAACAACACTCTCCAGGATATAGGCGTATCAATATCCAAATCTACCATAAAGAGAAGACTGCATGAAAGTAAATACAGAGGGTTCACTGCACGGCGAAAGCCACTCATGAGCCTCAAGAATAGGAAAGCTAGATTGGACTTTGCTAAAAAACATCTTAAAAAAACAGCACCCTTCTGGAAGAACATTCTTTGGACAGATGAAACCAAGATCAACCTCTACCAGAATGATGGAAAGGAAAAAGTATGGCGACGGCATGGTACAGCTCATGGTCCAAAGCATACCACATCATCTGTAAAACACGACAGAGGCAGTGTGATGGCTTGGACATGCATGGCTGCCAGTGGCACTGGGCCCCTAGTGTTTATTGATGATGTGACACAGGAAAGAAGCAGCCGGATGAATTCTGGGGTTTTCAGAGAAATACTGTGTGCACTGATCCAGCCAAACTGATTGGTCGGCGTTTTATAATACTGATGGATAATGACCCAAAACATAAAGCCAAAGCAACCCACAAGTTTATTAAAGCAAAGCAGTGGAATATTCTTGAATGGCCAAGTCAGTGACCTGATCTGAACCCAATAGAGAGCACTAAATTAGTTTTCTATTGGCTAACACTGTACCAGACTTTTTCTTGCTGTGTCATGTCATCAACCTTCCTTTGCACATTAGCTAAAGCAGATGTTACAAAGGTTATGAAGAAATGCATAGTGTATCTATAGTGTATTAGTACTAGATAGATTCAAATAAAAAAAGTGGGTTCCCAATCAAAGACGCTCTAACCTGTAAAAATGCTGCTTCAATATTTAATCAGCAGAAGCAACTCTGAGTACCCTTATATTACAGGGAAGCGTGATTTAGCATTCAATTCTTTGAAGTGCTCAACAAATTTCCTGATTCATTTTAGGTTTAGGTTCTTTGAAAAATGCAGTTAAATGTAACAGCTCCATTTATAGTAAAGTTCAAGAATTTACTACAGTTAGGATTGTAGTATCATAAGATGCACATGATGGACGGCTCTGCTGCACTGTCAGATGGGTCTGTAATGGACCTTGAATGTCAGAGAATTTCGCTTTATTAATATGACATTGTAATAGAGCATAGTAATATGAGATATCTAAGTATGGCTGTGCCAGGGCCTTACTTCTCAGTTATATCACTTACAGCATTGGTGCACTCTCTGTCATTTCTGCTGCAGCTCTCTCCCTGTAACTATCACAGCTTGTAACAGAACATATAGCTGGTGGCAACTGCAGATTTAAACTGAGCACGTTTGACCATCTCAGTGAGAAGGACAAAAAATAAGGAAAGAACAAGCAGCAGGTGGCGCTATACAGATACATTTCATTGAATAGCGCATAGGCTATGCAAAATTTTTAATTGCATGAAAATACAAAAGTATTCAGATCCAGGTGCCGGTTTGAAAAATGTAGAATATGTTTTGTGACCCAACCCCTTCAAGTTGGCAATGGGCTCCTGAAAATAATATGGCAAAATATATGAATCCTTCAATGCCAATTTTGTGACGTCACACACAAGCCATATTGGCACCATAATTTGTAACTTTTTGAGCGTCTTGCCCCATTTCTAAAGTGGCAAGAATAATTGCAGGGCTTGGCAGAAGGTAGCAGAGTCTCCTGGGGTCCAGAAACTGAAAATTAGTTCAAGCCTATGCCAGCCCCTATCTGTATTCTGCTACCTCTGACAGTCCCATAGCTGGAGAATAAAGTTGCGGCATGCATGCCAACCTGCCGCTCCTTTTGTACGGATAGAGGATGTTTGTATTGTGGGAAACCCCTTTAAGAACTGGATATTTCTATTTTGTTTGTGCACAAAACTTCAAAGGAGATGATGAAAGGTAGAGAAGTGGAGCCGTTGATTATTAGTATTTTGCTCTGAATGGATTATCTCACTGATCCGGGATTATGTGTACATTTCAACAGTAAGGTCTGTCTCATTCCTTCTGAACAGTATCACATTTATATTGCTGGATTGTTTTTCAAAAATATATTTTTATGAGGCAAAACTAATCTACTAACTTAAAAAAAGAATTACCGGGGACTCAACGCAACATAAATGACTTCAATTTTATATGTTGATAATATTTCACTCATTACGTTTTTGCCAGTTATCATCGGTTATCACTTCAAAGAAATGTAAACCAAATCCAGGTTTCTAAGGGTGACAATAAATACTATCACTGCAAATTTAAAACCCCTGGTTGAAATATATCTTTCATTACCTACATGTTTAAACCAAATACAACATTAATTCTTTGCAGAAATATAGCCAAAGGAATATTTAAAGCATAAATATTTGAAGCCTGCTTGGTAGCGGGTCATTGACACGGATTCATTTTCTGATGTCTAACCTTTTGATATCCATCCATCTGATGGCTATAGGTCAGTGATGGTGAACCTTCCAGAGGCCGAGTGCCCAAACTGCAACCCAAAACCCACTTATTTATCACAAAGTTCCAACACGGCATTTACCCTAAATACTACATAGTATATCTTCCATGTCCTTTATCACTTAGCTATAATAGCCTGCCTACATACAGTGTGCTGCCGATGCCGTACATAGTGCGTCCTGCGCTGATGAATGGCAGGAGAAGTCTAAGGTATATTGGTACACTATAGACTTTTTCCAGGGTGTGGGTGCCCATAGAGAGGGCTCTGAGTGCCGCCTCTGGCACCCGTGCCATAGTTTCGCCATCACTGCTATAGGTAATAAGGCAATGTTCAGGTACCCAGTTCTATCACAGCACTCTCTTCACTCCTCCTACCTATCTGCGGGGATTGGCCCCACAAGGGCACCACCACTCAGTGGGGGCCTTCCTTTGCTTGTCCACTATTTTACCTTTCATCAGGACCCACTGTACTAATAAATCTACACACAGTGGGGCACCATCATATGGGAATTCTCTGCTTCAGACATCGAGATAATATGGCATGTGCTCACCTACCAATGTATATGCGAAACATTTTCTAAAAACTTCCATCACGTCTATTGGCCAGTCAGATAGTTATTCTTTAACTTTCTTCCTGCCAATGATTTAAAGGGGTTTGCTGGGACTTACATATTATTGACCTATCCCCAGGACCCATTTAAGCACCCTGCAGATCAACCGTTTGAGGTGGCCTCTTCATGGTATATAAAGCACAGTGCCAACATTTCTTTAACAAAATCTGCTGCATGTGAAGGAGCAGGGCTGCCATCAGAAATTTTTGGGCCTCTTACACAGCTCAAGGCCTGGCCCCCCCGAAGCCGCCGCCCCCTCCCCGACACTGCCCCAGTGGCAGATCCAGAGCCTGGTCTTTGGAGAGGCACTCCCCCCAGGAATAGGAGATCATGGGACCCCTGTGTCCCCGTCCACCCTCAAGCCACACCCACACACAGCCCCACCCATATATCGCGCCCATACCTCTTACATCCAGGGACGTCTCCCACACAGCCCTCCATTATGTAGTTCGCCCACCACACTGCCCCCAACGAGTAATTTGCCCCCTAAGTTAATTTTGCCCCCAGACAGCCCTGCATTATATAATTTACCCCCACACTAAATAATTTTTCCCCCACACGGTCCTCTATTATGTAGTTTGCCCACCACACTGCCCCCACTGACTAATTTGCCCCCCTTACAAGTAAATTTTGCCTCAGACAGCCCTGCATTATGTAATTTGCCCCCACTAAGTAATTTGCCCCCACACTAAGTCATTTTGCCCCCAGACAGCCCTCCATTATTGCCCCCCCCCCCCCGTACTTGTGTCGCCGATCCCGGCCAGCTCGCTTCCCAGCACCGCCTGGAGGCACCCTTTCCTTAAATCCAGTCTCTGTGCAGAAAACAGGCTTTCCACTGCGCGTCCTGTGCAGCCTCAGCCTTCGCTCGGCAATCTCCTTCGGTCACTGCGGCAGTGTCCGAGGGAGATCGCCGAGAGCAGGCTGAGAGGTTGCGCTGCACAGGACGCGCAGTGGAAAGCCTGCCTGGCCTGACCCATCGATCAGCTGAGTGGCAGGCGGGCCGGGGAGGTAAGGGACGGGTCGCCGAAGGAAGAGGGGGAGGAGCAAAGGGCCCCAGGGCCGGCGGCCACATTAAAAAAAAAGGATCAGGACCGGCCGGGCCCCCCCAGGGTCCGGGCCCCATACTGGGGTATGGGCTGTACCCCCCCTGATGGCGGCCCTGTGAGGGAGGGTACCCTAAAAAAAACTATGAACAGTGCAGTTATAAAATTATGAATCTTATATTGCTGCACATTAATATGCACCAACCATAGCTATAAAAAAAAATCACCTCTTAGGTGTTTCGAGTGTATAAACCTCTCTTACCCATAGTACATGTCCAGAAGGTGCATCATACATTTAAATCAGTTTCATTTGGCCCACTGCTTGTGTATCATGTAACTCATTAATCGACAGTAAGGACACAATTGGGCAGGAGATGGCATCATAACCTTAGTGTTGTCTACATCACACATACTTTCAATGCAGTGCATTTGTACCAGTGCAAATATATAATATAGTACATTATATTTCATACATTTATTCAGGTTTCAGTTTTATATTTGACCAGCAGTTCAACATTAATCTTACTATTAATGTGTCCCTAAAATGTTTCCAATCCATCTCTGCCTCTTGGTCGTCAACATAGTCTAGTGGGCAAGTACATGCAGAAATAGCTTATATTTAGAGATGAGCGAATCCGAATTTCAGGATAATTTAAATTCGCCTCGAAGCTGAATTTCCTGGTGCTTGGTGTCAGCGAATCTATTTTACCTGAAATAGTGTAAAAAAACAAAAAAATTCATACTTACCTCCTCCATTTGCTCGCGACGGGCCACCAGCCTCCATCTTGATTGAAAATCTCTGCCGAAATCCGTAATCTCGCGGCGCGCGAGATTTTGCTCCAGATCTTCAAGCAAGATGGCGGCAGCCGGCCTGTCGCGAGCAATTGCAGGCGGTAAGAGGCATGACTTGAAACTAGTTGGCTCCAATACAGAATATGTATCTTCCATTTATATTAGGGGTAGGTTCTTATGTGACACATGTGCCTTTGGGCGACCCAGGCACAAAGGCCTGGCTGAGACCGCCTAATGGTGCTAAACCACATGCTACGAACATGTGAGTGAAATGTGTCCCATTATATTAAATCATATATGACACCCTCATCTTCTGAACTGATGTATATGGTCATTGTAGGATGGGGTAAAGAAACCCTTTTATCACAATTTGGGGTCTTTTAAAACTATAAGAAGACTGTTTATTATCGTATTGTCTATATACAGTATTGTGAGCTCAAATACACATGGCAGTCAAAAATAGCAATAGTCTTCAGCTAGACAGTTTGGAATTTAGTGATGACAGACCATAAGTATATAAGTTCTTACAGTAGTTCAACAGTTATTTGGCAAATACCCAATCCTTCAGTTGAGTCAATCACACTGACCCTTAAAACCACTTCAAAGTACATTCTTTATACCTCACCTCAGTGCTGATGACAATGTCCATTACCAAGTATATACACCTGTTAGTGGTGAATCACATTGTGCTGCACACATATATGACCTATAGATCATTAACATAAAATGTATCAATGCTTTATACTTTATGGTTTATAAAATAAAATAAATGTGGAATAAAATGCTTTATGTATCAGTCATACAACGCACACAAACCAATGTGTGATACCAGAATCTACAAATATTGTTTTATACTGTATTTTGTGATAGACAGATAGATAGATAGATCTTCCATGAGCCTTTAGGCCAGCGATACACAGTTTAGGATCACAATGTCATGCTACTACATTGCACCTAATAATAGTAAATGTAGTCAGGATACAACCCATAAGTTGATGCCACCATTAAACAGTCGGCAGAAATACAGTACCAACCAGTGAGAGAAATAAGTCGCTGCTAGACATCTCTCATGGCAATTTATCTATCCTGAGAACAAAAGTCTTAGCCACGATAAAAACCGGCATGCGTGACTTATATTTCCCTCGACATTTGCTGTCAGGGGAGAGTCAGGACATATTCATAAATGTTAGATGGTCAGTAGCTTAAACTGATTTTACATGGGTTGTCCACAGATATTAATATTTTGTATATAGAAGCCATATTCCCCCTCATTGGTCACCTGCTGGTGCAGTTCTGCGCACTGCTCTCCACTTCCTGGTCCCAGCTTAACATGCTGGAAATGACTGCTCAGCCAAACATTGGACTTGGCTGTTACCTACTTCAACCCATGAGTAGCTGGGCAGGAATCTGCTGGCATTTCTGTTGCGTTGAACCACTGTGGCATAAGTAAGATCAAGGCCATTCAGATCACTTGTTCCTGCTATGTAAGGCTTGGTAGTGGTAAGGGTATGGCCACACTGTCACATTTCTGCATGACGTTTTAGAATTCATAAGACTCAGTCAATTCTATAAGGAGGAGAAGTTTTGTCTGTCCTTTATAATCTCTCTCCCTTTATGATCCACTCCTTATTTTGGCTTCCAAAACTGCATCAGAAACTTGACCGCGTGGCCTTACCCTAAGGGTTGCATAAAGAATCCAGCAATGAGTTCCTGATGGAACCTTCATGAGCTAGCTGCAAGAAGTTCCCATTTGTTAATTGTACTGGCCTGAAATATAGTTTTGGTGTCCACAGCAGGTACAGTACAGTTACTAAAGTGAATTAATATAGCAAGACATGTAAGTAATGGGGACAAAACTATAGTGTATATTTACTTTTCCTGAACACCCAACTTGACTTTACGCCCCTTTTTATTAGTGAATGCAATTGTAGATGCAATTTGTACAATACTGTAAAGTATGAGGGCATACATGAAGCCATCATTTCTGGGACTGCTTTCTCCAAAGCCCACACGGTCGGGGTTATGTTTCTACATGATCTAAAGAGACAGTTTAATGATGTTATTGATACAGTCTGATTGTTTAGGGTGGTTTGGAATAATCTGGTTGGAGTAAAAGCTACAAGCCAGATAGGTTTGTCTTGTATTAGACCACATTTTGCTATGTTTCTTTTCTTTCAACTTAATTTTGTTTTTGTACGAATCACGAGAAGAGAGATAGAGTTAAAATGTTTTTTAGGATACCTAGTGAAATACCGAGTGGCATGTTACCCAACATGCACTCTTACCAAGGCCATGCATAATTGAGAAATTTGCTAGAGCTGCATGTCCAGTGACCCGGAGGAACCCATGTGTTTTCTTCTTTCAGCTGTTTTATGCCTAAGGGGAAAAAAAACTGATTTCGGTAAAGTGTCAGTTCATTTTAGCAGGCAGGATGTATAGTACACATTTTGTTGAAAATGGCTACACTGTCCATGGGTAATGTAGATCCACAGATTATTATTTAGTGCATTTAAAAGGACACAGAATAAAGAAAAGTAACTAAATGTAACACATTGCAACTGCTTTACTATATCTGCACACTAGAGTCAATAAACATTGTAGACTTTATAAATCTTTACGAGTGAGAGATCTATGGGTGTTCTGCTCTCTATTCTCAACGCTATCCTATAAGCTGTCTTTTTTTTTTTTGAAAAACAATTAAAAGCACCCTAGTGTTTCATTTACTATAAATGTATCCCCCTAAGATTTCCATGATATAACATAATATATAACTCTAAGCTCTAGATCAAGGATGCTCAACCTGCGGCCCTCCAGCTGTTCTAAAACTACAACTTCCAACGTGCCCTTCTGCAGGCTGTCCAGGATTTATGGGAGTTGTAGTTTATTAACAGCTGGAGGGCCGCAGGTTGAGCATGCTCTAGATCATTAAAGTGTAGGTTTACTTCATTTTTCAACTTTGCAAGAACTAATGATAAACGGGAGCCAATATGTTAGGAATCTAGCACAGGGTCCTCATATCCTTCCATCATCTGACTCACCTCACATGCCTGTGGTTTAACTTGCCACAATTTTCCTGGAATAGTTTCCCTTGGTCAACTCAACCATGTCAAGAACAAAGGTACTGTCCATCAACACAGGACAAAAGTGTGTCACACTATGCATGATGCTGCGTATCAACAGCTGCTAACTTTAGGAAGGCACATATGTTCAGTAACTCATGTAACCACATTGAAAATTTGATGGTATGAAGACAATAGCTAAAGTTAATCCATTTTAATGTCCCTTTTAAGCTGGAACAAGAAGTTAGAGGGGTTACCCCATAAAAAATATTTTTCATTGTTAGGGCTCATGCCCATGAACTTGTACGGCCCATGCCTGTATTGCAGCCTGCAAACCGCAATATACAGGCACCTGCTTTTTACTAGGTGTTCCAGTAATAATGCTAGTAAAGCGCCACCTGCTGTATTGAACAGCATTTCTGTATGCACCTCAGTTAATGTGCTGAGGTGGATGCACATGCTCAGTCTTGCTCCTCGGGTATGCAGTGGGATTCTTAGTGTGGTGAGCCGACTCCTTCTGAAGCTACAACATCTTCTGGCTTCATAGCTGGCTAGATTTTAGTTTGTGGTGCATGGACAGAACAAGATATGACATATTTGGTAAAGGAGTTTTCCATAACCAATCTATTGATGGCCTATTCTCAGATAAGGTCGTCAATAGCTTATTGGAGGGGGTCACCACCACCAATCAGGTGTTTGAAGAGGACGTGGCCTTCTGATAAACGTTGCAACCTGTTCCTATGCCGGTGAAAACATTTTCACTGGTTACATGTCCTAGTTCCAACTCAGTCTCATTCAAGTGAATGGGCCTGGGCTGCGGTACCAAGGTCAGCCAATATACAATGTATGAACGCTTGACTTGGTTAACTATAAGGAGGCAGCACAGATTAAGAGGGGACAGCACAGATTATTGATGTGCACCATTTTTGAAAATAATGTAGGTGATATCATGCATCCAGTGCATATAAGAGTATGATCACACACAGTGGCCATGTTGTACTTGGGATGCTCCCGCCTTCGGCCGAGTACTGTGGCCGTTCGAGCCGCAGATGCATCATATTAACGAATTAATTTACTGTTACACATGGTTTTGTGGACTACCACATGGCCCTCAACAATGAAGAAAGAAGAAGTAATGCGGTTGTAGTTATTTAATGAGATGCAGCTGCGGTACACATGGATGCTACATGTGGTCCTACCCCTAGGCCAGGGATGGGCAAACTGCGGCTCTCCAGCTGTTGTAAAACTACAATTCCCACCATGCCCTGCTGTAGGCTGATAGCTGTAAGCAGTCTTTGCATGCTGGGAGTTGTAGTTTTGCAACAGCTGGAGAGCCGCAGTTTGTCCATCCCTGCCCTAGGCCACTTTCATACAGTCAGTGTTTGGTCAGTGCTTGATCGGTGATTTCCATCAATGATTCTGAGCCAAAACCAGGGTGAAAAACACATAACAGGTGTGAATTGTTTTATTATACCTTATCTCTGGGTAGGCAACACTCCTGGTTTTGGCTCACAATCACTTATGGAAACCACTGATTAAATACTGACTGTGTGAAAGCGGCCTTACTGTTTGAGTGCAGATCATTAGGATCTAGGTTACAAAAGATAAGTACAGCAGTTTAGTGAAAGACTCACTGGGCATAGACTTTATCATCTATCATTGGCAATTCACTTTTTTTCTGTGTCAGCAATAAAGTAGTATAAAAATATGAACAATTGACAAGCCATGGCTACGTGATTTCACACAACTAGTGACTTGACAGCTGTCAAAAAACTGATTAGCTTATTAGACAGATTGAAGAGGAGCCTTTTAATGAATCCATCTTTTGAAGACATTTTTTTACATCCCGCAGAAAACTCCTATTCGCAGGTCGGCTACTTTCTTTTTTTATTTTATTTCCCTTAGCTGTGATCTAATCAGGGGATTTCTGCTCTGACTTTCAGCAAAGTCAAATAAATGGAAACTTTCAATGAAACGCCTCCACTGACAAGAAAAAAGTGGTTGATTCCAAAGAAAGCTCTGCGGGTTTCCAAATTGTGGTGTAAATAGCATTAATATGTGGGCAGGAGATCTACTTCTCCATCTCTTTACATTTGTTGGATTCATTAAATATTATTATAAGATTTATTTTCTGTGTTGCTTTGCATGAATACAATAACTCAATAAGCAGTAATACAAATAAAATGTAAAGTTTGAATGTGACTCGAAGAAATGTAATGAATGTTTCTGCGGAGAACACACAATTTGATTCAAATGCTAAATTCACTAGAATGTCCTAAAACCAAACTCAGCTACACTGGAGGTTTTTACCAAATGCTGTTTAGAGTGAGGAACGTTCTGCAAACCTTGATGCACCATTTCTGCTTGGCTATTAGATATCTGCAATCACAGCTGACTAAGGGTGTCTTCACACCTGGCAGATTTTGTGGCAGAAAATTTTGTGACTGAAAATCAGTTCCATTCACCTTGGAACTTGCAGAAATCCATGTGCTTGCTGCCCCATTCAAATGGATGGAACTGATTTTCAGTCGCGGAATTTTCTGCCACAAAATCTGCCGCGTGTGAAGGCATCTTAAAACGCGGAGAACATTGCCCATATACAGTTATCATATCTTTCAGATGTTGTAACTGATGGTATACATACAGTGGATATAAAAAGTCTACACACCCCTGTTAAAATGTCAGGTTTCTGTGCTGTAAAAAAATGAGACAAAGATAAATCATTTCAGAACTTTTTCCACCTTTAATGTGACCTATAAACTGTACAACTCAATTGAAAAACAAACTGAAATCTTTCAGGTAGAGGGAAGAAAAAAATATTAAAATAATATATTGTTGCATAAGTGTGCACACCCTTAAACTAATACTTTGTTAAAGCACCATTTGATTTTATTCCAGCACTTTGCCCACTCTTCTGTGCAAAAACACTCTAAATCTGTAATATTGCGAGGGCATCTCCTGTGCAGAGCCCTCTTCAGATCACCCCACAGATTTTCAATCGGTTTCAGGTCTGTTCTCTGACTGGGCCATTCCAAAACTTGAATCTTCTTCTGGTGGAGCCATTCCTTTGTTGATTTGGATGTATGCTTTGGGTCGTTGTCATGCTGAAAGATGAAGTTCCTCTTCATGTTCAGCTTTCTAGCAGAAGCCTGAAGGTTTTGGGCCAATATTGACTGGTATTTGGAACTGTTCATGATTCCCTCTATCTTAACTAAGCCCTTAGTTCCAGATGAAAAACAGCCCCGCAGCATGATGCTGCCACCACCATGCTTCACTGTGGGGATGGTGTTCTTTTGGCGATGTGCAGTGTTGTTTTTGCGCCAAACATATCTTTTGGAATTATGGCCAAAAAGTTCAACCTTGGTTTCATCAGACCATAACACCTTTTCCCACATGCTTTTGGGAGACTTCAGATGTGTTTTTGCAAAATGTAGCCTGGCTTCGATGTTTTTCTTCGTAAGAAAAGTCTTTTGTCTTGCCACTCTACCCCATAGCCCAGACATATGAAGAATACAGGAGATTGTTGTCACATGTACCACACAGCCAGTACTTGCCAGATATTCCTGCAGCTCCTTTAATGTTGCTGTAGGCCTCTTGGTAGCCTCCCAGACCAGTTTTCTTCTCGTCTTTTCATCAATTTTGGAGGGACGTCCAGTTCATGGTAATGTCTCTGTTGTGCCATATTTTCTCCACTTGATGATGACTGTCTTCACTGTGTTCCATGGTATATCTAATGCCTTGGAAATTCTTTTGTACCCTTCTCCTGACTGATACCTTTTAACAATGAGATCCCTCTGATGCTTTGGAAGCTCTCTGTGGACCATGGCTCAGGCTGTGGGATGCGACTAAGAAAATTTCAGGAAAGACCAACTAGAGCAGCTGAACTTTATTTGGGGTTAATCAGAGGCACTGTAAATGATGGCACATGTATGCTGAATGCTATTTAACATGATTTTGAATGTGTTGTTTAATTCTGAACACAGCTACATCCCCAGTTATAAGAGGGTGTGCAGACTTATGCATTCATATTATTTTTATATTTTTTCTTCCCTCTGCCTAAAAGATTCCAGTTTGTTTTTCAGTTGAGTTGTACAGTTTATAGGTCACAATAAAGGTGGGAAAAGTTCTGAAATGATTTATCTTTGTCTCATTTTTTTTTACAGCAGAGAAACCTGAAATTTTAACAGGGGTGTGTAGACTTTTTATATCCATTGTATATAATCATGAAATCAAGTTCATTCATCCAGTGTATACAAGGGCACAACCGCACAGAGTGGCCGACTGCGGGCGAGTACTGCAATGCTGTATGAGCTGCCTCCTATTAACTAATTACCACCTGTTTCTTCTGCCTTCATTGGTAATGACTGTGTGATTTACCACATGGCCATTAACAATGAAGACAGAAGAAACCCTAGTTAATAGAATGTAGCTGTCACTCTATGAAGTCGCATCCCACGTGCAGCAGTGATGCTCCATGTAGTCGTACTCTTGCTGTTGTAAGATATATATATATATATATATATATATATATATTTATTACAAAATCAGGTGATCTAAGTAAAGGGGAACTACCATCAACATTTTTTTTTCACATATTAACAGCTTGTATGTGAATATTCTATGTCATTTTTATTTATTATTTATTTATTTCATGAATTTTGGCAGTGTGCCAGGCAAAATGCCAGTATTCATGCCAGAAATCCAGTGGACCCCATCATAGTGAATGGGATCTGTCGGGCCCCAGCCATGCCAGGGCAGAATACTGCAATGCCTGCTGCAGATGTGGTCTACCAGATAACATCTTTCCATTACAGCAGCAGTAAACTAAACAATGGGTTTCAATTTCGGAGTTTTATCTCTCTATGCAGACTACTACAAAAGCACCTTGTAGATTTAATTTTCATTTCATTGTCATTTTGCATAGTAATGCCGAACTCCTGAAAATTCTTTAGAAAACTTTTCTATGTATAGTGAGTTTAGAAAAATAGCCCTTTCTGGTTGAAGTGTTCCTTTAACTCCTTAACCATAGTGCATTCATGTGTTTACGGGGGCCGTTAGGGCGCTTCATTCTGCAGCACCCTAAAATGAACAGATAACTGTGCAGCCCCCGGTCAGGTGCCCCCCTATTGGAGAGTACATTTTTACCATTTTTATCATGTTACATATTTATACAAATTTAAACAAATTTGCCTCACAAATCTCTTCTCAAACCTAGATCAATGTAATTATAATTGAGGTTTTCAATGCCTCTTATGATTTTTTCTTCTTTGTACTTTCTATAACTCCAGAGCATCCTTCCTTGAACCAGTCGAGAACTGAACTGCATATTGTCGATGAGGCTGCACTAATGATGTATAACGTGGTAATATCATGTCCTTGTCCCCCAAGTCCAAACGCCTTTTAATACACTGCAGCATCTCGCAGGCTTACAAGCAGCTGACTGGCATTGCATGCTGTTATTTAGTCTATTATCACAAGGGATCAGCAACCTCCCTCACTCCAACTGTTCTGAGAACAGACAAGCAAGTGTACATAATGGGAGTAATACTTTCACCACGGCAGGAGTCTTGGAGGCTGCCGATCCCAGAACTATACCATGATCCTTCTCCACTAGTGACTCTTCTAGGTTTACTTCGCCTATGACATGACATATGATATGAACAGATAATCAATACCAAGATATATACTTTACATTTACCTACAAAGAATTTGCCCTATTAATTAAATGTCCAAACATTCAGGGACACATTTATTAAACCAGACCTTGTAAAGTCCATCTTAATTTGTCCTGCATTGGCGCACGAGATGCCACAATTATTAAGAGATGCATGCCTCTCGATAGTTGTGCTGTATGTCAGGCTTGTATGTCAGCTTGAATCCGCTGCCGCCAGGAGCTAGACGAGATTTCTGGTTTAATGTGAAACACTTTTCCTGCCTGCAGTCCACCCACCTTTTGGAAAAGTGGTAAGTGTAACAGAAAAAGTTAAAAAGTTGCAAACTTTGTTGCAAAATGGTATTTGCGACAACATTTGTGACTTTTCTTTGCCAGAAAACTGGCATTGAGCTATAGTAAATCCCCCTCTCAGTGCTTGTATGCCTGGTTGTAAATGATATTTTCCTATAGACTGTACTAGATTATACCATTTAGGATTACCTGCAAAGATAGGAAAAGTAGTAATCAGGGATGTAGCTAAAGGCTCATGGGCCCTAGTGCAAGAGTTCAGCTTGGGAACCCCCGTCTCTCAGTGCTTTGTGGCCAGGGTCAGAGAAGCACATAGCTTTCCTTCTACCTGAGGCAAAAATTGAAATGGTACCCGTTCCCCATGCCAAATTCTTGACCTAACCCCTTCCCTCCAGCCAGAGGTGTAACTTGAAGATTCTGGGCCGTAGTGTAAAAATGTATGACAGCGCCCTCCCAGCATGCACTTTCTATAATACTGGTGTCTTCTTATGTGGCATAAGGGTCTTTGGCCCCCCTCAGGCTCCTGAGCCTGGTGGTGAATGACACCTCTGCACCCCTTATAGCTACGCCCCCGGTACTAATGGTCCCATCGCTATATCATTTATAAATCAGCTGAGTAGTAATGGACCTAGCAATGCACTTTGTGGTACCCCACCTGTGACTAATTGACCAGAACATTCTGGATAAGGTCATCTACTCTATTGGATATATCCAAGGTCATCCCAAAGTCCGAAAGCAAACACAAAATGCAGCACACTGCAAACATTGAATACATGGATTAAACATTTTCCTAATGTTAGATTCACCATTCAAATGAATGAGGTACTTAGCAAATAGTTTGATAAAAAAATAAATGAGCCCATCCACTGCGGCAAGGTGACCTCTTATACATGTCCTGGCTTTACGTAAAAACCAATTAGATTAGTCTGACAACTCATATCTATTTTTCTAATGGTGTGTTACATTATTGCCATTCATAATGAAATACTGTATATAAGTGCTGTCACTTACCTGAGCCTAAAGGTTTTCCATCATACTGGTTGACTGTACTTTGGTTTTTCTGACTTTCTCCAAATAGCAAGATCCACACATTTTTCTGAAATCTGCCGCTCTGTCTACTTGAAATATAGAGATAAGCATCTTGTACAGACAACAGTTGCCAGCTATGTTCATTACTTTGACAAACTTGGATTGAAATGATGTTGGTTGCTCACAAACTGTATGGTACAATCTGTGCCATTAAAAATGCCCTTGTCAATGGGATAGAAACTTTCCTCACTAAACATTTATTAGTTTGATGCCTTTTTGAATTAGCTTTTTTCCTTTTTTGTATACTGTGGGTAAAACGTGAAATAATTTGCTATTTGCTTTGCAGCCATTTGGACAAACGGTTTTATAGAAAGGATAAAGTAATACTATATATATTTCTATTAGGGTATTCTATTTTAATATTTATTATTAATGTTATATTATTATTCTGTTAATGAGTATTTTGTTTTACTGTTCCAATGTCAACAACACATATATGTAAGTGTCAGGGGATCATAGCTTGTCTATTGCATATAATGCATTTTTTTTTATATTATATTTCTCAATTTATGGTAGAAATGTCTCAGTCAACTATTTCAGTGCTTAAAGCGGTTTTCTGGTAAAAAATAAATTTTTTTTTTTTAAACAGGATTGCCCCTGAATCAAGATTCATACTAACCTCCTCTATCTTTCCCGTTCCGGCACTGTTTTATATCCAGCTGGCTATGGGCAAGGTGACATTCACCGCGCCAGCCAATGATTTGCTTCAGAGGTGATGTGGCCACAAACAGTATGTCACTGCTGAAGCCAGTTATTGGCTGGAGCGGTACATGCGAGCATGCCCATAGCTAGCCGGATGTAACCATTGAGGAGACTGGAGGATGGAGACAGGTAAATATGAATGTTCTGTTTCAGGGGCCATGCTTGTCAAAAAATTCATTTTTACCAGAAAACCCCTTTAAGGACACTTTTACATGAGCAAGTTTTTCGTGCAGCCCCTTCCATTTCTATGGGGCAAGGGTTGTGTGAAATACAGACAATAGAGAACGTGCTGAGACATTTCCTGAATGCAAAGATGATGGGAAAGGGAAAATTAAGTCTTATCTGCATATACCCATTGAAACGAATGGGTCAAGATTCAGTGCAGATGCAAAACGGAGCACGTCCAGAGGGAAAACTCGCTCATGTGAAATTAGCTTTAGGCATATTTCCATCCGGATTATCTTCCACTATCTGTGTCCGTTCAAGAAAAATCACAGTATGTTCTACCTTCATCTGTTTTTCATGCAGGACTGGTCCATTCAAATCAATAGGTAAGTGAAAAAAACTGCCCACACACACGTGTCATCTGGATGTAGTCGTACTTCATTGATGGTTACTAGGAGAGGCTGTGTGTTCAGTTTTTTTAACTCACATAAGAAACTTACTCAATGTGCATGCCAAACCATCAGTTTTTCACCGAACAGACCCTGATGCATTCCATGTGGCTCCTGTAAATAGGTCTTATTATTGGTCACTTCAGTGGGCCCGCAATACATTCGGACATCACAACCACGTGCTGTTCGCATCCGTATGTCTGTTACGGATAGAACATGTCCTATTCTTGTCTATATTACGAACAAGGATAGGACTGTTCCATTGGGGGCCGGACGTTCCGTTCTGCAAAATGAGGAATGCACGCAGCTGGTATCCATGTTTTGCGGATATGCAATTTATGGACTGCAAAATAGGCAATAGCCGTGTGCATGAGCCCTTATAGTAAGTCTGTGAGCACTCCATGCCATGTCCATGCTAAACTGCTGACAGAACAACGTGGGAGCTGGGGAGAGCAGTGCAAAAATGCCTTTATGGGGCTTTTTTCATTAGGAGAATATGAACTTTTGTGCTGCCTGTCTCTGCTCCTGTAAGTGTCCAGGGTGGAGCTTCACTGTGAAGTAGTCTATGCATTGAGCTGTTTTATAGCCCCTATCCCTTGCTCTGATAGCTATAATGGTATCCCGGTTGAATTGTACAGTTGTCGCTCAGAGCAGTGAAAGAACGCAATGCAGAGAGCACCTCCTAATGAAGCCCTGCCTACTGAACAATTTCAGGAGCAGTACCTGACAGAATAAAACTTCATATTCACACTTCTACTGATCAGAAAATCTCCACAAAAGGAATGTTTGTAATGCTCTCCACAGCCCATACATAGTGCTGTCGGCAAATTAGCCATACCCATAGAATCGTTTTAAGATGCTAATTCTTAAACTGTCACCATTTTAGCATGGTGTGCAGGGGCGTAACTACCATAGCGGCAGACCATGCGACTGCTATGGGGCCCAGGGCAAGAGGGGGCCCAGTTGGGATCATCCCCTCTTCTACTGGGGGTTAAAACTTAGTCAGGACTCTACCCTCTAAATGAACAACTTTTAGCAAATGAGGCAGTGGAAAAAATGGCCAAAGTGTCATTGAAGGGGGTTTAGGCGGAAACCCTTCTGACCTGTGTGGGGGGCCTGGTTTGATCCTTGCTATGGGGCCCTTATTTCTCTATGTACGCCACTGATGGTGCGGTTAACAGTTTAGCGTGGTGGAAACTACTAACATACTCCCTTTAACCAAGAACAGCACTTCACCACTGCTACATAGAGAAGACTGGGCCGACATCGAATATGAGGAGGTTCCACGTTCCATGTGACAAAGTGGTGGTCTAAAGTTATAGTGACATTATGTGGCTCTCCAGCTATAAGCAGCAGTAAGACTACTTTCACACCTGCGTTATTGTTTTCCAGTGTTGGGATCCGGCAGAGGGTCTCAATAATGGAAAAAACACTTTTCTGTTTAGTCCTCATGCATTAAGATGTTTTGCGTTCCAGCAGCATTACGTTTTGTCACCGGACACAAAACCGGTGCAAGCTGCGGTTTTCTGTCTGGTCATAAAAACTGAAAAAATGGATCCGGCACTGAAAACAATGTACCGTAAGTCAACGGTGACAGATCTTTTTTTTTTTTTTTTAGGAGCCTAAAAAAACTGATCTGTCACCCATTGACTTTCAATGTATTTAGTGACAGATCCGTTTTTTCCATTTTGATTTCACACAACCGCATCCTAATGGAAACGGATGCATCCTGATGTGCAAAATCAAAACGGATCTGTTTAATTCCAGTATTGAGATCCTCTGCCGGATCTCAGTACCGGAATCAACAATGCAAGTCTGAAAGTAGCCTAACAGGTGTGAACTAGTGGCGCTAAGGATGTCATCAAACTAAATATAGTGTGAGCAATCCTAAGGTCAGCAGTGTTACTAGTGATTGAGGCCTGTAATAAACTATGCCAATGACCATTTTGTCCGGGGTGAGCAGTTGTAATTGCATTGTGCTGCCGCTACGAACGAGACGACGTACAGATAAACTTTGAACAGAAAGCATGGCTGCACAAGTGCCGCAGAACCTTCAAACAACTGATTAGTTGGGGTGCAGGGAGTCAGACCCCCGCTCACCTGATATTGATGACCTATCCTGAGGTCGCCACCGGACACCCCCTTTAGTGGCACACAGTACCTACATACACAGTGGTCAGGATTAGTGGTCCGCACTTTTGGTTTGCAGCATTGGTGGTCCTAGGTTTGAATCCAGCTAATGGGAGCCTCTTTTAGCTGAACGGCGACAAATACTCAGACACACACAAAGATTTTGTGGAACGCCTATCTATAAAGTCCTTCCATACTAACAACCATGATTTTGGAGTGCAATATGTAATAGAATCAGGTGTCCACATACTAAGCCATATAGCAGTAGCCAATATTTGAGATCGACCCTGTATTGCACTGTAGGAAATGCAGCAACCCGATATACAGTGACAAATCGGCCGTGTGACAAGCTGCAGTATATGCTGCAGCAGTCAGTATGAGAGATACAGTTGAAACCAGAAGTTTACATACACTATATAAAAAAGACACATATGCATGTTTTTCTCAATATCTGACATGAAATTAGAATAAAGCTTTCCTGTTTTTGGTCAATTAAGATAACCATAAT
Source organism: Bufotes viridis (assembly GCA_033119425.1). NCBI lineage: Eukaryota > Metazoa > Chordata > Amphibia > Anura > Bufonidae > Bufotes > Bufotes viridis. The sequence continues at coordinate 163,211,906 of CM065592.1, forward strand.
TATTATTATTTGCCAAATGCCAGAATAATAAGAGAATGTTTTATGGCGTTTTTATTACTTTCTGCAATGTCAAAAGTTTACATACACTAAGATTACTATGCCTTTAAACAATTCTGGACTGCCCATATGATGATGATGTCATGTGTTTGGAAGCTTCTGTTAGGTTTGTTGGCGATATCTGAGTTAGGCTGCATTCACACGTCCGTGGAACACGGACCGTGTGATACCGGACTGGCACCCTGCTTAGAGCAGGAGCGCACGGCGTCATTGGTCCCTATGACGCCGTGCGATTCCTGCTGCCGCCACAGTACAGTAATACACTCGTATAGCTCATAGGAGTGTACTACAGTGCAGCGGCGGCAGCAGGAAGCACACGGCATCATAGCAACGAATGACGCCGTGCTCTCCTGCACTAAGCAGGGTGCCAGTCCGGTATCACACGGTCCGTGTTCCACGGACGTGTGAATGCAGCCTTAATTAGAGACACATCTGTGGATGTATTTAAATGCACACCTGAAACACACTGCTTCTTTGTGCAGCATCATGGGAAAGTCTTAAGAAATCAGCCAATATATCAGGAAGAGAATTGTGGACTTGCACAAGTCTGGCTGCACCTTGGGTGCAATTTCAAGATATCTGAAGGTGCCTCGTTCATCTGTACAAACAATTATACGCAAGTACAAACAAGATGGGAAAGTCCAGCCATCATACCGCTCAGGAAGGAGACGGGTTCTGTGTCGCAGAGATGAACGTGCTTTGGTCCAACATGTGCATATCAACCCAAAAACAAATGCAAAACACTGTGTGAAGATGATGATGTAAGCTGGTAAGATTGTGTCAATATCCACAGTGAAACGAGTACTGTATCAACATGGGCTGAAAGGCCACTCTGCCAGGAAGAAGCCATTACTCCAAAAGAAACATAAAAAAGCCAGATTAATGTTTGCAAATGCACACAGGAACAAAGACCTACATTTTTAGAGACATGTCCTGTGGTCTGACAAAACTAAAATAGAACTTTTTGGCCATAATGACCATCGTTACATTTGGAGGAAAAAGGGAGAAGCTTGGAAGCCTCAGAACACCATCCCAACTGTAAAACACAGGGGTGGCAGCATCATGTTGTGGGGTTGTTTTGTTGCAGGAGGGACTGGTACACTTCACAAAATAGATGGCATCATGAGGAAAGAAGATTATGTGGAAATACTGAAGCAACATCTCAAGACATCAGCCAGGAAGTTAAATCTTGGGCGGAAATGGGTCTTCCAAATGGACAATGACCTGAAGCATACTGCCAAACTGGTTACAAAGTGGCTTAAGGATAACAAAGTCAATGTTTTGAAGTGGCCATCACAAAGCCCTGATCTCAATCCTATTGAAAATGTATGGGCAAAGCTGAAAAGGCAGGCGCGAGCAAGGCCAACAAACATGGCTCAGTTACATTCGTTTTGTCAGGAGGAATTGGCCCAAATTCCGAACAACTATTGTGAGAAGCTTGTGGAAGGATATCAAAAACGTTTGACCCAAGTCATACAGTTTAAGGGTAATGGTACCAAATATTAATGAAATGTACGTAAACTTTTGACTTTGAAAATAGTAATAAAAATGCCTTAAAACATTCTCTCTCTCATTATTCTGGCATTTGGCAAATAAAGATAATTATGGTAATCCTAATTGACCAAAAACAGGAAAGCTTTATTCTGATTTCATGTCAGATATTGAGAAAAAACATGCATATGTGTATTTTTATATAGTGTATGTAAACCTGCTGGTTTCAACTGTATGTAGTGGCAGGTAAGACTTGCGACACGCTCTAACATATGAGGAGTCAGTATGGTAAATGTGCAGTGACGATCAGCCCTGTGACACACTGTAGAATATGCAGCAAGTAGTATGGCAGATGGGCAGTGACAGATCCGCTGTATGACACAATGTAGTATATGTAGCAGGAGACGTGCAGTGACCGATCAGCTCTGTGACACACTATACTATATGTAGCAGGCAGTATGAAAGATGTGCAGTGACAGATCAGCTGTGTGACCCACTAATATATGCAGCAACCAGTGCAGGAAATGTGCAGTGACAGATCAGCTGTGTAACACCCTGTAATATATGTAGCAGGAGATGTGCAGTGACAGATCAGCTGTAACACACTGTTATATAATACACAGGCAGTATGGCAGAGACATATCAGCTGGGAGAGACTGTAGCATGCAGTATGGCAGATGTGCAGTGACAGATCAGCTGGGTGACGAGACTGTACATAGCAGGCAGTATGAAAGTGACAGATCACCTAGGTGACACTGTATATAGCAGGCAGTATGGCAGTGACAGAGCAGCTGGGTGACACTGTATATAGCAGGCAGTATGGCAGTGACGGATCAGCTGGTTGACACACTGTATGTAGAAGGCAGTATGGCAGTGACAGATCACCTGGGTGGCACTATGTAGCAGGCAGTATGGCAGTGACAGATCAGCTGGGTGACACTCTATATAGCAGGCAGTATGGCAGTGACAGATCACCTGGGTGACACTATGTAGCAGGCAGTATGGCAGTGACAGATCAGCTGGGTGACACTGTATATGGCAGGCAGTATGGCAGTGACAGATCAGCTGGGTGACACTGTATGTAGCAGGCAGTGTGGCAGTGACAGGGGTGACATACTGCATGTAGCAGGCAGTGTGGCAGTGGCTGGGGTTATACACTAAGTAGTAGGCAGTATGGCAGTGACACTGGTGACACACTATTTATCAAGCAGTATGGCAGTGACACGTGTGACACACTGTGTGTAGCAGGCAGTATGGCAGTGACAGGGGTGACACAATGTATGTAGCAGACAGTATGGCAGTGAGAGATCAGCTGGGTGACACTATGTAGCGGGCAGTATGGCAGTGACAGGGGTGACACTGTATGTAGCAGGCATTAAGGCAGTGACAGGGGTGACACACTATGTAGCAGGCAATATGGCAGTGACAGATGAGATGGGTGAGACTGTATGTAGCAGGCAGTATGGCAGATGTGCAGTGATAGATCAACTGGGTGACACTGTATGTAGCAAATTAGCTGAGTGACACTGTATGTAGCAGGCAGTATGGCAGTGATAGATCAGCTTGGTGACACTGCATGTAGCAGGCAGTATGGCAGTGACAGGGGTGACACTGTATGTAGCAGGCAGTATGACAGACGTGCAGTGACAGATCAGCTGGGTGACACTGTATATAGCAGGCAGTATGGCAGTGATAGATCAGCTCGGTGACACTGCATGTAGCGGGCAGTATGGCAGTGACAGGGGTGACACCATATGTAGCAGGCAGTATGGTAGTGGCAGGGGTGACACTGTATGTAGCAGGCAGCATGGCAGTGACAGGGGTGACACTGTATGTAGCAGGCAGTATGGCAGTGAGAAGGGTGACGCACTGCATGTAGTGTGCAGTATGGCAGTGAGAGGGGTGACACACTTCATGTAGCGAGAAGTATGGCAATGACAGGGGTGACACTATATGTAGCACAGGGCTTGCCAAATTTCCTTGGAATCTAGGAGCCAGCTAAAAAAAGTTAGGAGCCATTTATTTTATTTTTTTACCTTATAAAGCCTTATTTTCAGGGACAAAAATAACACATTTTAAATTAACATATATAGAAGACTAGAACCAAACAACATGGGCATTACCAAAATAATGAAAATATTATGATGTGACACACCAGATCATTTTTTTTGAAATAGATCATTTTTTTTCACTTGGCCTTTTGTGGCCATGAAAATGCCTTGGATTTTTTGAATTAAAGTATTAAAGTACCAATGGGCAACAGCCTTTGCAGGATCAAACTCCTTCACAGATGGTCCATTCATATTGATCATTGATCAATGTGTATTTCCCTAATCAATGCTCCAAACTTTTGCCAGTTTTGTTTTGTCTGCGCTGCCGTAACAGCAGCCAAGTTAACCAAATGCCGCACGTTGCCTCCTTACACAGAACACTTCCGTAGAGATGTGACACCCCCTCCTTCTGGAATACGAATGTGTTTGTGACGAATCCGGTTACCTAAAATAACTAACCACATCCCACTTTGCCACCCGCATATTAGGGCATGTTCAGAAGAAGAATTTTGGGGCGCAGATCTGATGCTGAAAACTGGACCGAACATGCGCTGAAATCGGCTCCCACAGTTTTCAATAGGAGGCTGTGCCACAGTTCACGTAGCCAAGAATGTTTGCTACTCCGCAAGGACCCCTCACAAAGCCGCAGTGGGAGTATGCTCGCGGTTTAGCTCCATTCAAATGGAGCTGAACCTACAGTGGGTCCGCGTGAAAACCCACAGCAGCTGTTTCTGCCATCAGATGCACAGCAGATTTCATCACAGATTGGGTTTCTGCTGTGGGTTTTCATGCGGATCTGCTATAGGGCTAATTCCATTGTGAGGGTACAGTGCCAAGAACGAGGTGCCTGTACATTTTAGGCGAGGTCTTAAAAACCTTGAGGCAAAACCCCGGGCCACATACTGTAGAAACTGCAGCACAGCCTCCTATTGGAAACAATGACAGGTGGCTTCAGCCAAGTTAGGCCTCTTTCACACTTGCGTTTTTCCTTTCCGTCCTAGAGTTCCGTCCTCGGGGCTTTAGGACGGAAAGATACTGATCAGGATTATCCTAATGCATTCTGAATGGAGAGAAATCCGTTCAGGATGCATCAGGATGTCTTCCGTTCAGTATGTGAATGTTTTTTGGACGTTGACAAAACCGCAGCATGCTGCGGATTTGTCTCTGTCCAAAAATCCGGAAGACATGCCGTAACGCCGGATCCGGAATTAATGCCCATTGAAGTGCATTAAACCGGATCCGGCATTAAGCTAAACATCGTTTCGGCGCATCGCCGGATCCGACGTTTAGCTCTGCGCATGTGCAGCAGCAGTTCCGACCGGGGCCCCAGTGTAAGCTGGGGCTCCGATTGGTTACCATGGCAGCCAGGACACTACTGAAGTCCTGAGTGCCATGGTAAGAACTCCGCAGCAGTGTACTTACCTGTGCTGCGGCCTCCGGGCGCTCCTTCATGATATCACAGGTCCGGTCGGCGCATTGATCTATGCGCAGCGGGGACCTGTGACGTCATGAAGGAGCACCCGGCGGCCGCAGGGCAGGTAAGTACACTGCTGCGGAGTACCATGGCAGCCAGGACTTCAGAAGCGTCCTGGCTGCCATGGTAACCTGAAAGCATTTGGAAGACTGATCAGGATCCTGATCAGTCTTTAAATGCTTTCAGGCGACTTGCATTCTGCCGGATCCGGCGGGTTGGAAGTGCCCGCCGGATCCTCAGAACGCAAGTGTGAAAGAGCCCTTACACTGAAACCTGCGCTCAAAATCCGACATCTGAACATAACCCGCAAATTTTTGTTGCAGAAATTTCCGTAACTGAAAATCTGTTCTATTCATCTGAAATGGGGCAAGAAGAAACCCATGTGCTCGCTGCCCCATTCAAACGAATGGAACTGATTTTCAAAAGCAGAAAATTCTGCAAACAGGAACGTATGGAGCCTGACTGGCAGTGTGGGGAGGCCAAGAGGCTCCATACTAGAGCCCTGTATAACCTCCAAATTCAAGGCTCTGCTGAGCGCATGATACCAAATGCAGTATGTGGATCCAGCCCCCCACTCATCGCTCGGGTGCACAGAGCTAAAGGACTGCATACATACAGTGTTTTCAGTGGGGACCTCACGACTCTCCCCCAACATTATTAGCGGTTAATCCATTTGCTGTCTCAGGAGATAACCACCACTGGCTCTTCTCCTCTCCCCCCACTGAAAGCACATACTGTTCATACATATATGCGGGAGTCGGGGGAGACTGAGGGTATATAGGCACCTCAAGATATGTAGAATCTGCCCTCATGTGTAAGGTAAGGGGCGCCCCAGACGCCATGACAGCAGCGGCTCCTACCTGCTTCTTCCTCCTCAGTCGCATGTCCCTCTCCAGCACCTCCCCGTCTCATTCCCCTGCCCCATCTGACATCTCCCAAGCTCACCTCATGCCAGAGTCGCAGACAGTCACAGTCCACTCCTGGCTGACTCTGAGAAGGAGGAGACGCACCGCAGCAGTGAGCAGCCTGAGCAGTACGAGGCCAGCCTGAGCTAGTTGCGGTCCTCTCCTCTGTAGTCCGGGGCGGGAAGCGTGAGGGGTGGGCCTAGTAGACTCGGACTCGTGCATCACTCCGCGTCTACTCTGAATTTAAAGTGACACTGCGACCGGCTGCTGGTGTGCTGGGCCTATTTTCACGCAGTGGCAAATACCCAGGCGCCAGGACAAAATTCCTGATCGCCATGGCGACCTGGCGACTAGGATTTGTCGAGCACTGATGTAGCATGCAATATGGTAGTGACAGATCAGCTGGGTGACACTATGTAGCGGGCAGTATGGCAGTGACAGGGGTGACACTGTATGTAGCAGGCAGTATGGCAGTGACAGGGGTGACACTGTATGTAGCAGGCAGTATGGCAGTGGCAGGGGTGACAAACTCCATGTAGCAGGCAGTATGGCAGTGACAGGGGTGACACACTACGTAGCGGTCAGTATGGCAGTGACAGGGGTGACACTGTATGTAGCAGGCAGTATGGCAGTGACAGGGGTGACACTGTATGTAGCAGGCAGTATGGCAGTGGCAGGGGTGACAAACTCCATGTAGCAGGCAGTATGGCAGTGACAGGGGTGACACTACGTAGCGGTCAGTATGGCAGTGACAGGGGTGACACTGTATGTAGCAGGCAGTATGGCAGTGACAGGGGTGACACTGTATGTAGCAGGCAGTATGGCAGTGGCAGGGGTGACAAACTCCATGTAGCAGGCAGTATGGCAGTGACAGGCGTGACACTGTATGTAGCAGGTAGTATGGCAGTGGCAGGGGTGACAAACTCCATGTAGCAGGCAGTATGGCAGTGACAAGGGTGACACAATGCATGTAGTGTGCAGTATGGCAGTGAGAGGGGTTACACACCGCATGTAGCGAGATGTATGGCAGTGACAGGGGTGACACACTATGTAGCAGGCAGTATGTCAGTGATAGATCAACTGGGTGACACTGTATGTAGCAGGCAGTAAGGCAGTGACAAATGTGCTGGGTGACACTGTATGTAACAGGCAGTATGGCAGACATGCAATGACAGATCAGCTGTGTGACAATGCATGTAGCAGGCAGTATGGCAGTGACAGGGGTGACACTGTATGTAATATGGTAGTGACAAATCAGCTGGGTGAGACTATAGGCAGTATGGAAGTGACAGGGGTGACACTATGTAGCAGGCAGTATGGCAGTGACAGATCAGCTGGGTGAGACTGTATGTAGTAGGCAGTATGGGGGTGACAGGGGGGACACTCTATGTGGCAGGCAGTATGGCACTGGTGACAAACTCCATGTAGCAGGCAGTATGGCAGTGACAAGGGAGACACACTGCATGTAGTGTGCAGTATGGCAGTGACAGGGGTAACACACAGTGTAGCAGGCAATATGGCAGTGACAGGGGTGTCAGTGGATGTAGCAGGCAGTATGGTAGTGACAGGGCTGACACAGTGTGCAGCGGGCAGTGACAGGGGTGATAGTACTGTATGTAGCAGGCAGTATAGCAGTGACAGGGGTGACACACTCTATGTAGCAGGCAGTATGGCAGTGCCAGGGGTGACACACTGTGTGTAGGAAGCAGTATGGCATTGACAGAGGTGACAGACTGCATGTAGCATGGCAGTGAGAGGGGTGACGTACTGCATGTAACGGGCAGTATGGCAGTGACAGGGGTGACACTGTGTGTAGCAGGCAGTATGGCAGTGACAGGGGTGACACCATGTAGCAGGCAGTATGGCAGTGCAGGGGTGACACACTGTGTGTAGGAAGCAGTATGGCAGTGAAAGGGGTGACAGACTGCATGTAGCATGGCAGTGAGAGGGGTGACGTTCTGCATGTAACGGGCAGTATGGCAGTGACAGGGGTGACACCATGTAGCAAGCAGTATGGCAGTGCCAGGGGTGACACACTGTGTGTAGGAAGCAGTATGGCATTGACAGAGGTGACAGACTGCATGTAGCATGGCAGTGAGAGGGGTGACGTACTGCATGTAACGGGCAGTATGGCAGTGACAGGGGTGACACTGTGTGTAGCAGGCAGTATGGCAGTGACAGGGGTGACACCATGTAGCAGGCAGTATGGCAGTGCAGGGGTGACACACTGTGTGTAGGAAGCAGTATGGCAGTGAAAGGGGTGACAGACTGCATGTAGCATGGCAGTGAGAGGGGTGACGTTCTGCATGTAACGGGCAGTATGGCAGTGACAGGGGTGACACTGTGTGTAGCAGGCAGTATGGCAGTGACAGGGGTGACACACTGTGTAGCAGGCAGTATGGCAGTGGCAGGGGTCACACACTGTGTAGCAGGCAGTATGGCAGTGAGAGGGGTGACCCACTGTGTAGCGGGCAGTATGGCAGTGACAGGGGTGACACCATGTAACAGGCAGTATGGCAGTGACAGGGGTGACACACTGTGTAGCAGGTAGTATGGCAGTGACAGGGGTGACACTTTATGTAGCAGGCATTATGGTAGTGACAGGGGTGACACCATGTAGCAGGCAGTATGGCAGTGACAGGGGTGACACCATGTAGCAAGCAGTATGGCAGTGCCAGGGGTGACACCATGTAGCAGGTAGTATGGCAGTGACAGGGGTGACACCATGTAGCAAGCAGTATGGCAGTGCCAGGGGTGACACCATGTAGCAGGTAGTATGGCAGTGACAGGGGTGACACCATGTAGCAGGCAGTATGGCAGTGACAGGGGTGACACACTGTGTAGCTTGCAGTATGGCAGTGCCAGGGGTGACACCATGTAGCAGGCAGTATGGCAGTGCCAGGGGTGACACCATGTAGCAGGCAGCATCAGGGGTGACACCATGTAGCAGGCAGTATGGCAGTGACAGGGGTGACACACTGTGTAGCTTGCAGTATGGCAGTGACAGGGGTGACACCATGTAGCAGGCAGCATCAGGGGTGACACCATGTAGCAGGCAGTATGGCAGTGACAGGGGTGACACACTGTGTAGCTTGCATTATGGCAGTGCCAGGGGTGACACCATGTAGCAGGCAGTATAGCAGTGCCAAGGGTGACACCATGTAGCAGGCAGCATGGCACATGTACATGGCACATAGATGTGAGTAGCCGGGGGTGGCTGGTAGCTGCAGTTCCCTCTGACCGCCGGTGAGAATTTCTCATCCAAACCTCGATCACGTAGGATTGCGTAGAGAGCGGAGATAGGAAGACAGAGGACCGCTGCATTCCTCCAGCCGGTGAGGGAGGTCTACCTGCAGCGGCCCCGCTCCCCACCCTCAGTGCCCGGGGAGATGCCAGGATGACTGGATGCTGATGGCAGGGAGCCCGGGGGAGGAGGAGGGCTCTGGCACAGCTGTGCATGGGGCACTGTAAGGGTGGAACTTGCAGTCAGTGGGGGACCCATCACCTGCCCGACACCCCCAGTGCCCGCGCTACCTGGGACCTCCCCCCCATCCAAGTTGTGGCTGAGCGGGATGATCCGGTGACATTGAGAGCGGCGACAGCGCTCAGCTATGGATGGGCACAAGTGCTGGGTGTGCGGCGGGGGCGCCCCAGTGTGACACACACGTGTGCCCGGCATGACATATAAGAGGAGGACATCATGTGTGGCGGGAGAAGACAGTGCGAGCCGCTGCGGGAGTCCTGCAGTCAGTGAAGGAGCCGAGTGACCTGTGGAGTCCCAGCAGCAGCAGCAGCGCCTCACTGCACCCTGCCAGGGAAGGGAAGACGGCGGCGGCGGCTGTGCGGGAGCGCTCGTCTCCGGCCATGGCGAGCACCGGAGCAGTGTAGAGCCCGGGACCCTCACACACTTATAGGCTCTCTAACGTTGGGATATCCCGTGGGGGGGTCGGTGACTCTAATACAAGGGACTACCTGGGAGGCGGCTGCGGGGGGGAGCTATGGCTGCGGCTATAGCCAGCTCCCTGATCCGGCAGAAGAGGCAGGCGCGGGAGTCCAACAGCGACCGGGTGTGCACGTCCAAGCGCCGCACCAGCCCCAGCAAGGACGGCCGGTCACTGTGCGAGAGGCATGTCCTGGGAGTGTTCAGTAAAGTGCGGTTCTGCAGCGGCAGGAAGAGGCCTGTCAGGAGAAAACCAGGTCAGTACTCCACTGGGCCGGTACCGTGCTCCTAATGCTTACATGCTCTGGGACTGCTGCATATTATTACAGTGGCATTTTTATACGTTTTAGAGTTTTTTGCTGTACATATTATTCTATTAGTACTATTATTATACTTATTTTTTGTCATATTTATTATTATTAGTATTATATTTATTTATTTATAGTCAGAAATGGTAACACAACCGAGTACCACAGTTAATACTACAGTATATATATATATACCTGTCCTCCATTGATCTGCAGACGGTCCCTCCGATTCTAGGTAGGTCGATTAATATGCTGTATATATTCTGTATTACAGCCACCCCCTACAGTATGTACAGTATAAGCTGTGAATACATACCTGTGCATTACATGTCGGGTTACCGCAATGTCTATCCTAAAGGAACTAATACTTATGACGTGGCACTAACGTGTAATAAAACCCATCCGAATATCAGATCTTAAGTCTAATTATTTGCTGCAAAGTTTCGGAAGTTTGAAATGTGTCCGGCGCAGTATATCTATAGGAGTTTATTAACAGAGCCTGTGCGGTGGGAACCGTTCCAAATACATTCCCAAGAGGAGGATACCGGGGCGTGTATATTTACAGGCAAATCCGGTTGGCAGTCCATGTCGTGAGATGGGGCTTCCTGGACCCGTATAAATGGAGGCCATGTAATCAACCCCCCTGCCCCCACCCTGGTTCCTGAGTTCAGTAGTCAGTGTCCCAGTTCTATTACAGCGGGTATCAGCAGGTGTAATCTCTCCGGTATACGTGATCCCTATGTATATTTCAGCCCAGTGTGCTGCTTTGGGCTCTGAAATGTTACGCTCCTTCGGGACACACATACGCAGGGCATCATTTAAGTATAGAAAGGTAAAAAATGTCGGCATTTTGCCTAAACATTGAAACCACTGCACATAATGCAAATTAGTAGTAGAAGATTTAGATGCTCTTATATGTCCCATGTACTGCGACTGCTGCTGAAGGAAGTGGCATCTATCTATACAGCTTTCCTAGTCTGTGGTCCCCTGCATATAACAAGCAGCCCCACCATCACTGCCATCCGGTCCCACAGCTGTGATCCCTGCAGTCAGCTCTCGGGGACCACTGTTCATTTACTAAAAGGGGGTTTCCGGGTAAATGAAGCTATCCCCTGTTCACAAGATAGGGAATAACTACTAGGTTGTTCATTGGGACCCCGCTGATCATCAGAACGGAGCCCGGTACCCCTGTGCACTGCTGCTCTATTTCTGGTAGTCCTATAAAGACCAATGGATCGGCTGTGCCCATGGCGTTCATTATCATGATTGGCGGGGTTTCCAGTGGTCTAGTAGGGGATAACTTCGTGTAACCTGTATACCCTTTTACAAATCCGTTTATATATTTCCCCAGACAGCCTTTATACACTTCTTACCTTACGCATTGCGTGCAGGTTGGTCAGTAGACAATCTTAGGAGTCCAGTGGGTGACACTATCAGTGATTGACAGCCTTCCTTGTATACGGGTTCACACATAGATAGCTGTCAATCCCCTAATGAGTGGGACCACCCACTGACTCCTAAGCCCAGTATGAGCAGGAGCTACAATTAAGAAATTGTCAGGGTTGCGTTATTTTTTTTGTTTTTTTTCCGGATGGAATAGACTGTCCCGTAAAAATTGTATCTTATAAATGAATACCGTACCGACACTCATGGATATATTAAAAGCAATGGGAGAAGACCCTAAGGCTACTTTCACACTTGCGGTGTGAGGATCCGGCAGGTAGTTCCGTCGCCGTAACTACCCGCCGAATCCGTCATACCGCATGACAACTGAAAGCATTTGGCGACGGATCCGGATGCGGATTCGTCTCACAAATGCAGACGGAGAGACCGATCTGTCTTGATTTTTTTTTCACAGTTTTAAACGTCTGCGCATGACCAGACCGGAAGGACGGATCCGTCGTTGCGTTATTTGTAATGCAAGTCAAAGGGAATGTCAATGGGAATGACGGCACTAATACAAGTCAATGGGAATGAATGCCGGCATTCCGTCATGTGTTCCTGAATTTTAGACAGGGATAATATCGCAGCATGCTGCGGTATTTTTCCCGTCTAAAAAAACGTTTACATACTGAACTGAAGACATCCTGATACATCCTGAACAACAGATTTCTCCCATTCAGAATGCATGGGGATAATACTGATTAGTTTTTTTCCGGTATAGAGCCCCGACGACGGAACTCTATGCCGGAAAAGAAAAACGCTAGTGTTAAAGTGCCCCTAGTGTGAAAGTGCCCCTAGTGTGAAAGTGCCCCTATTGTGAAAGTGCCCCTAGTGTGAAAGTGCCCCTAGATAGCCAAATCTGTAAACACAATGTAGCGTGTGTTGTTTCTTCCCTGTGAGATGAGCGTCATTAATGTTACGATGGCCGCTTATCTCCCTGTCACCTCATAGGACGCATCTAAATGTATGAGGTTCATTTTACATACAGAAAAAGTCTTCCAAATTTCAGTTGAGCTCCTTGCCGTTGAGGAACTCTTTTGAAGCCAGCTTGAAAAGGTAGCTTATCATACTGTACCGATCACTGATATCATTTCTGCACGTCTGTAGCTGGCGCTAGTTGTGTCGTTTTTGGTGTACTCACAGGAATATGTGACTTTATAGAAATGATTGAAGTTCCTTGACAGACTTGAGGCTTATTTTTCCATTGATGTACGTTGTGGATCGTCTATGGTTAGGATCTTCAAGGCTTTCTCTACTTATCAAAAATGTCAAGTGCTTTCCGCCATTTTTTTTCCCTTTGTTAATAGGTGGCTATAATTAAGATTGGAGAAGAGCATACAATTTAAATGTCGGGGCTTTGACGTAAGTTGGCTTGGCATTTGTCGTGTATAGGACTTCATACAACATTGTGCAACCTAGGACTGAATAGAGGCCTACACATAGCTTACACCATGCCTCTGTACTGTATATGGTGCTCAATTATAATCCTTTGCTAGCTAATTATCTAGAAGACCTGTTAATTCCTCATTCTTTTAGTACTGACCTAATTTTCAGGAAAGCAATCTCAGTTTTTCTTTTTGATCGTGTGATAAATATATTTTCAGGGTTTCTTTGATGTACAGACCTGTAGACAAGTATTTGATGGTTCAGGAACTACAGAAAGAGTTTAACAAATCAATTTTGAATCTGGGGATGACCTGATAGTCCAAAGATTTCATGCTGGAGTGGAAATTCCTGGAAGTATGAAGCTGAAGGCAGTTTCAGAAGCGAGGGATTGCATGCTTATAATATGATGCAAAGTATCAGCACAGCAAGTACTAGTGCTGCAAGCGTCCGAGGAGCCGGAGTGGAGGATGGGAGTGACAGTGGCTCCAGCTGCAGATGCCTATCACAGTGGCTCTCTTCAAACCGTTGCTCCCTAGGGACAGGGCAGTGAAATGAGGTGCACCATTCTTGTGCACCCTTTCTTTCCTCAGGGCAGACCCTGATATTGGGGCTCCTGTTTTATGCAAGTTGGGGTGCCCTTGTTGTTGTGATTTTTGGTGTGGTTGCAAGGCAGGAGACAGTGGAGCTGTGGGCAGCAGATGGCGTTGGAGTCGGTAACCAGGCCAGATGTGGAAGACAAATGTCTCTCTTTACTGCAAAATGGGAGTTGTAGTACAATGCAACAGTACCAAAACAAAGTTCCCAAAATATACAAGCAATCTTCTCAGATGGTTTTGTATGGACTTGAGCAAGGATGGGAATTATAGTACTCTTTCCTCTCTATCTTCCCAAAATATCTTTCTGCAGAATCTATGGCTGGCTATGTTACTTTTGAGATGAAACCTGAGGCATACAGGTTTGAGATATGACTGGCAAGGTCGTGTCCAAATGTGAAGGATGTCTTAGGAGTATTCCCCTCACTCAGTAAGGTCTAATAGCTTTGATCAGCAAATACTTTTCTGTCTTACTCCTATGATCGGCAAGGCAGATTTCTGGACCTTCTCTTTTAATTTTCCTCTTTCTTTCTTGAGTACCATAGAAATGGTGAAATCTTACTCTCAGCAGATAATCTTCAGAGAAGCTGATTTTCTGCAACTTTTTACCAGTCTTGGGAGGATTGGAGCACATAGGAGATAGCCGAGTGAGGAAGCAATTCTATCTCCAGACTAGAACTAACTAGACTGAGCTCTGGATGATCCAGGATCCACACCCACTAACCGTACTGGTTATATATGACATTAAATCACAATAAATGGCATTAAACAATTTACAGGTACCTCCTGCTCTGGGGTACCGCACTAGCACCTCGTCTTATGCAGTGTGCTAAACTTCTGCCACTGAGAGTGGCTAGAAAATAAACCAGAGGAGCAGGAGGCTATCAGAGTGCTTGCAGGCTCATCCTTGTGAGCCGCTGCATGGACTCGCCAATAAGTAGGCGTCATCGATCCAAAGTAGATTTGTTCAAATTCTTCGATTTTAATGCTGGTTCCGTACAGCATTAAAATCTATTGGCTCCGTAGAGCCAAAGTTCTTCTCGACCAAAGTACCAAAGCCAAGTTCGGATTGCTATTTTTAATAGTTTTTCAGTATGCAGATATGCACACAGTAGGACAGTAGGATAATCGAAGTCTCGCGTGACTTCTCGCAAGAAGAACTTTGGCTCCACGGAGCCAATAGATTTTAATGCTGTACAGATACAACATTAAAATCAAAGTATTCAAACAAATTGACTTCGGATCTACGATCCGAAGGTCGATTCGCTGAAGCCTACCTATAAGCTCATCAGTAGAACTCGATGGATGCACAAGTTTCTAAAGATGAGCCTGCTGTAGGTAAAAAAGAACCGTGCTGGGTTTACACAGCCTGATGGTCGGGCAGTTTATCGGGATCAAACGTTAGCATTAACCCTTTTTCCTTTTAATCTGTCCATGTAAAGCTGCCCCAGATCACCCGATGAATGGGCAAAAAGCTTGTTCATTGGGTGAAATGATCTTCGGTGCGGCACTCCAATCATTATTTTTGGGCAGCAGATCGTGCTCTGCAAACAGTGATCTGCAGCTTAGGAACAATCTGTATGAGGATGAATGAAGGCAGTAGCCATCACTTGTCCCTATACAGTGGAGGTCATGTAAATGCAGCTCTTTCCTCCGCTGATGAGCAGCCAGTTATTCGGAAGGAACGGTCCCTTCTCTATAATGGCCTTCTCTGTCGGGCAGCCTGAATGCACCTTTATCTTGAGGAATATTAGCACAGATCCCGGTATACAAACAGTAAACCAGAAAAGCTGTGTACCTAGACAAACACTGCAGCCCCTTCATAGTAAACCAACGATAGGTCATCAATATCTCAAAACCGGAATTGGCCTTTAAGTCCTGGAAAACCCCTTTGGTCTGCACAGCATATCTGGGTGTGGGCTGTGACCAATAAGGTTTTCAGCCAATGTGTCTTATGAAGACTGTCTGAGTTTTTACTCTCAAGGGAATCTTCTTCAAGGCTGGAGTTACATGGAGATCTTGGCCCCAACACTCCTTCCTCGACCAGCGATCTCTGAGCAGCTATTGAACTAATAGGTTGTACTGCAACTCGCAAGTTGTCACGGCCCCAGAATTGCAGTATTTAACCTCTTGCCGCCACGCTAACGCCGATGGGCGTCAGCGCGGCGGCTCTCTCAGGTCTCAGTCACGCCTATCGGCGTCATCTCGTGAGACCTGAGATTTCACATGAACGCGCGCGCGTTGTGCGCGCGCGTTCATGTGATCGGAGCCGGGACAACTGAAACTACAGCCTGCCAGCGCTGATCATGCGCTGGCAGGCTGTAGATGCGGAAAAAAACGCATTTAAATCGCATATCAGACGCTGTTTTTTAAACAGCGCCTGATATGCCTAATGTCTGCTCGTCTGGTGGTCCCTTTGTTTGGGACCACCAGAGGAAAATAGGAAAAGTGCACCAATCACTACACATACCCCCCACCCCCATCACTGATTAACCCCTGATCACCCATGTCACCCCCTGATCACCCCCTGTCACCCCCTGTCACTAATCACCCCCTACAGGCTCATTCAGACGTCCGTATGTGTTTTGCGGATCCATGGATCTGCGGATCCATGGATCTGTGGATCCGCAAAATACGGACACCGGCAATGCGCTTTCCGCATTTTGCAGATCCGCACAGAACTATATAGAAAATGCTTTTTCTTGTCCGCAGTTGCGGACAAGAATAGGACATGTTCTATATTTTTGCGGAACGGAAGTGCAGACTCGAGCGCGGATCCGTAATTCCGGATCCGA
This sequence comes from Bufotes viridis, assembly GCA_033119425.1. Lineage (NCBI taxonomy): Eukaryota > Metazoa > Chordata > Amphibia > Anura > Bufonidae > Bufotes > Bufotes viridis. The sequence continues at coordinate 163,228,349 of CM065592.1, forward strand.
GCGGGACAAAGTCTGTCCCCATAGAAATGAATGGGTCCGCAATTCCGTTCCGCAAACAGAATTTCGGACGTGTGAATGGGGCATAAGGGTCCCCTATCACCGCCAGTTAGCTAGCTACTTGTTAGAGATTTTTTCATCCACATTGACCGATGCGAATGAAAAAATCTGTGCCGTTCATTTTTTTTTTTTTCAGCGCAGCGGCTGAACGGAAAAAATCTCATTACCCGTATGCTCAATATACGGAGAATCGCAGAAACTCCTAATGCTGGCCATACGTGTAATGATTGCGGAGACCCCTCAAATGCCAGAGCAGTACAAACACCTCACATGTGACCCCATTTTAGAAAGAAGACACCCCAAGGTATTCCGTGAGGGGTATGGCGAGTTCATGTAAAATTTTATTTTTTGTCACAAGTTAGTGGAATATGAGACTTTGTAAAAAAAAAATAAATATATATATATATATCAATTTCCGCTAACTTGTGTCAAAATTTTTTTTTTTATGTGAACTCGCCATGCCCCTCACGGATTACCTTGGGGTGTCTTCTTTCCACAATGGGGTCACTTGTGGGGTATTTATACTGCCCTGGCATTTTAGGGGTCCTAAAGTGTGAGAATACAAATGCGTAAAAATGCCCTGTGAAATCCTAAAGGTACTCATTGGATTTAGGGCCTTTCGCATCTTGGCTGCAAAAGTGTCACACATGTGGTATCGCGAACTCAGGAGAGTAGGGCAATGTGTTTGGGGTGTATTTTTACATATACCCATGCTGGTGAGAGAAATATCTCTGTAAACGACAACTTTTAAATTTTTTATTCAAAGTTGGCAATTTACAGAGATATTTCTCTCACCCAGTATGGGTATATGTAAAAATACACCCCAAAACACATTGCCCTACTTCTCCTGAGTACGGCGATACCACATGAGTGACACTTTTTGCAGCCAAGATGCGCAAAGGGGCCCAAATTCCAATGAGTACCTTTAGGAGGGCATTTTTACGCATTTTCTTCTCACGCTTAGGGCTCCTAAATGCCAGGGCAGTATAAATACCCCACATGTGACCCCATTTTGGAAAGAAGACACCCCAAGGTATTCGCTGAGGGGCATAGTGAGTCCATGAAAAATTAAACTTTTGTCAAAAGTTAGCGGAAAGGGAGACTTTGTGAGAAAAACAATAAAAATCAATTTCCACTAACTTGTGCCCAAAAATTTTTTTCTATGAACTCGCCATGCCCCTCATGGAATACCTTAGGGTGTCTTCTTTCCAAAATGGGGTCACATGTGGGGTATTTATACTGCCCTGGCATTTTAGGGGCCCTAAAGCATGAGAAGAAAAATGCGTAAAAATGCCCTCCTAAAAGGTACTCATGGGAATTTGGGCCCTTTACGCATCTTGGCTGCAAAAGTGTCACTCATGTGGTATCGCCGTACTCAGGAGAAGTAGGGCAATGTGTTTTGGGGTGTATTTTACATATACCCATGCTGGATGAGAAATATCTCTGTAAACTGACAACTTTGTATAAAAAAATTTAAAAGTTGTCGTTTACAGCGATATTTCTCACACGCAGCATGGGTATATGTAAAAATACACCCCAAACACATTGCCCTACTTCTCCTGAGTACGGCGATACCACATGAGTGACACTTTTTGCAGCCAAGATGCGCAAAGGGCCCTAAAACCAATGAGTACCTTTAGGATTTCACAGGCCATTTTACGCATTTGGATTCTCACGCTTTAGGTTCCCTAAAATGCCAGGTGAGTATAAATACCCCACATGTGACCCCATTTTGGAAAGAAGACACCCCAAGGTATTCGCTGAGGGGCATGGCGAGTTCACAGAATTTTTATTTTTGGCACAAGTTAGCGGAAATTGATATATATTTTTTTTTAATTTTGTTTTTTACAAAGTCTCATATTCCACTAACTTGTGACAAAAATAAAATTTTACATGAACTCACCATACCCATCACGGAATACCTTGGGGTGTCTTCTTTCTAAAATGGGGTCACTTGTGGGTATTTATACTGCCCTGGCATTTTAGGGGCCCCTAAAGCGTGAGAAGAAGTCTGGAATCCAAATGCGTAAAAATGCCCTGTGAAATCCTAAGGCCCCTTTCACACGGGCGAGTGCCAGCGGGTGCAATGCGTGAGGAGGACGCATTGCACCCGCACTGAATCCGGACCCATTCATTTCTATGGGGCTGTGCACATGAGCGGTGATTTTCACGCATCACTTCTGCGTTGCGTGAAAATCGCAGCATGTTCTATATTCTGCGTTTTCACGCAACGCAGGCCCCATAGAAGTGAATGGGGATGCGGGAAAATCGCAAGCATCCGCAACCAAGTGCGGATGCGTTGCGATTTTCCCGCATTGTTGCTTAGCAACGGGACCCAATCTCTATTATTTCCCTTATAACATGGTTATAAGGGAAATAATAGCATTCTTAATAAAGAATGCATTGTTAAATGATGAGGAAGGGTTAAAAATAATAAAGTTAACTTACCTTAGCCACTTGATCGCGTGAGTCGCGATCTGTCCTCTCTTCCCTGCAGCATCGATGATCTAAAGGACCTGTGATGACGTCATCACATGGCCCAATCACCTGCTCCATCACTATGGTGATGGAGCATGTGATTGGTCCATGTGACCATGTGACATCATCCAAGGTCCTAATCACTATCCTCAGGCTGTGGATAGTGCTTAGGACCTTGGATGATGTCACGTGGTCACATGGACCAATCACATGCTCCATCACCATAGTGATGGAGCAGGTGATTGGGCCATGTGATGCTGTGACATCATCACAGGTCCTTTACATCTTTCAAGCTAACGGAGAGGAGGCCGGGCTCGCGATCAAATGGACCAGGTAAGTTATGATTAGTTTATTATTTTTAACCCATTCTGCACCGGGTTCAACATTAGGAGATGGCTAAGGGTATTATTTTACATTATAACTATGTTATAATGTGAAATAATACCAGCGGATAATTTCTGACCCAAACATGCACTTCTGTGAAGAAGTGCAGGTTCGAGTCTGGGTACCAAAAGTGCCGATTTTTCTCCCGCGCGTGCAAAACGCATGACAGCGCTTTGCACTCGCAGGGAAAAATCGCGGCAATTCCCGCAACGCACCCGCACTGTTTGACGGAGTGCACCCGCAACGCCCGTCTGAAAGAGGCCTAAAGGTACTCATTGGAATTTGGGCCCCTTTGCGCACCCAGGCTGCAAAAAAGTGTCACACATGTGGTATCGCCGTACTCAGGAGAAGTGGGGCAATGTGTTTTGGGGTGTATTTTTATATATACCCCTGCTGGGTGTGAGAAATATCTCTGTAAAAGACAATTTTTAAATTTTTTTATACAAAGTTGTCAGTTTACAGAGATATTTCTCTCACCCAACATGGGTATATGTAAAAATACACCCCAAAACACATTGCCCTACTTCTCCTGAGTACGGCGATACCACATGAGTGCCACTTTTTTGCAGCCTGGGTCCGCAAAGGGGCCCTAAAACCAATAAGTACCTTTAGCTTTTACATGGCTGCTCACAATTTAGCCCCGCCCAAAATGCCAGAACAGTACAAACACCCCACAAATGACCCCATTTCGGAAAGTAGACACCCCAAGGTATTCACTGAGGGGTATAATGAGCCCGTATGAGATTTTTATTTTTTTTGCCAGAAGTTTGCAGAAATGGAAACTTTATTATTATTTTTTTTTCCTCAGAAAGTGTCATTTTCCGCTAACTTGTGAAAAAAAATTAAATGATACATGAACTCACCATGCCCCCCTGCGAATACTTTGGGGTGTCTTCTTTCTAAAATGGTGTGATTTGGGGGGTATTTATACTATCCTGGCATTCTAGCTCCTGAAGAAACATGACAGGTGCTCAGAAAGTCAGAGCTGCTTCAAAATGCCGAAATTCACTTTTTTGCACCATAGTTTGTAAACGCTATAACTTTTACCCAAACCAATAAATATACACTTATTGGACTTTTTTTTTATCAAAGACATGTAGAACAATACATTTAGAGAAAAATTTATATAGAAATGTAGTTTTAAAAAAAAAAAATTACAACAGAAAGTGAAAAATGTCATTTTTTTGCAAAAATGTCGTTAAATTTTTATTAATAGCAAAAAAAGTAAAAATGTCAGCAACAATGAAATACCACCAAATGAAAGCTCTATTAGTGAGAAGAAAATGAGGTAAAATTCATTTGGGTGGTAAGTTGTATGACCGAGCAATAAACGGTGAAAGTAGTGTAGTGCGGATTTGTAAAAAAGGGCCTGGTCACTAGGGGGGTATAAACCTGTGGTCTTCAAGTGGTTAAAAAGTAAAGGTATTCAATGTTCTTGTTGTCTAATGATGGAACTACAGTGTTAAATGAGAAGATCATGAGCTGGTCTGCTCGGTGTAGCTGCAGGAGTATACCCCAGCCGCACAGCTTGATTTTTACTGGCATGTTAGCATAATTTATAATATGGAAGCCTTAGGCATTATAAATAGGGACATTTTCATTATGAGGAATTTTATTTCCTCTCTTTCAGTAATACTGCTGTGCTCATTCCGAGCTCCCTGCCCCGAGACAGTAAATCTCACCATAGTGAAATCTCATTCATTTTTTCGTAATTTAGAGGTCAAACGCTCTTTGGACAGGGCATTTATTGTTCCTTTCTTACCCAGAACCTTCCCTGACTGCTGAGGAGTGGGTGGTTGTGCTTGTATGGACTGCCCTTCTTGAATCCTTGCCCAGTCTCCACAAGCATTTGCCATGTACAAACTATCTGCCGCTACTCTAACGCTGAGAGAAGTGAGGGGAGAGTAAAGAGAGCAGTCATAAACAAGAACAGCGCTCTGACAGATTTATAGCATATTCAGCAGCACCGGCTTGGTGAAGGACTTACACACTCTCTGTAGAAGGAAGTATAGAAAGTTACTAAAAGGGGTTTTCGGGCTACAAATATTGATGGCCTATTCTCAGGACAGGTCATCAGCATCAGATGGGTGGGGGTGTGACTCCCTGCACACCCGCCGATCAACTGTTTAGAGAAGCCGGGCAAGCGCTGCATCCTCTACAAGGTTTGCCTGCATCTATCCATCTACTTTATAGCGGCTCTGCAGTGTAATTACAGCTCCATCTCCTGTTCACTTGAATGGGACAAACTGCTGTAATTACACTGCACCGCCAATACACAGTGGACATCGTGCAGGAAATTGGTGAAGAGCACGCCGGAGCCTGTGCTGTGGCCCCTTCCAACAGCTGATGTGCTGGGCGTCGGACCTGCACCAATCTCATATCGATGAACTGTCCTAAGGATGGGTCAGCAATATATGTAGCTCAGACAACCCTTTAAATTTTGCATTTAGGAAGCAAATGAACAGTAACAAAAACATAAAAATCAGTGTAAAGGTAACCATAGCCTTAGAGAGAATTTTCTAGTTTAATTAAATACCTTAAATACCCCCCGCTGATGATGACACCCTGGTTGTTTTTTTAAAATACCGCTCGTACACCCCGCTGTGCCCCCTGCAGTTTTCCAACTCAGTATGTTAATCCTGTGCATCGGTACAGGGAGGAGGAGACGCCCATTGAGAAACCCTGGCGTCTCCTCCTCCCTCTACCGATGCTCAGGATTAAAGGGGCTATCCAACGTCTCCATGCCCCTCACAGGTAATATACTTACCCCACTCCCCGCTCCCTGCGCCGCTCCTGTTCCCCGGACCGCCACTGCTGCTTCTCCCTGTACACGGATGAAAACATCCAGTATCGGAGGGGAGCAGCCAAAAGTACACGGGGCGGGGACGAGCCTTCCTAGCGTCGCGGGTGACTCTATAGAGGCTCGTCCCCGTCCCTGCCTGCCATTGACTGCTTCCCCCTGACACCAAGGAAAGGTATTTAATTAAACTAGAAAATTCCCGTGAAAGGTCCTCTTTAAAATTGACCCTCTGATTATATCTTTTGATGTGAAAAAGACATGTTAAAAGAATTGTGAGAATCCTTGAGCTGGCAGACCTACAGTAATGTTCATCACGCTTCAGTGGGAATGATAGGGACTGTAATGAGTACGCACTTGGGGCTCCTTTTTGTAGCTTAAAGAGGGGTCCTCTGCTTAAAAATCCTCATATTCTGTCTTGTGGCATTTTGTGTCTAAAGATAGAGAAAACAGGGGGATACAACTGGCATTTTAACATATATTAATCCTTTGAGAAAGTATTCATTTTTACTACAGGTTTCTTGAAAAAATGGGGCTTAATCAAATGTTTCATAACGTTCAATGAAATATTTTCCAGTCGAGATGCATCGCAGTCAGAAATGACCGAATTCATGTTGTTGAAGGGATTTTCTCCCCCTGGAAAACATGACTGTTCTTGAAGAGACAAGCCTATTATTATTAAGTGGAGCACTTGATTTCTCAAACTGCACAGTGCACGTGTGCTCCGCATTGCCCTGCAGAGAAACCGTTATTGAGACGCGCCGTGAAAGAGACGGTTCCTCAGACCAGAAACAAAACCTGTCTTATCGCTTGCCTCTGTATTAAAGACAAGTGTGTCATATAACTCCTAGGCGAGCCTCAGTGGGGAGTGTGTGCGATGCCTATAATCTGCTCTCTGATTTTATACACAAGAGCTACAAAATGATGCCCTGCGGGCTGTACGGATAAATACAGGGAGGTCTGTGCCGTCTGTTTTCATTACGTTGACCGTGCTGTAGCTTTTTCACTGCCTGGATGAGTTCTGGTCAGCAGGATAAATTCCACCTCTGCATCTCATCACTTCACACATGTTCAGAGAAAGGAACATATCTTTTTTAATAAGCCACCAAAAATAAAAAAAATAATCAGAAAATGGTTAATTTGTGATATTTTTATCAGTGGGACCCTGCATGTTTGTCATGATCTTACTTGTTCTCCTGCTTGTAATAAGCCCCTCTACTACTACTGGTTTCCACCGAGCCTTTACCGTTCTGTAAACCAGGAGAATAAAAGGTGAGAATCCTTGAAGAAAACAGACGCCAAAACGGACAAGAAAAGGACATGTTATATTTGCTGGGCGATGGAACAGAGCAACGGATGCAGACATGCCACGGAGTGCTGTCCGCATCTTTTGCGGCCCCATTAAAGTGAATGGGACCGCATCCAAGCGCAAAAACTGCGACATGAATGCGGACCAAAACAACGGTGGTGTGCATGAGCCCTAAGCCATAGGCTGCAGGTTATAGAGCAGGAGGAGCTGAGCAGATTGATATATGGGAAAAGATTCAGTAAGCCTTGTTGTTTTATTCATGTAAATTCCTGCTCATTCTAGGCTTTGAAGTCTCTGAGTCGGTCCTATCAGTGATGACATCCTTCCCTCTATGACTGTATACAGAGATAGCTGTATGGAGGAGGAGGTCCTATCAGTGATGACATCCTTCCCTCTATGACTGTGTATACAGAGAGAGCTGTATGGAGGAGGAGGTCCTATCAGTGATGACATCCTTCCCTCTATGACTGTGTATACAGAGATAGCTGTATGGAGGAGGAGGTCCTATCAGTGATGACAGCCTTCCCTCTATGACTGTGTATACCCAGATAGCTGTATGGAGGAGGAGGTCCTATCAGTGATGACAGCCTTCCCTCTATGACTGTGTATACAGAGAGAGCTGTATGGAGGAGGAGGTCCTATCAGTGATGACAGCCTTCCCTCTATGACTGTGTATACAGAGATAGCTGTATGGAGGAGGAGGTCCTATCAGTGATGACAGCCTTCCTCTATGACTGTGTATACAGAGAGCTGTATGGAGGAGGAGGTCTATCAGTGATGACAGCCTTCCTCTATGACTGTGTATACAGAGAGCTGTATGGAGGAGGAGGTCCTATCAGTGATGACAGCCTTCCCTCTATGACTGTGTATACAGAGATAGCTGTATGGAGGAGGAGGTCCTATCAGTGATGACAGCCTTCCCTCTATGACTGTGTATACAGAGAGAGCTGTATGGAGGAGGAGGTCCTATCAGTGATGACAGCCTTCTCTCTATGACTGTGTATACAGAGAGCTGTATGGAGGAGGAGGTCCTATCAGTGATGACAGCCTTCCCTCTATGACTGTATACAGAGATAGCTGTATGGAGGAGGAGGTCCTATCAGTGATGACATCCTTCCCTCTATGACTGTGTATACAGAGAGAGCTGTATGGAGGAGGAGGTCCTATCAGTGATGACAGCCTTCCCTCTATGACTGTGTATACAGAGATAGCTGTATGGAGGAGGAGGTCCTATCAGTGATGACAGCCTTCCCTCTATGAATGTGTATACTGAGATAGCTGTATGGAGGAGGAGGTCCTATCAGTAATGACATCCTTCCCTCTATGACTGTGTATACAGAGATAGCTGTATGGAGGAGGAGGTCCTATCAGTGATGACAGCCTTCCCTCTATGACTGTGTATACACAGATAGCTGTATGGAGGAGGAGGTCCTATCAGTGATGGCAGCCCTCCCTCTATGACTGTGTATACAGAGATAGCTGTATGGAGGAGGTCCTATCCGTGACTGACAGACTTCCCTCTATGACTGTGTATACAGAGTAGCTGTATGGAGGAGGAGGTCCTATCAGTGATGACAGCCTTCCCTCTATGACTGTGTATACAGAGATAGCTGTATGGAGGAGGAGGTCCTATCAGTGATTGACATCCTTCCCTCTATGACTGTGTATACAGAGATAGCTGTATGGAGGAGGAGGTCCTATCAGTGATGACAGCCTTCCCTCTATGACTGTGTATACAGAGAGAGCTGTATGGAGGAGGAGGTCCTATCAGTGATGACAGCCTTCCCTCTATGACTGTGTATACAGAGATAGCTGTATGGAGGAGGAGGTCCTATCAGTGATGACATCCTTCCCTCTATGACTGTGTATACAGAGATAGCTGTATGGAGGAGGAGGTCCTATCAGTGATGACAGCCTTCCCTCTATGACTGTGTATACAGAGAGAGCTGTATGGAGGAGGAGGTCCTATCAGTGATGACAGCCTTCCCTCTATGACTGTGTATACAGAGATAGCTGTATGGAGGAGGAGGTCCTATCAGTGATGACAGCCTTCCCTCTATGACTGTGTATACAGAGATAGCTGTATGGAGGAGGAGGTCCTATCAGTGATGACAGCCTTCCCTCTATGACTGTGTATACAGAGAAGCTGTATGGAGGAGGAGGTCCTATCAGTGATGACAGCCTTCCCTCTATGACTGTGTATACAGAGAGCTGTATGGAGGAGGAGGTCCTATCAGTGATGACAGCCTTCCTCTATGACTGTGTATACAGAGATAGCTGTATGGAGGAGGAGGTCCTATCAGTGATGACAGCCTTCCCTCTATGACTGTGTATACAGAGATAGCTGTATGGAGGAGGAGGTCCTATCAGTGATGACAGCCTTCCTCTATGACTGTGTATACAGAGAGAGCTGTATGGAGGAGGAGGTCCTATCAGTGATGACAGCCTTCCCTCTATGACTGTGTATACAGAGATAGCTGTATGGAGGAGGAGGTCCTATCAGTGATGACAGCCTTCCTCTATGACTGTGTATACAGAGATAGCTGTATGGAGGAGGAGGTCCTATCAGTGATGACAGCCTTCCCTCTATGACTGTGTATACAGAGATAGCTGTATGGAGGAGGAGGTCCTATCAGTGATGACAGCCTTCCTCTATGACTGTGTATACAGAGATAGCTGTATGGAGGAGGAGGTCCTATCAGTGATGACAGCCTTCCTCTATGACTGTGTATACAGAGAGAGCTGTATGGAGGAGGAGGTCCTATCAGTGATGACAGCCTTCCTCTATGACTGTGTATACAGAGAGAGCTGTATGGAGGAGGAGGTCCTATCAGTGATGACAGCCTTCCCTCTATGACTGTGTATACAGAGATAGCTGTATGGAGGAGGAGGTCCTATCAGTGATGACATCCTTCCTCTATGACTGTGTATACAGAGAGAGCTGTATGGAGGAGGAGGTCCTATCAGTGATGACAGCCTTCCCTCTATGACTGTGTATACAGAGATAGCTGTATGGAGGAGGAGGTCCTATCAGTGATGACAGCCTTCCCTCTATGACTGTGTATACAGAGATAGCTGTATGGAGGAGGAGGTCCTATCAGTGATGACAGCCTTCCTCTATGACTGTGTATACAGAGATAGCTGTATGGAGGAGGAGGTCCTATCAGTGATGACAGCCTTCCCTCTATGACTGTGTATACAGAGATAGCTGTATGGAGGAGGAGGTCCTATCAGTGATGACAGCCTTCCCTCTATGACTGTGTATACAGAGATAGCTGTATGGAGGAGGAGGTCCTATCAGTGATGACAGCCTTCCTCTATGACTGTGTATACAGAGATAGCTGTATGGAGGAGGAGGTCCTATCAGTGATGACAGCCTTCCCTCTATGACTGTGTATACAGAGATAGCTGTATGGAGGAGGAGGTCCTATCAGTGATGACAGCCTTCCCTCTATGACTGTGTATACAGAGATAGCTGTATGGAGGAGGAGGTCCTATCAGTGATGACAGCCTTCCTCTATGACTGTGTATACAGAGAGAGCTGTATGGAGGAGGAGGTCCTATCAGTGATGACAGCCTTCCCTCTATGACTGTGTATACAGAGAGAGCTGTATGGAGGAGGAGGTCCTATCAGTGATGACAGCCTTCCTCTATGACTGTGTATACAGAGAGAGCTGTATGGAGGAGGAGGTCCTATCAGTGATGACAGCCTTCCCTCTATGACTGTGTATACAGAGAGAGCTGTATGGAGGAGGAGGTCCTATCAGTGATGACATCCTTCCCTCTATGACTGTGTATACAGAGATAGCTGTATGGAGGAGGAGGCCCTATCAGTGATGACAGCCTTCCCTCTATGACTGTGTATACAGATATCTGTATGGAGGAGGCGGTCCTATCAGTGATGACAGCCTTCCCTCTATGACTGTGTATACAGAGAGAGCTGTATGGAGGAGGAGGTCCTATCAGTGATGACATCCTTCCCTCTATGACTGTGTATACAGAGATAGCTGTATGGAGGAGGAGGTCCTATCAGTGATTGGCAGCCTTCCCTCTATGACTGTGTATACACATATAGCTGTATGGAGGAGGAGGTCCTATCAGTGATGACAGCCTTCCCTCTATGACTGTGTATACAGAGATAGCTGTATGGTGGAGGAGGTCCTATCAGTGATGACAGCCTTCCCTCTATGACTGTGTATACAGAGATAGCTGTATGGAGGAGGAGGTCCTATCAGTGATGACACCCTTCCCTCTATGACTGTGTATACAGAGATAGCTGTCAGTCACTGATAGGAGCCTCCTTCACTTCAAAGCCCAGAATAAGCAGGAATTTACGGTAAATGAATAAAACAACAAGTTTTACTGAACCTTTTCCCATAGAACGATACATCTATCTGCTCAGCTCCTCCTGCTCTATAACATGCTGCCTTCAGCTCAATACAATGTCCTCACAGTACCAGATGTCCCACTGCTGTAGCTGGGAATATCTCTCACGTGGTTTTAGGATTTACTCCACAATTAAGACAAAAATTGAAGCTGTTTTTGGGTGAGGACATTTATATTATAATATTTGGTGTGACGATGGCGTCATTGTAGCCGTTCATCATGCAGCCTTTGTCTATAAAAGTCATTCCTCCCAGATTCCACCCCTTCCTCTGTTAAATAGCATATTTTCTCTGCTGGTTGGTAGGCAGACGCCCCCAGTGCACCTGTTTTCCCTCCAGTTCTCCATTTTTTGACCTTTTAAAATGTTTGTGTTGTAATCTTTGAGTTTATTTAACTCTTCAGCTGCTCAAATATGCTACTGTGGAAAGCAGTCCATTCCCACAATTGTTTCCTCAGATGTAACGCACACCTTTTTCAATTTTATTTTATTAAAATGGGTTTTCAGAGCCTTAAATCAAGAAGAGGTGCGATTTTCCAATATACAGCCATCCTGGATTCTGTCAGTCCAGAGACTTGTGCAGGAGGCTGTTTTGTGTACTTCCAAGCCATAGGAACTTTGTGTGCTCTGTGTGATCCTCCATTGGGTGTTGCATGTTGTAGACGTTCTCCATTAAAAGCAAGCAGAGATCAGATCGGACTACTGCCAAAAAAGAAGAAGAAGAGGCAGAGCGCCTCATAAGACAGTATTCAGCAGCAGTATTATGATTTGGGTGAAACCTACTACATCATTCGGCTGTGTGATGGACTCCACTACCAGTTATTGCATGTAGATTTGTCAATAGGGCTATAGCCACTATGGCTTGGATCCTTGTCAATGTCCGGGTGGTCTATATTGGCATAGTCATTGGATTTTATTGGTCTCGACATTGCAGCACGTTTCGAGGCTCACAGGCCTGTCATCAGATGTAGTCATCTCACTGTAACCCAAAGCCTCAAGACCACTCGAGGAAGGTAGTGCCAAGCCTGGGTGTATTGTTGCCTGATCTGCCTATACTACAGCTGTGACAGTGTCTCTCCGTAGACTATGCAGGAGAGTGACCCGCCACTGTTTTCCAACAAGACCGCTAGACTGGGTACCCCTGTTCTTGGCATCAGTCAGCAATTAGTTGTTGCATCTCAGATGAATATGATCCAGACTCCCTTTAAGTAATGTCATATCTTAAAGTTCTGGAAAAATACACAATTATTTTTCATTTTTTAGAACCTACTTATTGTACGTTTTTAGTGACGCTGCTGATTCTTAATGGTTTTAACAGTGTCAAGATCTTTATGTCTGCAGATTTTTAGAATCTTGCAATAAATTTAAGCTTTGATAGGACATTTAATTCCAAAGTGTTTCCCTCGACCACCCACGCACCAAGCCTTTGCTTTCTGAGCCTGGTCCCAGATCTCTTCTCTCTGCAGCATAATATAAATGTGCATGCGGCTGGCATTGTATAAATATCTATACATTATAAAGGCGGTATACTTTATATTATTGAAACCTATGGAGACATTGTTTTTCCATGCCATGCACTACTGTGACATTAGATTTCAGTGATGGCTAAGCTCGTGATATGACTATAAGCATATGCCACCGATTGCAGTGGAAAAATACAAGAAGAATATCACACAATGTAATTATGCAATGAATTCCTATGGGCATAAGAACATAAGAGTTAAATTTACAAGCTTCTCTGACAAGTTAGGAATTCATTTTTTATATGTATTTGTTGGAACAGACAAATATCTCCCCTTCCGCCAAAATGAAGCTGCAAAAGGAGGGTGAGCCTTTTGGGCTGCTCATGTGGGTGTGCGGCTGCTTTGGTTGCTGTCGTGCTGTGTCTGCAAGGTATGCAACCCTGTGCCATTAAAGCTTTGGCAGCAGGGGTTGCCATTTTGGCTTCGAATCAACCTCTCCACATGCAGCTCGGCTGTCGGAGTAAGGAACCGGTTTTTGCAGTAGGGACCCACTTGAATGCAGTTTCCGCAAAGGGGCTATACCTCTGACGGACACTGCAAGGCACAGTGTAAAAGTACCTTGGTCCTATGTATCTCAGTGAAATGAAATATCTTCTTATACTTCCCAGAGAACAGCATCCTTAAAGGGGTTATCCCATGATTAATGTACGAAATCAAAATTAGACATCTAGTACATGACAATCTCTTTCTAACAAAGCTAGAACCAGCCCTGTACCTCACGTGGATCCAGAGATCTTCCCATTCATTGCTCTGCTAGATTTATAACAAGCTGAGAGCTCAAGGGGGGTGTCTTCTGCTGCAGCTAAAGGGGCGTGTCCATGCTCTCCCTATCATAGCTCAGGGGTGTGTGTCCATGCTCTCCCTACGACAGCTCAGGGGCGTGTCCATGCTCTCCCTATCACAGCTCAAGGGTGTGTGTCCATGCTCTCCCTACGACAGCTCAGGGGGGCGTGTCCATGCTCTCCCTATCACAGCTCAGGGGGGCGTGTCCATGCTCTCCCTACGACAGCTCAGGGGTGTGTGTCCATGCTCTCCCTATCACAGCTCAGGGGTGTGTGTCCATGCTCTCCCTATCACAGCTCAGGGGTGTGTGTCCATGCTCTCCCTACGACAGCTCAGGGGGGCGTGTCCATGCTCTCCCTATCACAGCTCAGGAGGCATGTCCATGCTCTCCCTATCACAGCTCAGGGGTTTGTGTCCATGCTCTCCCTATCAGAGCTCAGCAGGCAGGTGAAGGATGAAACTGAGCATGTGCGACCATCTCAGTGAGCTGGACAAAGACAAAAGAACAAAGATCAGGTGGCGCTGTACAGATATTTTATTGAATAACTCAATAGCTATACAAAAATTTCAGTTACATACAACTAGAAAAGTATTTAGATCCAGGTGCTGGTTCGTAAGCTGTAGATATGTTTTGAGACAACCCCTTTAAACAGTGATGAGATGGTTTTCTTATAATGTTACACTGGAATTCAGTGTCCAGGACTGTACAGTTACCCAGCTTTAATTACCTGAAGGCAATGCAGCATCTCTGCCCCTGGTGTAATGAGGCAGCCCATGCGTGGGTTTGTGAAGTGAAGCCAAAACTGCAGGCATTCATTTACATGTTCATACATAGTCATGTCTGAGTCGTATTAGGCTGTTCAAAAGTTCAAATCTGAATGTAGCGCACTTGCTTTGTCTGGAATAATTCATATACGTGCAATTCTCTTTGTAGATTGTGATTGCGATGCATGGGACAGAAAAGTAATAATTGAAAGGAGGCAGGGGACCGCAGTCACACTAACAGGTTAATGGTGAAATCAAATATGCCAACTGTATTCTGATGAAGAACAGTACTGAAAAAGAACATACATTTTTCTAGCCATAAGCCCGTGTATGTCCTTGCTGCCCCTGACTCCATAATAGCAGCTGAGAGGAGGATCTCCCACTGCAGTAGTGCCTTATGAAGCATGTCCGTGATAATTAAGAATACAAGCAGCTAGTCCAAGGAGGACCTGCATGTGCCTCGGTACGTGCGCCTTTATGGCAGCAAGCAGAGAAACCAATCACCTTTTCTATCATTTTACAGTTCAATAATTCATTATTACTATTATTGTTGTTGTTGTTGCTCAGGATTATATTTTATGCTATATAGTAATGGCCAATTTAATAAGACGTTAAGGTTGTTTTACTTGCAATAGACATTTTGACAGTGTTTTTGTGGCCAGATGTTCATTTTTTGTGCTTTTTTATCTTTATAGGACTTTAAAAAAAAGCATGTGAAAAACGTGATTAGAAAAGAGGGAATATGTTTAAGAGGTATTCCCACCTCCGCTCCAAGCTCTGACTCCCCCTTCCTGCATCTTGCAGTGGGATGAAGTCCTTTCCTTGATGTGGCTGCCCCGATCACAGGAGTGCATATCCATGAATGCCCATATCATGTTTCAGTAGATCAGCTCCAGGGCATGCCCTCTAGCCCTGGAGCTGTTCTGTACACAGCGGCTAAACCCAGACACACCGCTAAGTCACTACAGCACTGCTTGCTTCTGCTTTCAATCAAATAGAATGGATTCACTCCCTGAACTTCCAGGAAGTGCTGATCTCCAGAGGTGAACAAGCGACATGGGACAACCCCTTTAACTGCTATAAATGCCCCCCACAAAAGGTGAGGGAACTTTCACAAAACTAATTGTGGCAGCATGTAAACACTTCTCATTCCCCCCATCCATTTTATGGAAGGCAGCTTCTATTGCTTATTGTTTTACTTTCTGTACAAGATGGAAAGAAGAATTAAAGGAGTGGTCGCTGCACAATAACCTCTGTCCAGTTGCCCCTTTAGGGTCTATGAATGTCGTGAATGGACCTGATGAGTCCTTGCATTACATGGATAGCCATTCATTTGAATATTTGGCATTTCCCATGGCCGTAATAGCTGATTGCAGGGGGTTAAAGACAAACATTTAAAGGTGGATGCCCAGTGATCCCCATAGAAGAGGTTCCAGGTCATGCTGTAATGTGTCCTTTCCTCCACTTCCGAGTGTCTTTATCGACACCCTTTGTGTCTGTGGCCTCATCTGCTGGAACAGATGGAACTAGATGCTGCAGCTTGGCTTTGTGCATTTTTTGAATTGATGTTTTTCCTGTTTTTACACAACATGCCTACCACTCTGAAGTTGTAAAATATTTTTTTCTGTGAAACAGACAATAACTAAAGGGGTATTGCGGTGGCAGTACAGCGTTATTACAGCTTCCTCTCCCTTTGAAGCTGTAAGTACCCTGTGTGGCCTCTACAATGTAAACGGTGTGCAGGTAAACATCGAAGAGGACGCAGGGCTCTGGTCCCAAACAGCTTATCAGTGATGGTGCTGGAGATTGGACCCACACCAATCTGATGTTGATGACCCGATTACCTTAGGATAGGTAATCAATGTCATGAAACTGGAATACTCCTTTCTGGTTCCTGCTGATGAAAAGTATCCCCACAGCATGATACTGCCACCACCATGCTTCACTGTGAAAATTGTGTTTTTAGGGTGATCGGAAGTAGTTTTTTCTTGTTGGCCATTTTTGTCTCATCAGAAAACCTTCTTCAATGGAAAGCAATTTCTATCTCTCACTCTGACTATCTGCTTGCTGAGTAGTATCCTCAGTGGAATACACTACAGTCTCTGAACATAGGGCACTTTCTGTCTCTATGATGGGCACCCGGGACTTATTTCTGCCCTCCTCATGCAGAGAAGGCTGTAGCCACAATGTAAATGTGTTTACCTTTCTCTGACAAATGCTTTGCAATCTCCTTGTAAGGTCGCTCTACTTTCTGCTGCTTTCAGTATCTCTCTCCTTCATTGACTGGCATTGTCACTTTTACTTTTGTAATCCACCGGGGGAGTATTCCCACAACTCACCCACCTAGAGTAACTTCCATTTCCTCCTAAAGAGGAAAGGGTGGAGCCAGCCCTGCCTAGCCACTAGAAACGTACCACTCAATATACAGCCTTATGGGACAAAGACAGAAGAATGCATAAAATAGGGACACTGCATATGTGACTGTGTTACTAAGGAGAACCCAGTAGGTCACAATTGTTTTAATTATGTTTCAAACTACTTGCAGACAATACTAAAATGAGCTTTATGTTCTTAACTTTCTAAAGCACATTCACAAGCACCAGTGTATTTTGATAGACATTTTCAGTAGGTACATTGTCATCCATATGTGCCTCTCGTTTTAAGAAACTCAATTGTTTCTTCTTGTCTATAGATATTCCCAAAAACTCACACACAGGATATGAGGCATTTGCCGAAGAACTTCTCGCCATGTAACATTCCCATTGTAAACTGTGTATTACTTAGGAAAGCATAAAAGAGGGTAAAAAACCCATTAAGCTCTTGACTGCTGTTACTTAGTGACCCCTAAATTGCGCTTTACCTCAGGTGTTTAATGTCTTCTGAGCTTTATGACTACATTTAACAAATGTAACAGAGTAAATTGTACCATTTATAGCTCCCAGTAAAAGTGTTATTAGCCTTCATACTTTTGTACACAGCACAACTGGCCACAGAAAACTATTACCATTTTACTACATGTATAATAAAATCTATAGATGATCAAATGTCTCAGTTTTAATGGATCCCTCCTAACATCACCCTTTACACAAACACCAAAAGTGATGACCAAAATGGTTTTATGTTAATCTGCAAATCTATGAATTACAGACATTGGCCCTGATTTACCAATATTATGGATGGCGTAAGTTTAGACAACATCAGATTTATCACAGTTGCTCAGGCAGGATGATAAATCTGGTGCAGAGATGGACATTTTTCTCGGACTCTTTACCAATTATTGGTTGGCTTATTTTAAGACAGAATTTTACGGACAATTTTTGCTCAAAATGTCCCATCTGAGGTCCACCCCTTTCCTGTGTAGCTCTGCCCCTTTCCTGTGAAGCTCTGCCTCAGCCAGTGTACCAGACTTATTATGGAGCCCGTCAGGTTTCCATCAGGGTATTTATCAGCATTTTTGATTGCGAGAATAGCAAACCAGAATACCAGCCCGCGACTCAAGTATGAGCAGAGCCTTATAATCCTTTACTTAAAAGCATTTGCACCATTTCTCTGAAGATTAGTGTGTCTTGAGAAAGAAAAGTTGCACTTCAGATCTACACAGGCCCTGATGTAGAAACAGTGACATAATTTTCCGCCAGTCTGGGATTTTCAAAAGTTTCGCACTCTGGCCTCAGTGGTCACCTACTTATGTATGACTTGTGAACAATGAGCCTGTTTGGCTGCCGGGTTAACTTACCTAACAACATCGCTGCAGGACTGGTGAGAACCGCAGTGACTACTCTGTAGTGGCTTGGGATTTAGGCCTCTTTCACATAGGCGTCATGTTTGACGCCCGGATAAGAGGCGGGTGCGTTGCGGGAATATGCCCGATTTTGCAGCGTGGGGGCAAACGTTTGTAATGCGTTTTGCACGCGCGTGTGAAAAATCGCCATGTTTGGTACCCAGACCCGAAGCAGGACTTCATCACTGAAGTCCGGTTTCGGGTAGAGTATTCTGGAGACTTTATTATTTTCCCTTATAACATGGTTATAAGGGAAAATAATAGCATTCCTAATAAAGAATGCTGTGTAAAATGAAGATGAAGGGGTTAAAAATAATAAAAGTTAACTTACCTTAGCCACTTGATTGCGTAGTTGCGATCTGTCTTCTCTTTTCCAGCTTCAGCTAACAACTAAAGGACCTGTGATGACGTCATCACATGGTCCAATCATGGTCCATCACCATGGTAAGATGGACCATGTGATGTGACGTCATCACAGGTCCTTTAGTTGTTAGCTGAAGCTGGAAAAGAGAAAACAGATCGCAACTACGCGATCAAGTGGCTAAGGTAAGTTAATTTTTATTATTTTTAACCCCTTCATCTTCATGTTACTAAGCATTCTTTATTTAGAATGCTATTATTTTCCCTTATAACCATGTTATAAGGGAAAATAATAAAGATCTGGTCCCGTTGCTAAGCAACCATGCTGGAAAATCGCACTGCATCCGCACTTGCTTGCGGATGCTTGCGATTTTCCCGCAGCCCCATTCACTTCTATGGGGCCTGCGTTGCATGAAAAACGCACAATATAGAGCATGCTGTGATTTTCACGCAACGCAGAAGTGATGCGTGAAAATCACCGCTCATGTGCACAGCCCCATAGAAATAAATGGGTCCGGATTCAGTGCGGGTTCAATGCGTCCTCCTCACGCATTGCACCCGCGCGGAAAACTCGCCCGTGTGAAAGGGGCCTTAAAGGGGTTATCCAACCCTAAAAATTCCCCCCCAAATGCTCGGGCCCCTCTCACAGATTGTACTTACCTCGCTCCCCGGCACCTGCGTCGCTTCTGATGCCGGCATGGCCACCACTGCATCCCACCCGCGATGCTAGGGAGGTTTTTTCCCGTCACGGCCTGCTATTGGCTGCTCCCCCCATCAACGGATGTTTTGATCTGTGCCAAGGGGAGATGCAGCGGTAGCCATGCGGGCATCGGAAGCGACTCGGGTGCCAGGAGCGAGGTAAGTACAATCTGTGTGAGTGGTCCGGGCATTTAGGGGGGCATTGTTCGGGTTGGATAACCCCTTTATGAAGTGAGCATTCTTTATTTTATACCATTGCCTTTTCTTAGCCAGGTTGAAAATCCTTGACAAAGCCTTTAAAAACATAGATTCATGAATTTATCACAGCATTCACAGTCTGGGTCATTATACTTGTTTTTCTGTACTCAAACATGTGGAATGTAGAATCTGATAGGCCATGTAAATTAAGAAAAATGGTTGGTCCAGTCTGCAGTGATCTTAGTCATTTATTGTAGATTTCTGGTATGCCAAGAAACGTCCTTTCTGTGCTTTTAAGTGTATACTTAAATTGTGTTAAATACAGGGTTTATACTATTTTTCGTCGGTTTCCCAATTAACATACTCGTTGGGCCATCATATTTAGAGGACTTATGCAAAAATAATAAGTAAGCCACCTGCATTATCTGTTTATGAGGCCAACCACATCTGAATATTTCATGTATAATGTCATACAGCTGTATTGTGTAGTAAATGGATCAGCATTTTAATCAGTGCACAGCTAATAATATGAACACTTTGAATACTACTCCCAACTGAGCCATAGAGTGTACTTGTCATGTAAATATCTTTTGCCTGTGGCTTACCCATTACTTTTATAGCAGTAATATTTCTTAAGTGTTTAATTCAGCTGGTAAGTCTAGTTGATGTCACACATATGGGAAGATTAACATGGCTTAGTGTGAATCTGCTCGTATATTCCGTATGATGGTCTCATTATTTGTGTACTCAGGCTTCTAGGAAACTGCATGAGCCTTATGGTGGTCTTGAGGTGTGAATAGAGTGAGACCAGGAGTGCTCAAAAAGCTGCTCAAGCTCTTTCAACAAATGCTTGGCCCCCAGCGGTACTTATTTACGTCCTGCGCTTTTAGCTAGGCTAGGCTCCCACCACATTCGTGGCAACAAAATGGGTAACAACTAGAGATGAGCGAATTTCCGGTTATGAAATTCGTTTACTGGTAAAAGGTGAATTGCATTATGGATTCCGTTACCACGGACCATAACGCAATTCTATGACGGAATGGACTCCCTTGCATAACGGAAATGGGGCGGATCCATTATGCAGCCCATACACTTCTATTATGACGGAATGAATAGCGGAATGCCTCTAAAGGCATTCCATCATAGAATTGCGTTATGGTCCGTGGTAATGGAATCGATAACGCAATTCACCTTTTACCAGTAAAGGAAGCGTGAACGAATTTCAAAATATGAAATTTGCTCATCTCTAGTAATAACTGTATTCAACTGTATATTTTTTGATGGCTGTGTAAAATGGATCCTTTAAAAAAGTTATATAGTTAGCATCTTGTTGATGATCCCTTTTTTAAAAATGTTTGTCTTTTTTTCTGTTAATAAATCCAAATGTATACTGTAGAAACATATGCCTATATGTGTGGATATGTCTGCCTTTGACTTCCATGATATGGATAATATGTAATATGTATAACAGACGTATATAGTGGCTGACCCCCCCTTTTTTGGATTATGGTAGAGGTGCTCTGCTTTTTAGTGACTCACCCTGGCACAAAGCATACAGAAAATGTTTATAGAAGGAAAAAACAGGCACTCCCCATCTGTATCATAGGTACAAAATATACAAATACATTTATTGGAAAACATACATTTAGATAAAATACCCAATAAAATATTATACTACTTTGCCACAAGATGGATTATATCTGTTTGTTCATCCAAAAATGTATTAAATCCAAATGCGTGTTTTATGTTCACTAGATAATGAATAATAGACCCATATATCCTATATATTATAGTAAAATTACGTAATAATAATACTTTTCCAAAAATGACAGGGATATTTCCAATCCTAAGTGATAAAAATGTTCAGAATATAAAGTGTTCCAAAGTGACAGTGGCAAAATGGAGGATAGCCTCTTGTGTTTTATCAGATTGTGATGAGCACATGTGACTTTGTGTTCGCTGAATATATAGAAGCTGAGTACATAGGAATATTCAGAGGTAATTGTGACCTCTTATATTTGATCAAACTGAGGCAAGCCAATGTCATTTTATATTGGCTAACTGAAAGCTGAATATATGCAGGTCTAGTCTTTATGATTAGGGATCAAGGATCGATGCGTGCCCAAAACAATATATAGACCGATTCTCTACCTAATGTGCCGTATGGTGAGTTGTTAGTGAATTAGTTGTAAGTCTCTACTCACAGGAGACTATTTCATATGTAGGCTGACAGTGGCGGCCGTGTTCTTCCGTGAGGCACCGCTTCTCGATGCCAGTCAGTATGAGCTGCAGATCCTGCAGCAAGGATGGCGTCCCATGTGGTTTGTAATGAGTCACGTGATGTGGGGTAGGTCATGTGATATTCCTACTCGTAATATGCAGCCTGCAAATGGTTTATGGAATATTCAAAAGAGTATATTTCCAATCCCTTTAGATTTACATGAAAGCTGACGTCAGATGAATTATGATGGGTAGTTCCGTCCTTTGGCTTTTCTAGGTATTCCAACCTATTTCTCAGTGGCCATAACTAGGACTGGATCTACCTCCTTTTTATACTTTTATATCACAGGCTGTATATAAGATCCAGAATGAATTTTTCAATGGGACATTGATGTTATTTTATGTGTTCATCCCCTTTTACAATGATTGCTTGCATTTCAATATATCCCGGGCTTATAGATAAGTAAATCACCAATTCATAGACAAATAAATATCATATGAAATAGAATAAAATAACCCACAATAAAAAAAGTTACATTGAGAGACAAAAGACGCTAAAAACGCTATTGCATCTTTATCGCGACTCCTATGCATTTTTTACAATTTGATGCGTTTTTTTGTTGTTTAATTGCATGCCATATATGAAATTCATTTTCTATGGTTTTTATAGGGAAATTACCTTTACTTTCGATAAAACTTCAGAACAATCACTTTTGGGTTCAATAAAACTACAGAAAAAACAAACAAATAGTAGGGTGGACATTTTGTTTGACCTTACATTTATATCTAATATTTCTTCTTTTTATGTATTTTTGTGTATTTTTGTCTTTAAATGGGATATCTTGATAAACGTAGAGAAACCACCACCCTTTTTCTCCCCTTAATCTGGTTCCTAAGTGAGTCTGTCTCTTTTCACAAGAGCATCTTTCTCTATGCAGTGTGATAGACCAGTCCATGTGGCAGAAGGAGGAGAAACAGTTGTAGGACTATAGATTTATTCTAGGCTTACGGAAAGTACAGTGGCTTTTTAAAAAGGGTTTTTTCAGGATTTTTATGCTGATGACTTTTCCTTAGGATTGCCTATTAATATTAGGTTGGTGGATTAGATGAAGTGAATATTCCAGAACTATGTGTAGTACAACAAACAGCCCCTACAGAATGTATGGCACTGTGTCTGGTAATGGCGCACAAAGATGAGACTGTAGGGCTTGCGGGGGTGGCAGGAGTCGGATACCCACCGATATGATACTGATGGCCTATCCTAAGGTTAGGTAAAGAAAGATATTGCAATATATCACTGGAGTGCTGCGCTCTTTCTTTACTTGATGCATTGACCACTGGGTCATTTCACTAGCACCAACGCAAATGGGATTGAGTAGTGCAGACCCCAACTTTGTTTACATATCCTAAGGTTAGGTCTTCAATATAAAATCATTACGTTTCCTCCTTTGTGTTTGTGGAAAGCCTTTTGTTGCAGCCTAAGCCTAGACTTTAAAGATGAATTTTTTACAAAAATACAAAATAAATGAGGCTGTTGATTTTTTAATTTCCTGGTAAATGGGGGGATAGCTTAAAGTGCCACCTGATGCACCTATAACGATAAGCTAAGTGCTTTGTTAAATAAAGTTTTCTATGATCACATAGGCTGGTTGAGATGCTGTACTGCTTTCCGTATGCAGTGCAGTTAGTGTACTGTACCATGTGCCACTTGTGCAGGGAGTGGGGATTAGGGGTCCACCAGGGATTCCGTGGTTCCCCTGCGGGCCAGTTTGAGCCTGTATATGGCTCCCTAGTATGGTATACTATGGGAGTGTTTGTGTACAGGCAGTGCTTCTAGCAGATATTACCTATGGAAATCCATTCTTTGGAATCTGCCAGGATTTATTTTCTGCATGAGTTTGACTAAAGAAGTGTTCTGTTCCTCGGAGGCTTCCAGAGATACAATAGAATTTTCATTTACCTCTATGGAATCCCTATTATGACTGTGTACAGATCAGACCCATGATACTGCTGTGTGCATGATAGCTGAATAATTGTATCTGTAAAACCTTCAGCACAGAGGTGTTAACTTATCATTCCAGTGTTTTCTGTGGTTTCACATAAAACTGTAAAGCAAGGCTTGGCAGGATATGAACAGAATTATAGAGTGTTTGTTCCTTGCTGTAAGTCTAAGGCCTCATGCACACAAACGTGTTTTTTGTGTTCCGTATACGGAACCATTTATTTCAATGGATCTGCAAAAAAAAAAACTGAAGGCACTCCGTATGCCTTCTGTTTCCGTTTTTCCGTTCCGTTCAAAGATAGAACATGTCCTATTATTGTCCACATAACGTACAAGGATAGTACTGTTCTATCAGGGGCCAGCTGTTCCGTTCGGCAAAAAACGGAATGCACACGGACATCATCCGTGTTTTTTGTGGACTGCTAAATACTGAAAAAGCCATACGGTCGTGTGCATGAGGCCTAACACTGATATTTCCTTTATTTAGACCTTAGAGAAACAGAAAACCCATTCACGTACAAACAAGCCATTCACTATTTCAAGTGCTGCTCACTTGCTGCTCCAAAACAGGCCTACTTCACATCTCTATCTTCCCTATCTCACAACCGTAAGCAGCTATTTAACACCTTCACCTCTCTACTCCGTGCCTCGGTGCCCGCTACCTCGTCTATCATCTCAGCTGAGGATCTTGCCACATACTTCAGACAAAAAGTTTGATTACATCAGAGAAATCTGCAGCCTCTGTACAAGACGACTCAGTCCTCAGAATCGGTCATCAATATCTGATCGGTGGGGGTCTGACTTCCAGCACCCCAGCTGTTTGAAAAGGCCATGGCACCATGGTCAGTGCTGCGTACCAAGCACAGAACCATACATTGTAACATGGCTGTGTTAAGCAGCCCAAGCCCATTCACTTTAATGGGACTGAACTGCACATAGGCCTACAAAAAGGCTGCTGCGCTCACAGGTCTCTTCAAACGGCTGATTGTGAGGGTGCCGGGAGTTGGAACCCTGCCAGTCCTATAGTAAAGACCTATCCTCATCGTTATTCTACTCCTGGGAAACCCCTGTAATTAGCAGTTATTTATGTCCTGTACGTCCACCATATGCCAAAAAAGGCTACAACAAAATGACTCAGGGCTAGTTCACACAGTGGCTTTTGGGAAAGATAACCCTCAGTTTTGTACTGCAGTTTTTCAATTTGAATGCAGACCTATTTACTAGCATTAAAATGCAATTGAACACCCGCCACGGTTTCCTGTGGCATCTGTGTGGACACCATGTCCTTTCTATCTAATCTCAGGAAAATAAGTTTAACTGGTTAGGTTATCTATCGAACTGGTCTTGTGTGAAGAAAAAAGAATCCAAATAAACCAGCCGTGGATAAGGTTTAAGCATAGGCCATCCCTGCTTGGATCTAAATCTCCACGTCTACTCCGGCAAAGCTTTTTTGACCATTGAGCCATCCAGACTCATCAGAGAATATAGATATCAATTTGTCAAAATGTACCATTATTCTGGGGCAATTTGCCTTGCACCACATTTATTAAGTGAGAAAGCAGATGCGCCTTAAAGGGGTTGTTCACCGTTTGTCACTGTTTCTTCAGACCCGCCAGCATGACTGGACGCTAGTTGGTAATGATGCTTACCTGATCCCTGTAGCTGGGTTCTGGCGTCATCCCGCCAGCCCTGCAGGCCCATGGCATCCCATGTCAACATCAGATTTGACATGGTTCACTTGACTACTGCGGCGAATTACCAGCTTCAGCGGTCGCTTGTCACCCATGCGGCACATGACCCAGTGCGTTGCCGCATGGGTGATATGTCACTGCTACGGTCAATCATTGGTTGCATCGATCACGTGACCCTTTGTCAAACTGGATGTTGATGCAGGGAAACAGTGGCGTGGCAACAGTGGAGTCAGAAGGGAGGGGCAGGGATCAGGTAAGTATGATTACCATTGTGGACTTGGAGACCAAACTGCTAACACTTTATTATAAGTGAGTGAATTGTGATAACATCATTATGCCTGTGTACATTTATAGGGGGAGGAGAACTGATTCTTAGGACCTAACACCTTGTGACAGTGCTCCAGGGTAGCCGAGAAGCAGGGTGACGTTCTGTGTAAGCCGCTGCCTCAAATGTAAATTGCCCTTTAAACTGTTTAAGTGATATGTGTGTGCAATGCAGGATGTCCATCCAAAGGGCCCTTTCACACTGGGGTTTTTGTTTTCCGGCGTAGAATTCCGTCATCAGGGCTCTATGCCGGATAAATACTGATCAGTATTATCCCCATGCATTCTGAATAGAGAGAAATCCATTCAGGATGCATCAGGATGTCTTCAGTTCAGTCACTGAACGTTTTTTGGACAGAGAAAATACCGCAGCATGCTTTCCGTCCTGGGATGCGGAACAAAACGGATCCGTCATGACCCCCAATGCA
The DNA here is from genome assembly GCA_033119425.1 of Bufotes viridis. Classification (NCBI taxonomy): domain Eukaryota; kingdom Metazoa; phylum Chordata; class Amphibia; order Anura; family Bufonidae; genus Bufotes; species Bufotes viridis. The sequence goes on from CM065592.1 coordinate 163,254,532, forward strand.
AGTCAATGGGGACGGATCTGCCACAATAGAAAACGGATCCGTCCTCCATTGGCCTTTAATGGAGTTCAAAACGGATGCGTTTTGGCTATGTTAAAAAATAGTTAAAGTTAATACAAGCGGATCCATTCAAACGGATGCATGCAGTTGTATTATCTTAACTGAAGCGTTTCGTTCCGGCATAGAGCCCTGACGACGAAACTCTATGCCAGATCTTTCAAATAGGGGTCGACCGATTATCGGTTTGGCCGATATTATCGGCCGATATTCATGATTTGCACAGTTATCGGTATCGGCCCCTAACCAGGCTGATATACCGATAACTGTGCTATCACAGAACATGAGCGCGCCGGTCTCAGCGCGGCCATGTTCCCTGAGCAGTTTAGGGGAGAAGGAGGCAGTGTCTCTCCCTCCCCCTGTGCCGCGCTGCCAATGGAGAGAAGAGGAGGAGGGGCTGAGGGCGCACTGGCCACCAATGACAAGAGGAGGCGGTGCTGAGGGCGCACTGCCCACTAATGAGAGAAGAGGAGGAGGAGGGGCTGAGAGCGCACTGGCCACCAATGAGAGAAGAGGAGGAGGAGGGGCTGAGGGCGCACTGCAAACCAATGAGAGAAGAGGGGGAGGAGGGGCTGAGGGCGCACTGGCCACCAATGAGAGAAGAGGAGGAGGAGGGGCTGAGGGCGCACTGGCCACCAATGATAATAAGGTTTAAGATATTACAAACGCATGATTTAGAAGCACATTGCCCAGACCCTGCCTCTGATAGAGACCTGTGATCCGCGGCAATTAACCCCTCAGGTGCGGCACCTGAGGGGTTAATTGCCGCGGATCGCAGCGCTCTATCAGAGGCAGGGTCTGGGCAATGTGTTTCTAATTCCTGCGTTTGTAATATCTTAAACCTTATTATCATTGGTGGCCAGTGCGCCCTCAGCCCCCCCTGTCCACAGTTTAAAAAACATTGGTGGCCAGTGCGCCCCCCCCATCCCTTCAGTATTAATATCATTGGTGGCAGTGGCCACAGGGTCCCCCACCATCTCTCTTCTGATCGGAGCCCCAACAGTGTAATGCTGGGGCTCCGATCAGTTACCATGGCAACCAGGACGCTCCTGAAGCCCTGGCTGCCATGGTTCCTGCTGTTGTGTGCCCATAGCACAGGGCAGCAGGGACAGTGTAAGATCCTATTCACCCTGATAGATCTCTATTAGGGTGAATAGGACAAGGGATGTAAAGAGCCCAGGTTCTACCCCTAAGGGGGGAAATGGTAATAAAATAAAAAGTAAAAAAATTAAAAATAGTAAAAAAACACCAAAATATTAAGTATAAATTAACCCTTTTCCAATTTTACATATAAAATATATAAACAATAAATAAAAAACCATATCGCCGTGCCCAAAAAGTCCAAACTATTAAAAATTTTTTTTTTAAAAAGCGTTGGACGCTGTAACAGAAAAAAAAAATCCAAAAATTAAAATGCGCAAAATATCGGTATAAAATATAGGCTATCGGCCTGAAAGTTCACAGAATATCGGTATCGGTATCGGGTCTAAAAAAATTAATATCGGTCGACCCCTACTTTCAAACGCAAGTGTGAAAGGGGCCTAACAGAACTACAAGCCTAGAAAAACAATACGTAAACACTACCATAGGAAAGTGTAAATCTCCGGTTACATTACACGGTTTTGGCTTTGTACCGAGGTCCTTTTCCATTGTTTACCAATGCATTACAGTACAGCTTAGCTTGATCCAAGCCCACAATTACATTTACTATTTACTGGGAGCCATAAAAGTCCCATATTTAATTATGTATCCATCACATAAATGTACCTGACCTGTACCTGTTCAGTATGCAGAGCGCTGCAGAGGCAGACTCCAGACTATCAAACCAAACCTTAAAGGCATAGACTACAGAAAGTGATCCCTGAGGTGCAGTGCATCGTCCAGTCCACACCCATTCCTTTCCTATTTCCTTCTAGTCCACCTCTTTAACTTTATCTATATTTTTCCCCTCTTTATTGTCTTTCTTCAGTGTTATATTGCTTTTTGTTCTATATTCACAGTTGAGCGATGCCCCCCTCAGATGATGCGGTAGTTCACCGATCTTGTGCAGTTTTTTACTGCAAGCGCCGGTGCCTTTTTAAACAGCTGATTGGCTGTGTTCCCAGGTGTCAGATACTAATGACCTAGCCAGAGGAAAGGTCATACGTATTTAAGTCTCTGAAAACCCCTTTAAGTTTACAGCCTGCCCCTAGTTCCAGATTTTTTAGCATGAGGGCACATCTTCCAGTAATGCAGGATGTGAGGTCTGTGTGTCCAGGATGCTACTGATGCTACTTTCTTCATAGCTCTCATTCCTTTACTGATTTCTCCTTCTACAACCCACAAGTTATCACTTCTCCCCTGTGTTGACAGACACTGATGCTGAAGAGTGTTTGATTTTGCCCTTTCCCCATGCAGACTGTTAATTTGTGCATTTCTCCCTATCTACTGTATATGCTCATGTAATACAGTCTGTGTGATCTGCCTTCACTGAAGACTTGGATGCTTTCCCCCCTCTCCACACTGTGATCTGCCATGTACACCTCTGTCCACTCATGCTGCTATTGCTAACCCTGAGGGGTGATAACAGAGCTAACTCAGCCAGACGCGCTGCCAGAAGCGGCAAGCCAGCCAGCTGTCAGTAGCCATCACACAGACTCTACAGCAGCAAAATGGTAGAAAATGATTTAGTTGCAAAAAGGTGACATGAATATGTTGTGTAGAATATAAGTCTGCTTCATGCTGTATTGAACTTATTGTTGCTTTATCCCAGCTCAGTGTCCTGTCACTTGGTGACACTGCTGTTGTACAGGGTGAATTTTTCTAGGTCTGTGCCGTGCACACATGCTCCATTTAAGACCTTAGGGCATAGCATTCAGGTCCTTGTTTCTGTAGGCCTTTTGCAGCCTGACAGAATGTGTTTAATAATGTGGAAGAGACGTATCACATGGGACCATGCAAGGCAGATAGAACATCTGTCTTATGATCCAAGTGATAAAAGGAGGTTTGCCCAGAAGCGTTTCATAAATAAGATTGTGCCACTGTTACAGATTTGCACTGTTGCAGTGCCAGATTGTCAGATGGAACAGATTGCCAGCTAATGAAGCCAATGTAACACATTTACAAGAATACTAGAACATAAAATGAAATGAGAGATGTGTCATAACTGACTGCCTACCAGATTGTATGACTGGCACCTGCTAACTTTTCTATATTAATTTAAAACATACCAGATTTAGAACTCGCTGGGGGAGAGTTATCAAAACTGGCATGAAGGAAAACTGGCTTAGAGGCCAATAGCAACCAATCAGATTCCACCTTTTATTTTCCAAAGGAGCTCTTAAAAATGAAAGGTGGAATCTGATTGGTTGCAATGGGCAAGTAAGGGTACTTTCACACTTACGGCCTGGCTATCCGGCGGGTGAACAGCCCGCCAGATCCGCCATGCCGCAAGTACCCGTGTGCACGGCCAGAGATTGCCGGACTAAAAGTACTGCAGGTCCGACTTTTTAGTCCGGTGATCACTGCCGTGCTGCGACGTAGCTCCACCCCCCGCCCCATTATAGTCAATGGGGACAGAGCGGCAGCACACTGGCACTTGCGGCATGGTGGATCTGGCGGGCTGTTCACCCGCCAGAACAGCCTGCCGGACAGGGCCGGCGTGTCCTATACGCGGAATAGGCCGCCGCATAGAGCGCCCCTTGGGAAGGGGCGCTGCTAGAAGCGCCGGCCCCGCCTCATGCTGCAGCAGCCCGAGCGCTCTGAATTGAGCCTCTGGCGGCTGCAGCACGGCCCGGGCTGGCGCGTACATGAGGGCGCACCGCCCGAGCGCACCAAGAGGAGAGGAGCTGACAGGAGGGAAGCGCTCAGCGCTTCCTCCTGTCACTCCATTGTAGTGTGGCCGAGCTCTTTATGGCCGCGGGTACAGGAGCATCTGTCTCCTGTACCCGGCCGGACTGACATGAAGTGCACACACAGTGTGCACTTCCTGTCAGTACTCTCGGGTACAGGAAACAAAAGCTCCTGTAACCGTGGACCATGAAGAGCTCGGCCGCGTAAAGAATGACAAGGGGGGTTGGGAAGGAAGAATGACAAGGGGGGGGGGTGTGAAGAATGACAAGGAAGGTGAGGAATGACAAGGGGGGGGGAGGAAGAATGACAAGGGGGGGAGGAAGAATGACAAGGGGGGGGGAAGAATGACAAGGGGGGGAGTGAAGAATGACAAGGGGGGGTGAAGAATGACAAGAGGGGGGTGAAGAATGACAAAGAGAGTGAGAGAGAGAACTGGCGTTAGTTAAAGGGGTTCTGCAGTTTATTTAAACTGATGATCTATCCTCTGGATAGATCATCGGCATCTGATCGGCAGGAGTATGACACCAGGGACCCCCGCCGATCAGCTGTTTGAGAAGGCAGCGGCGCTGCAGGAGCACCGCGGCCTTCTTGCTGTTTACCGCAGGCCCAGTGACGTCACGACTCGTATCACTGGCCTTGGCGGGGTTAAGCTATGTTCACTTGAATTAAGCTTAGCCCCACCAAGGCCAATGATACTAATCGTGACGTCACTGCGAGAAGGCTGAGGCGCTACTGCTGCTGCCTTCTCAAACAGCTGATTGGCGGGGGTCCCGGGTGTCGGACCCCTGCCGATCAGTTTAAATAAACTGCAGAATCCCTTTAATATGGCAGATCATATGGGTGGGGCATTGTGATGTCACGGGGGGACGGCAAACTTTTTTTTTGCCTAGGGCGGCAAAAATCCTTGCACCGGCCCTGCTGCCGGATAGCCATGCCGCAAGTGTGAAAGTACCCTAGGCTTTCCTTTGCACCAGTTTTGATAAATCCCCCCCCCCACTGTGTCCATGTATGGGTTAGTCTGTGGGCACCGGTGAGTGTGAGATCTATGTACAGCACTGGTTTTATTCGCCACTATATTGAGTACTGTGGTGTACACAACCTTGTGGTCATAGTGGCCATTAGCACAATGTTGTATAACCTTTTTTTTAATAGAAATTTTAAGTGTATTAAAATGGATCTGTAAGCTTTACAAACTTTTATTTCCCATAAAATAATAATTCTGGAGCGTCTTTTCTTAGAACTCTGCATTGTGCCGCTCCTCTGTCATTCCTCCTCGAAATATATAAGTAAGGCCTCATGCACATGACCGTATGTGTTTTGCGGTCCGCAAACTGCGTATCCGCAAAACACGGAAACTGCTCCGCGTTCCGTTCTGCAATTTGCGGAACAGAATGCGGCCCGTTGTAGAAATGCCTATTCTTGTCCGCAAAATGGACAAGAATAGGACATGCTCTATTTTTTTTGCGGGGCCACGGAACGGAGCAACAAAGTGAATGGGTCTGCACCCGAGCCGCAAAATATACGGCTCGGACGCGGACCAAAACAACAGTCGTGTGCATGAGGCCTAAGGCTGTTTTGACATTAGTGCTAAAGGGATTCTGTCACCTGGAAAATCAATATTAAGCCAAACATAGGTTCTTATAGCTCTTCATACCTTCTTTCCATAGGGGTTCTTTACACTTGGACCTGGACTCCTGCGCTCTTCCTGTTTAACTGAGCGCATCAGCCTCAAGTGTTTCACTGGGCATGCGCTCAGTTAAACAGGAAGAGCGCAGGAGCCGACTCAGTGGCTGTTAGTGAAGCTGGAGGGAAGGAGTGGGCGGGGTTATCGGCTACTAGTGACGTAGCCAGTGGGGGCGGAGCTTGACGGCAGTCGCAATGCCAGGGACATATGGTATGAGCAGAGAAAGGGGCGGGCCTGGCCTCTGTCGGGGGAGGCGGGCCTGGGCACTGGATGGAGGGCGTTCCTGGGCACTTTTTGAATGAAAATAACGCCCCTCTGGGCACCTTCAGGGGTCATTAGCATAAAGATAAAAGAGGATTTTCATGAAGGTAGAAAGCCGGATCCAAGTGTAAAGAACACCTATGGAAAGAAGGTATGAAGAGCTGTAAGAACCTATGTTTGGCTTAATATTGATTTTCCAGGTGACAGAATCCCTAAATCTTTTCGCTTATTCTGCTCTGTTATAGCAGTGCTGGATCTGGGATATCACTGATACTAACGGTGCCCGGCGGACCTCATTGACTGTAGTCAGGGTCATTGCGTTATCCCATGATTAATGTAAAAAATGAAAATCATACATAATCTCGTACTTGACAACCTCTTTCTAACAAAACTAGCACCGGCACTGCCCCTCAAATGGATCCAGAGAGCTCCCCATTCACTGCTCCAATTGGTCTGCTAAATTAATTTCAAGCTATCAGCTTAGGGGCCATGTCCTTTCTGCTGCAGCCGGTGGCAGTTGAACGATAGAACTGAGCATGTGCTTCCGTCTCAGTGAGCAGGACAGAGAAATTAGAAAGAGAGCAAACAGCAGGTGGCGCTGTACATATAGATTTCATTGAATAACTCAGTAGCTATAATACAATTTTAATTACATGCAATTACAAAAGTATTCAGATCCAGGTGCTGGTTTGAAAACTGTAGAATATTTTTTCTGGGGCCACCCCTTTAACAAAGCTTCCAGTGCAGCCTTAATTGACATTACCCATTCACCCTGTTAGGGTGGGTTCACATCTGCGTTCTGGATTCTCTTATGGCTTGACATGGTTATAACGGAATCTATAAGACGGAAGTCAAAACGGAAGCCTTTAAGAGGCATTCGGTTTTGATCCTTCATAATACAAATCTATAGGAAGCAGAACGGATCCGTCCTGCTTGAAACATGTTTCTTACAATACATAGCGGAAATGTATTTTTCTATGGCGTATCAATAGTCGGCCTTACTATTAGGATATGGCCACATGTGCAGATTTTTTGAGCTTAGTTTTTGAAGCCAAAACCAGGATTGGATTTATTTTTTTTGATCCACTTATGATTTTGGCTTCAAAAGCAGCACCAAAAAACCTGAACGTGCGGCAGCACCCTCAAGCTGATGGTAATGAAACTAAATGACAGCACAGCCGGCGTTCTATGGTCCATTACAAAGAGCAAAAAAAAAAAACGGGAACAATTTTGAAGATGAAGGTAATGATGACCCGGGTAGAGTTTGGTGCAGTTTGTCTACGTGCACTCATTTAGATACGTTTTTCCTAAGCATCTTCCCTACAATTGCGTCTCCTAGCTTGGCAGCTGGAAGGAACTAGAGGCAGGTGATGCAGGCAGCCATAATGAGCTTATTCACTTTCTGTCCCGGTGACGAAGCGTTCTGTCCCATGTACAATCACCGAGCACAGTCCTAAGTGTTGTATTGATGGCATTTATTTTGCAGAACCCCAGCTGAAAGGAATTGTGACAAGGTTATTCAGCCAGCAGGGATACTTCCTGCAGATGCACCCAGATGGCAGCATTGATGGCACGAAGGACGAAAACAGCGACTACAGTAAGGAAAATCACCCTTTTTATCCCAATGATAAATCATGTTTAATGCCTGTTGAGTTTCCTATCAGGGACTTTGTTTGCACAAACCTCAGAACCCTCCTTCTTACAGAACAGCTGTTCACTGCAGCATTTACCATCTCCACTGCTCCAGCACTGTGATTTATGGCTCTGTTCTAATGAACTAACTGTGGATTTCTAGCTTGTCAGACAGCAGTGTGCGTGTAAAAAGCTGTAATCCAGTACCTATGTAAAGCATAAGACCTAGGTTACGCTGTGCTTCATTCTTTGTCTGTGCATCATATGTGTACGTATGCATCATCCTTTTTTTGCAGGACAAGGCAGCCACTAGGGGGAGCAAACTAAAGACTGGTGTATACAAGCTCATTGGACTTTTTGTTACATGTGTAGGGCAATTGATGATAAACCTTTTTTCAATATACTTAGGTGGTCATTTATTAGGACCGGCGTGTTAATGAAGCCCCTGCACTGGCGGTGGATCGCCAAAGTTATGTAGAGGCACCGGCCTCTACATAACTTTGGCGCATCCAGCGTCGCTTTTATAAATCTAAGTTAGCTAGAAAGACCATTTTCTACGCCTAAACCAGGCGTAGAAAAGGTAACTCAGACAGGCCTGCTGTTCTGCCCATGCCAAGCCCACTTTTTTAGACCTGGAGTGAGCGGGAAGAAGTCGTAGTTAGTTGTGCCGCCATCTGCGCCTGAAATACGCCTAATATAAGCATATTTCAGTATAACAAATGACCCCCTTGAATTTATTGATTTAGTATTTTTTAATGTTAAAACTAACCCTGTACTTGACGTTTGGCAGTGAGCTGCTCGTCTTCACTGTTCAGCGCAATACTGAATAGTGAAGATGTTCCTCACTCGCTGTGCTGCGCTGCCCTTACTGCCTCCTATTTTATCCGCTAAAGCTGGCCATAAATACTACATATCTTCATATACTGCCAGGTCTGACATCAGTACACTGTCAGTAGTGAGTGCTGACAGTGTCCATGTGATCGGTATGCTCGCCAACTATCTAGCCGCTGGGAGATGTAGGAGATCACTTCTGACTTCCCTGCATGTCCCGACGGCTCATTAGTCGACACTTGGAACACAGAGCGCACGGACACTGTTAGTACTCACTGCTGACAGTGTACCGATGTCAGACAGGACAGTATATAGACATATAGAAAGTATTTATGGCCAGATTTAGCAACTATATGAAGAAGGCAGTGAGAGCAGCGCAATGAGTGAGGAACGTCTTCACTATTCACTACTGCTCTGAACAGCTCACTGTCAAAAGTCAAATTCCGGGTCAGATTTTACATAAAAAAATGCAAAATCAATAAATAAAATGTATTGAAAAAAATGTTTATTATCAATTGCCTTACACATTTAACAAAAAAAAGCTGTTACACTTCACTTACGAAACATTTTTTGGAGCAAAGCAGCAGTTGCCCGAAATGTTGCGACTTTTGCATGCCAGGAAACTGTCGTACAAAGATGATGCAATCCTCAATAGTTTTAGCTGCACCATTTTCCACTTTTGTGTTTTGTGAGGCTTTTTCTTGCACTTGAGCTTTTTGGTGCGTTTTTTGCTGAAATAATGTTATGTTCAGATGTTAGCGGAAAGTCTGTCAAAAATATGATATGCAGGACGCACGTTCGTTTTTATGGTTTTGGTGTTTTTCGTTGTTTTTTTTTAGTTAGGTTACATTTTTTGTGTCTCTGGCTTTTTTTTAGGGATGGCTTTTTTCAGGCAATTTTCATCCCCTTCTGTATACGGAAGAAAAAAGTGCCTGAAAGAAAAAAAGTGGCATAAAAAAACACAAAGAAAAAACACAATGCAACAGCAGTCTGCAAACAAAAAAAAAAGAACATTTTTACAAAATGTATTTGCCAAGAGTCTCAAATTTACAAAATAAGCGTAACATTAGCACCAGAATATTCTCTATTACTATAGCATTATTGCACTTTTTTTTTGTTTGCAGACTGCTGTTGCATTTTGTTTTTTATTCTGTTTCTAGCCATGGCAGCGCGCACCTGCGTATTGGGATGTGCTGACTGACCCCCTTTTTCTTTGCATCAAAAAACATGCAGCATGGAAGAAAAGGTTTTTTATGCCTTGTTTTTTTTTGGGGGTAAAACGAATCCTAACGCAGACTTAAATCTCATCCAGATACTGCGTAATAAAATGTATGTGGTATCTATATAGAACTTGACATGTGGTATGTATTTTAAAGGGAACCTGTCATCAACTTTATGCTCTCAATACTAACGGCAGCATAAAGTAGAGACAGGTGAGTTGATTTCAGGGGTCTGTCATTTATAAGTTAAAAGTAAGTGGTTACCGAGAACCAACATCACAATCATTACAGACTGGGCTTGGAAAAGAGTCCCGGCCACCTGAGAAGAGTCATGGTTCTTCATGAATTCCTGCTCTCCCTACCCACCTGCTGATGACTGACAGTCTTCTACTGAGTTTTCTCCCTTTCTCTCTAGGAGAGAACTGCCAATCATCATCAGATGGGCGGGAGAGCAGGAGATTATGTATAACCATGACTCTTCTCAGGTAGATTTGACTGTTTTCAAGGCCTGGGCTGCAATGATAATGATGCTGGTTCTCAGCAACCACTTACTTTTAGCTGATGAGTGACATACCGCTGAAATCAGCATTTCTGTCACTAATTTATGCTGCCCTCAGTGAGGTCAGCGATAAGTTGATGACATGTTTCCTTTAAATGTCCCATTGCAGACTCATGCCCAACCCTTATCCTCCATTCTGTTCAAAATCTGCAGCAGATCCTATGCAGGGATACACACATACCCTCAGGCCTCATGCACACGGCCGTTACCTGACCGTGGCCGTATTGCGGCCCGCAAACAGCGGGTCCGCAGTATGAGGACACCGGCCGTTTGCTCCCCGCATCATGGATGTGGACCTATTCACTTGAATGGGCCTGCATTCCGGAGCTGCGGTGCGGAACCCCATGTTCTATTTTTTTGCAGTCCGGACGGATCATGGACCCATTCAAGTTGAATGGGTCTTGATCTGTCGCGGCTGCTGCACGGAACGGCCGCACAACAGCCTCAAACTGATCAAATTTAGATAACAGAATTTTTACGCTATCTTTTAAACTTAGGCTGTGTTTACGTCTTGTTATTGTCACGGGAAAAAGGGATTTAAAAGCTTTTTTTTTTTGGCACTGTTGGGCATTCGTTGGGGGTATAAGTTAAACGTGGGAAAAAAATCTGATGTGAACACAATCCTAGGACTCATGCACACAAACGTATTTTCTTAGTACTGTTCTTTTTGGGGCCAGCTGTTCTGTTCCACAAAATACGGAATGCAGACAGTACTGTATGTCTGGCATAATAGGGTTGATCCTGGTGACAGAGCCTCTTTACGGCTAAGGGACTTTTCATGTGTAATCACAAAAAGCCCTTTAGACACTAAAGACGATAAACCTTTTTTTTTTTTTTAAACCATTGACCTACTGGCAGATGAAATGAAATACTTTTTGGAGAGTTTATCATTAGGGTAATATTTAAAGGCTATGTACACCTTTTAGATATTTTTTTTATTTATTGCATTGTACTCATTATGAGGTAAGAATCTTTTTTTTTCAATTAGTCTTTATTAAAAATACAGAGTCCTTTTCTCAGTACAGAGCTGAGATGCACTATTTGCAGTATCTGAATTTTCTCTCTCTTCCGTCAGCCAACTAGCAGACGGGTTCCTTATCTCTGCTCTCTGACATTATAAACACATTAAAACTCAGTCCTTAGGCCTCATGCACACGAACATATTTTCTTTCCGTGTCCGTTCCGTTTTTTTTGCGGACCATATGCGGAACCATTCATTTCAATGGGTCCGCAAAAAAAACGGATGGTACTCCGTCTGCATTCTGTTTCCATGTGTTCGTTTTTCCGTCCGCAAAAAAATAGAGCATGTCCTATTTTTTTCTAGTTTGCGGACAAGGATACGCATTATTACAATGGATCCGCAAAAATAACGGATCCGCAAAAAAAAAGGATGCCATGCGGAACGTCATCCTTTTTTTGCAGATCCGCAATTTGCGGACCGAAAAAACTCATACGGTCGTGTGCATAAGGCCTTATCCTTCTGATCGGCTTAAATAAGTGTTGATGACTTCTTAGTAATTCAAAGATAAGGGTTATTAGATGACCGGCATAAAGTGAAAGTAGGATTCACACAGCTAGAAAAACAGTTAACCCTTTGTGACAGAACTACTCAGTATTTTTAATAAAGACCAATTGAAAAAAAAATTATTTTAGCCCAAAATGAGTAAAATGCAATCATAAAAAATTTCTGCCAAAGGTGTACATAGCCTTTAAAATCAGTTTTTCTTGAGTCTGTGTTGGTGTACTTTGCGCCAAATTTATCAAACTGGACACGTTTTTTGGTGCATCTATAAATGTTAAATTTTTGTCTAGAGATACTGCTCCAGTTTTTTTATGCCCCCTACTAAAGTGAGTTTGTGATTTTTTTGTGACTTTTCAAAAAATTTGCAGTACTAAATCTGGAATAAAAATAATTAACATAGCCAACAACACCAACTTTACCACCTACCTTTTACATCTGGAGTGAGTGGTGGAGAAATGCTAAAAAAGTCAAACGTTATTTGCACAAATAAGCTAAAAAATGTACAAAAGCCCTATTTTGCAACCTTTAGGGCTCATGCACACAACCTTATTTTCTTTCCGTGTCCGCTCCATTTTCGGAACCATTCATTTCAGTGGCTCCGGGAAAAAAAAAAAAAGTGGAAGTTACTCCGTGTGCATTCCGTTTCCATATGTCCGGATTTCCATTCTGAAAAAAATCATACATTACGGACAAAGATAGTACTGTTCTAATAGGGGCCAGCTGTTCCGGTCTGCAAAATAGAGAATGCACACCGTTGTCATCCGTTTTTCTTGCGGATCCATTTTTTGCGGACCACAAAATACACATGGTCGTGTGCATGAGCCCTCAATATTCTGGAGCTAAGGGCATGTTAAATTGCCCCTTGGCCCCCATGTGAGTTAACCCCCAGTTGTCTTACAATACCAAATTATGTTATAGTCACCGTTTCTCCAATGCGGTTCTGTGCAGTACTGGTCCAGTCTTCTGCCACTGCTTGTTTACAGAGTAGATTGGTGACATGCCGGAATATGACACGTGACCACTGCCGCAAATCACAGTCCTCACTGTAAACAAGCAGCAGCGGGAAGACCGGACCAGTGAGGAAGGGGTGGGTAGAACATCATTTCTTATTTTAAGGCAATCAGAGGGCTTGTTCGAGATTTTCAGTTATCTCACACAACACCTTTAAGTAAAGTAGAACAAGGCAGAACAGCTGCAAGAATTGTTTCCTTAGTCATTTGGCTTCATCATGTTAAATTATAGCAATATGATATAATACTGATGAGCTTTTATCAAATTTTACATTTTGTTACTGATGTTCTCAAAGGAGTAAAGTACATGCATAAAGATTCAAGAATTGGTGCTATTAACCTATATTATAAATGCTAATTAGATTATAAAATGAACAGTAGATTAAGGGCTATCTCTCAAAAGATCATTTTATTTTCACTCCAGCCCTCTTCAATTTAATTCCTGTGGGTCTCCGAGTGGTTGCAATACAAGGAGTCAAGGCAGGACTCTACGTGGCGATGAATGGCGAAGGATTTCTCTACAGCTCAGTAAGTCTGGTGTTCCCTCACTTTCCTTGCAAATATTATTGTGAAGAAAGCTATTAATGATAAATGTCACCAGGAAGCAAATGTGTTGTAAACTTACCCTCTAGGAAAAAAAATCGATATGTAATATTTTTTTTAAGAGAAAATCACAGGACTCCAGCTGATATCAAATGTGACCTTTCAGCTCTCACAGAGCTTTTCTCTAGCAAGTGGACTGTTGATCAAGGTTGTAGGCACCGGCATCACATCCTGTTCTTTTTATACATGTGCTGCTCTCTTTTTTTTTTTATTGAATTATGACAAATACTGTAAATTCCCCACTTTTCAGTTTCAAATGGCTGTGGTCCTGTGCGTAAAGGCAATGAACTCCTTTGACATGGAAAAACAAAACAAAACAATTTTTCCATATGTTAGCAGACTGCAAGCTTCATTGTTTCGTTCATTTCCATGCTTCTGATATTCTGTTTGCAACCTGCCCCTAGTTTCAGACTTTTCCCTTGTTCATGTGTCCCTCCGAGTACCACATTGTGGATCAATACATCATATGTGATTTTCCCCCTTTCAAACTGCCTTGTGAGTGCTTTCCTCCCTGTCCTACAGCATGTTTGACCTGCTCTCCGTGGATCGTCTGCCTCCACTCCACACATTTAGTGTGTACATCCTCCTGCTATTCTGTCAGAGAGAGCAAGGAGAGCCGTCAGAAGCAATGCTCTAATGCAGGCTTGCTCAACCTGTGGCCCTCCAGCTGTTGCAAAACTACAACTACCAGCATTCTCGGACAGCCTACAGCTATCAACCTACAGCAGGGCATTGTGGGAGTTGTAGTTTTATAACAGCTGGAGGGCCGCAGGTTGAGCATCCCTGCTCTAATGTATTTTTGTCAGATTCTGTTGCACCAGCTTCTAGGTGAAGGGTATGCACACTCTTTGCAGAAGAAAACTGGTACGAAATGTTTAATGAGGACTATATAGAAAGTTACTTAATTTTACATTTAGGCAGCCAATAAAGTATTAAAAAAGAGAGTGAAAGTGTCTATAGCCTTTAACTGTAGTATTCCTTTTTTCAGTGTGCAATTTATTAAATCTTTTCAATAAACTTTCTGTATCCAGCTTGCAGTCATTTAGAGGGCAACTTGGTTATTTACCATATTTTTCGCACTATAAGATGCACCTAGGAGAAAGATAAAAAAAAAATATTTTTCATCAGACCTCAGATCAGACCCTGATTTGACCCCCAAATCAGATCCCCATTCTTCATTAGACCTCAGATCAGACCCCTAAGCTCCATCAGCCTCAGATCAGACACCCAACCTCTATCAGCCTCAGATCAGACCCCCCAGCCTCCATTCATCTCAGATCAGACCCCCCAGCCTCCATTAGCCTCAGATAAGCCCCCCATCAGCCCTTATCAAACTCAGATTAGACCCCCAATCAACCTCAGCTCTGACCCCCAGTCCCAGTCAGCCTCAGATCGGGCCCCAATCAGCCTCAGATCGGACCCCCAAGCCCCAATCAGCCTCAGATCGGACCTCCCAGGCCCATTCAGCTTCAGATCAGACCCCCAAGCCCCAATCAGATCGCACGCCCTTCAGATCTCTTATCAGACATTGCAGATAAGCCCCCCCTTTGTGGGTATTTCCGTAATGATTGCATTTTACTCATTTTGGGCTACAAGTCATTTTTTCAATAGGTCTTTATTAAAAATGTTCAGCCATTTCTACAAGAGATACAAGAGTTAAAAATCAGTCTGTTTGTGTCAATTTGTGTTTTCTTTGGCTCATGTTGTAGTTCTTAAAACTGCATTCCTGACCTCCAAAAAACTTAGATGAGCCATATTCTTATCAGTTTGATAAGAATTGAGCTATAATGAGTGTTTATGAGGTCAGGAAACAGAGATAAAAGCTACACATGAGCCAACAGATGACAGGATTCAAAGAAAACACAGTGACATCTTGCAAAGAAACTGATTTTTAACTCTTGTATCTCTTGAAGACCAATTGAAAAAATGATTGTAGCCCAAAATGAGTAAGGCCTCTTTCGCACTTGCGTTATGAGGATCCGGCAGGCACTTCCGTCCCGCCGGATCCGTCAGAACGCAAGTCGCCTGAAAGCATTAGAAGACTGATCAGGATCCTGATCAGTCTTCGAATTGCTTTGAGGTTACTATGGCAGCCAGGACGCTATTAAAGTCCTGGTTACCATAGTAGTAGTGGGGAGCGGTATACTTACAGTACGTGCGGCTCCCGGGGCGCTCCAGAATGACGTCAGAGCGCCCCATGCGCATGGATCACGTGAATCATGCGATCACGTGATCCATGCGTGTAGGGCGCCTGACGTCACTCTGGAGCGCCCCAGGAGCCGCACGGATGGTAAGTATACTGCTACCCCGCTCTCCACTACAGTCGCCTGAAAGCATTAGAAGACTGATCAGGATCCTGATCAGTCTTCGAAATGCTTTGAGGTTACTATGGCAGCCAGGACGCTATTAAAGTCCTGGTTACCATAGTAGTAGTGGGGAGCGGTATACTTACAGTACGTGCGGCTCCCGGGGCGCTCCAGAATGACGTCAGAGCGCCCCATGCGCATGGATCACGTGAATCATGCGATCACGTGATCCATGCGTGTAGGGCGCCCTGACGTCACTCTGGAGCGCCCCAGGAGCCGCACGGATGGTAAGTATACTGCTACCCCGCTCTCCACTACATTTTACCATGGCAACCAGGACTTTAGCGTCCTGGCTGCCATGGTAACCATTGAGAAAAAGCTAAACGTCAGATCCGGCGATGCGCCGAAACGACGTTTAGCTTAAGGCCGGATCCGGATTAATGCCTTTCAATGGGCATTAATTCCGGATCCGGCCTTGCGGCAAGTGTTCAGGATTTTTGGCCGGAGCAAAAAGCGCAGCATGCTGCGGTATTTTCTCTGGCCAAACAACGTTCCGGTCCTGAACTGAAGACATCCTGAACGGATTTCTCTCCATTCAGAATGCATTGGGATAATCCTGATCAGGATTTTTCCGGCATAGAGACCCGATGACAGAACACGCAAGTGTGAAAGAGCCCTAAAATGTAATAATAATAATAAATTGCCCCAAAAGTGTCCTTAGCCTTTAAAGGAATTTTTGGGGAGTGGAAGCACATTTGATTTTCTTTGAAAAATATGCAGCAGAATACCTATAAATAAACGGGGAGCTGCCAGGGACTTTTAGGTAAATTTCCTTTTGTTAAAAAAAAAAAAAAAAAAAAAAAAAGAATGCTTCCGCAGAAAACCTCTAACACTTAAATTCTTATGTGGATGTTACAGAACTTGTCTCCGAGTGAGATTCTGTACAATGCCCAATAGAACATTTAATTTCTGCACAGAATTTCTGCTGCTATGGAGACAGCTGGAGGGTAAAGAATTGAAATGAATGCTCTTTGCTAAATACCCATTTTAGAAAATTAACTACTATGTGTTGTGCGCTCATTACTTGTCTGTGCATGTGCCGCCTTTCCACCATATAATGTGCTGTGTACTTTCTGTTGGTCTCAGCACTTGCCTCACTCAAATTAGAATGATATTTGGCAAGAACTGACTTGTTTCTATTATTATTTGCCTTGTTTTTCAGAAAATCTTCTTTTTTATTCAGTGACAAAGGTGTCTCAAGTCTTATAGCTTTATACGATCATCATCTAATATCATGTGTGAACATAGCCTTATCATAGAAACTGCCCACTTTACTATAGGAAGTTGCTCCTCTAATAATCCTCCGGGGGTTGTGAGGGATTAAAAGGGATTTTCTGTTTTGACTTTGGTGTCCTATGCTATAGATTAGAACAGTGATGCTCAACCTGCGGCCCTCCAGCTGTTATAAAACTACACCCCCGCCCTGCTGTAGGCTGTCCGGGCATGCTGGGAGTTGTAGTTTTGCAACATCTGGAGGGCCGCAGGTTGAGCATCGCTGGATTAGAATAAGCCATACATCTGTGACCATTAGTGTCCCAAGACCCACACTCAGCAGAACTATGGGACGTACCTAGGCAGTGCTGGCTGCTGAGTGCAGCTGTGTTTGGTACTGCAGCCCATATAATTGGCAGAATCTATAAAACTGAACTAAATGACACACCATATTTATCACACAGCCAACAGCTCATTGACTCACTATTTGTTTCAGCATTTTAAATGCTTGTAAAAAAACACCATAATCTCCTGGCTTTTAGATCATTTTTTTCAAGCGTTTTTGGTAATGTGTTATATTTTATGACATTTAATACATGCATTTTTTTTACAATTCTTATGTCGTCTAGAGATAGGATAAATGCCATACCCAGAGCTGCATTTGGCAAAAAAACTCCACAAACCCCTAAGACACAAAACACACATGTAGACCTCAGTAATTAGCTGTAATCTTTCAGTGCTGAGTAGACCCTCATGCACATGTCAGTGATTTCCATCAGTGATTGTGAGCCAAAACCAGGAGTGGAGCCTCCACACACATAAGGTATAAGGGAAAGATCTGTACCTGTTCTATGTTTAGAGGCGCACCTGGTTTTGGTTCACATTCACTGATGGAAATCACTGACCAAACACTGACATGTGAATGAGGCATAAGGGTTGGATCAAATAGGCAGCTACCCTGGGTACCATCTTGCAACCAGAAAAAAATAATTTCTGACAGTTTTGTGCCTCTGATTGTAGTGAGTGCGCTGTGCAAAATTCTCCTGTTCTCCTGCTGGGTAAAGAGGTGGACTGTGATAACACGTGCTTCCCACCTCAGACTGTTGGAAGCTCTCAACAAACGATGACTTCTTTCATTGGTACAGAAGGCCCAGGGAGTGGTAAGCACTTCTGCAAGCAAAACTGACTGCCCCTGACTCCCCGGTCATCTTATACACTGGATCCTGATGATGTCCAATTTTAGGACATACAGTACTTTGTGGCAGTACACAAAGACCCAAGTTTAGGAATATGTTTTTGGGTCTCATTAATTTTAAGTCTTGCCTGGGTTCTGAATTTTGAGGCCAAATTAGTTTTGGAATGTGGTGTGTCACTCATCAGCTAAAAGTAAGTGGTTGCTGAAAAGAGTAAAATCTACCTGAGAAGAGTCATGGTTATTCATAATCTCCTGCTCTCCTTGTACATCTGCAGAAGATTGGCAGTTCTCTCCTAGAGAGAAAGGGAGAAAACTAGGTAGAAGACTGTCCATCATCAGCAGGTGGGCAGGAGAGCAGGAATTCATGAATAACCAGGACTCTTCGGCCTAGTCTGCAATTATTGTGATGCTGGTTCTCGACAACCATTTACTTTTAACTATATAAATGACGGACCGCTGAAATCAACTCCCCAGTCTCTACTTTATTCTGCCATTGGCAGCATAAAGTTAATGACAGGTTCCCTTTAACTTTGGTGTCTGGTGGCTAAATATATTTTCGAACCTCTCCAAGGGTCTGATTAATTCGGGTGGCTCTAATTAAGCGGGTGTAAATGTTGTGGGGGGCATGCCCTGCTATGCCTCTGTGTTCAGGGACGGACTGGCCGTAGACCCTACAGGGAAATCTCCCAGTGGGCCGATGCCAATAGAGCCATCCAAGCCCTCCTGACGGCCACCAGCCAGGTATATAACAATCTGATGCTCTCAGTATTAAAGGGAACCTGTCATCAACTTTTTACTGACCTCACTGAGGGCAGCGTAAAATAATGACAGAAATGCTGATTTAAAGAGAACCTGTTACCATGTTTTCACATATAAAACTGAATGTACCTTCAAGTTTGTCTACCTTGATAGTTACCAGCAATCCATCCATAACCTTCTCAGGACTAATATGTCCTATTATATCACCCTCTAAAGCTTTCCCGCCATTATGCTCATTTGCATAATTAATTCCTTCCCCTTACACAATAAGGGCCTATTTCCCTCCCCCTAGACTTTGATTGACAGCAAATCTGCTAGATTTTATCTATAGGGCGTTTCTTAGGTGGAGCTGAGGAGCTTGACTCCGAGAAAATATGACTCTTCTCTGGTCACACAAGTAAGATATGAATCTTTTATGTTAATTTTCATAAAAGGCGGGAAGTACAAAACGCATCATACTTATATAATTTGGCTGCAGATTAAATTAAAAGTGTAATTTATATGTTTAGGGCAACATAATGAACATTTAGAAATGCTCAGTGAGGGTAGCATAGTAGAGGTGACAGGTTCCCTTTAAGCGGTTTGTCACTCATGAGCTAAAAGTAAGTGGTTGCTGAGAACCAGCATCATAATCATTGCAGCCCAGGCCTTGAAAAGAGTCAAATCTCTGAGAAGACTCCTAGTGATTCATAATCGCCTGCTCTCTCGCCCACCTGCTGATGATTGGCAGTTCTCTTCTAGAGAGAAAGGGAGAAAACTAGGTAGAAGACTGTCAGCCATCAGCAGGTGGGCAGGAGAGCAGGAATTCATGAGTAACCAGGACTCTTCTCAGAGATTTGATTCTTTTCAAGGCCTGTGCTGCAATGATTATGATGATGGTTCTCGGCAACCACTTACTTTTAACTTATAAATGACAGACCACTGAAATCAACTCACCTGTCTCTACTTTATTCGGCCGTTAGTATGGGCAGCACAAAGTTGATGACAGGTTCCCTTTAAAGAGTACCTTTCACCAGTTTTTTCTTTATGAAGGCAATAGCTCATACTGTAGTCTAGGTTCAGGAGATGCCATCCCGCTATTTTATTTCATGATCCGCTTCTCCATTGCGCCACTGTGCCCCCTGTTTGGTTTTGGTGCCTGATATGCTAATTAATAGCATTGGTACAGGGAGGTGGAGACATTAGCTTTTCCCAGAGGGCATCTCTTTCTCCCTGGCTGTGACGCTGTCCAATTGCTGTGGACCACTTCACAGCCTGGGAGAAGACGAGCAGTTCTCATGAGATTGGTAAATCTCGTGAGTAAAGGCTATGTAAGCGAGCATAGTACTTGCTGTTGCTTATATAAGCATGTTTTGTTCTTTTGCGCTGTTGAAATAATGGGTCTGCATGCATTCCGCAAAAATGCAGATCAGATACAGAGCAAAACTACGGTCGTGTGCATGAGGCCTTATATGTTAGGTTTTTCCTGGCTTATATCTTGTATCTGTTTTATTACACTTAATAGCAATATAGTCATTTATTAAAACCCACTATGTGATATTTTATTACATTTGTCACATCTATCAGTCATATCAGTGACGTGGCCCCTGAACCTACCCTACAACAGTATTACTAGAACTGCCTCAAAGTGCTGATACTCTGTGAACTTCATGTGGCAGTCAGCAATGTAAAGACATTGCAGTGACATGCAGACCATTGCTGAGAATAGTGTTGCATGGCCTTTCACGGTCCAAAGTTTGTTAGTGAACGTATGACATGCATGAGAGCACCCAGATGTCCCTGCCCTTATTGTATCCTGGGTGCCGCTCCGTTCGCCCGCTGTAGCCCTGATACATGCTAGAGCGCGGCTATCGCAGTGCCAGCTCATACTGCAACCTCCCAGGATATGAGCTGAGCGCTGCGACCAGCTCCAGCCTGGGATACGATGCCGAGTAAAGAGGATGTCTCCGCCCAATGCAAAATTAGCAGCAGCACGTGCGCCGGTACGGGCCACAGTGCAACGGAGCGGCACCCAGGGATACAAGTAAGTGCAGGGACATCCCTGGGTGCCGCGCTGCATGTACATACCTTTCACTAGCAAACTTTGGACCGGTGAAAGGTCCTCTTTAATTGCTCATGAAGTTCAGCTTATGATCACGCTTAGAGCTCATGCACACGATCATTGTGTGTTTTGTGGTTTGCAAATTGCAGATCTGCAAAACATGGATACCGGCTGTGTGCATCGCGCATTTTGGAAAACGAAAGGGACGGCCCCTAATAGAACAGTCCTATTCTTGTCCTTAATGCAGTCAGTAATAGGACATGTTCTATTTTTTTGCGGAATGGCCATGTGGACATACGGACAGCACACTGAGTTATTTCAGTTTTTTATGGCCGCATTGAAATTAATGGTTCTACATACGGTCCTCAAAAAACATCACCGTTTAGCTCTCCGTCCTTCTGATCCGTCAGGAAAACAGAAATAAAAAAAAACGTATCCTGTACCCAATATGCTTAGTTAGCATCAGTTTGCACTAAAAATAACTGATCTGTCTGTTTTTGAGCTACCATCAGTTTGCATCTCTATGTCACTTCCATCAGAGATCTGTTTCTTTTTTAACTGAAAAAAAGTCCTGCCTGCAATACTGTTTCCGTTTAAAAATAACTGATCTCTGATGGAAGTGACACCGAGGTGCAAACTGATGGTAACTGATGCTCAAAATAACGGATCCATCTGTTGGATCAGAAGAACGAAAAGCTAAACGGAGATGTGAACTCAGCCTTAGGGCTCATTCATACGCCGTTTGAGCAGTGGCCACAGAGGTCCCCCCTCCTCATTGGTGGCGGCGGCCGCTTCGGCAGCCTGAACTCGAGCCCCAGCAGTGTAATCGCGGGGCTCCGATTGGTTAACATTGCAGCCAGAACGCTACTGAAGCCTTGGTTGCCATGGTAAGCTCCCTGCTGCTGTGTGCACAGCATAGATCTCTATTAGGGTGCATAGGACAAGGGTTCTAGCCCCTAAGGGGGCTAATAGTTAGTAAATAAAAAGTTTTAAAAAAAAACTGTAAAAAATAAATTACAAAAATGTTTACATCGCCCCCTTTTTCAATTTTACACATAAAAATTATAAACAATAAAAATAAACATATTACATATCGCCACGCCTGAAAAAGTGCGAACTATTAAAAGATATTTCCTATGCGGTAAACGCTGTAACATAAAAAAAAAATAGGATAGGACTGTTTTATTTTGGCCCGGACGTTCGATAAAATGCGGAAAAGCACACAGGGTTTTTGGTTTATTTTCTTCCGCTTGGTATTGAATGATATCGAGTATCACAATACTTTTTTGTGGTATTGAAATTGAATCAAAATGTTGGTATCCTGACAACCTGAATAGCACATACTATGTTAGGGAATTAAGGTGGAGCACTACTATGAGGGTGGACTAACGGGGCACAAGTACTGTGGAGGGGTACTAGTGGTGCACAACTACTATGGGGCATATTAATGAGTAGGTGGGTTTTAAGGGAAGCGTGAGCGGTCTTGAGTAAGGCTACGAGTAAAGTCGCGCGACAAATAGGACACAACTTCACTGCAACATTTGTTGCGCGACACTTTGTCGCACTATTGTCGCGCGACAATTTTTATAATGGGAGTCTATGGTGTCGCATTGCGACATGCGACATGCTGCGACGTGACAGTCGCAGAAAAACCCATCTTGAATAGTTTTTGTCGCGCGACAATTGTCGTCGTGTGAACGTAGCCTAACTGTGAGAGGGCGGGTTGCGGAGAAGTTGCCCTTTCAAAAATTTGCTATGGGGCCCAGCCTTTTCTAGTGAATCCACCCTTAGTTTTGGCTTCAAAAACTGCATTAAAATATCTGCACATGTCCTTACCCTTAGAATTTGCCATCCCTTATTAATGCTTAACAAATTTCTAAAGATCTTTGTCCGTTATAAGATGTGTAGCATCATTAGTCGCATGAAATGTGTTTTTTAATGTGTAACTTTATAGCAGATGTGCAATTATAGTTGCAATATGCTTGTAGCTTGAGAGACAGGCATCAGTTTCCTGGTGTCTTATATACTGCCTGCTGTGTTTCTACCATATCTTTTCAGCGTAATAGAATAATGGAGCATGCTGGGTTATGTGGCTTTTATGTTTGCTCATAACTGGTTTTCTGATGGAGAGTATCTATCTCTTCTTCCTAGAGTATAGCTTCTATTTTACCCATTGGCAGTTTTCTCTTTCTCGTTATTCTTTCATCATCTTGCTTTATGGCATCAAGGTCTGTGTAGTATTTCCATTTGAAATGCAAGCACTAAAAGAAGATCCCATGAGCAGTTTGTATGCACATTACATATGGAATCGGTGCCCTGTACTGTGCTTGTTTGGGCTGAAATAGCAGCTGACACTAATAAGGTGGCTGTGCTGCAGACAGGACATTTCCCCACTCATCTGATATATACAGTATTTTCACCCAAGGGACTCATCTTCACTCTGATTTTAGGGTTCAAATTTGAGTAATGAGCACTTTTTCTTCAGTACTTTCTAGATTGTGTTAATTAGTCAATCCATCCGTCGGTTTATTGAATTGCAATTATTAGAATTTGTACCCTGGTCAGTAATACATACTAATGGAAGGATCCAGATTGTACTGTTGTGGGCACAAGAAAAAGATAAAGAGGTATAAAAGTAACTGAGCTTTTCGTTCCCATTAATACAGTTCAGCCCTATATAAAAAAAAAAAAAGTACTTTATTTTATTTTCTTTTTTGATCATTTTCAAGCTCAGTTATTTGCCAAAACTCACCTTTCTTTGTTTTAGCTGTCCCCTCAAAATCGCCATGTAGTCCTTGTCTCAATGGGCTAAAGATGGGTTTATTCTTGTGTGGGAAGCATTTTCAGCACACTCTTGATGCACTCCTTCTCCTCCTCGCTCCGAGTGCAGGTGCTCCCAGACGTTTAAAGGGTAACTGTCATGTTTTTATCAAAAAATCAATTTTAGCACATGTTACTGCTGCAGCAGCATTATGCATAAAGCAATCTTTAGTTTCTTCACATACCACTGTTTTCCATGAGTTTTTCCCTTAGTTACGGCTGTTTTACAATATGAGGACCTTCTCAAGATGGCTCCTCTGCCAGTTCTCTGAGGCCAAAACTGCTTTCCCTCACTTCCCATACACACTTGCTGTAGCCAGCAGCTCCCTGCCAGCCAATCAGGTTGGATTACTGAGAGACACGCCTCCTCACTCTGAAGCCTAATGCAGGCATTCAGTGTGAAGGACTGCCCCTCTGTCTTCTGTTTATACTAAAAGGAAGACAGACAAGCCCTAGCAACGGTCTTTTAAGGGAGCAGTGGAAAGGGACAGAGGACATTAATGAAAGCTGTTATTATAAGGTAATTACAGATCTTTTGACAATCATTGACAGACTAACTCAGGTATACATGCCTAGCTCTAATAAACTAGCAAAAAAAAAAAATACGACAGTTACCCTTTAACATGAAGAGTGCATGGTGTCTGTGTAATAGGGGAATAAAGGTTCAAGGACAAGAAGGACTGCATCGTGCACTCTCTGAAGACGCCACCCACACAAGCATAAACCCATCTTCGGTGTTACTCAAGCTGAAGACGGATAGCCCATTGAGACAAGAAGTGGAGGGGACAGCCAGACTAAAGATGGGCACATGATGATAGTTGTGCTGTGAAGGTGGTGCAGGTGCTAGACACACTGTTCTGGCAGGGAGCAGCCTGCCAGAGATGTCTGCATCCTACCTGACACCCGCAGTGGT
The DNA here is from genome assembly GCA_033119425.1 of Bufotes viridis. Classification (NCBI taxonomy): domain Eukaryota; kingdom Metazoa; phylum Chordata; class Amphibia; order Anura; family Bufonidae; genus Bufotes; species Bufotes viridis. Next base: position 163,279,045 of record CM065592.1, read on the forward strand.
TTTTGTTTGGCCGATTCTCTGCATATTTGTGGGGTTGTGGCTGGTTCTCCGACGGTCCTCATTATACTGAAAGGGGCCACATAGCGATTCGGTAGCTTCAGGAATTGCTAGTGTGAAACTAGCATTGCATGTCCTTTTAGGACAAGATGCTTATGTACAATGTCGTCAAAGCTGGATTGAGAGCATCCTTTGGCCACCTATGAAAAATCTTATGTTGGTGCATATACAAGACATGCCTTGCAGCTTGAATATGTATCCTGCCATAATCACAATGATTGGTAAATGTACAAATTTAGAGGGGTTTTGCAAGACTTCAGATACCCAAAGGATAAGTCATCAATTTTTATCAGTGTGAGACTGACTCCTGACATCCCTGCCAGTCAGCTGTTGGAAAGGGCCACGGCATTTGAGTGCAGCTTCTTTCTTGGCCTGTGGGGTCACATCCGTTTGCTCACATGACTTGTGCAGTTCAATGGGATTGAGCTGAAATACCAAAAACAGCTGCTATATAATGTATGGCACTGTCGGAGGCCTATAGCCCCTTCAAACAGCTTTCACCAGAGGTGCTGGGAGTCAAACCTCACCGATCAGTTATTTTATTTTATTTTTTTAAACAGTAGATACATGCCTGTAAATTGTAGTAGTACAGTCAACCTTAATACAGGCGTAACAAGGTATAAGATACAGAAGTAATACAGTATGTGAGTAAAGACCCACTTAGGCCTCTTTCACACTTGTGTTGTTAGGATCCGGCGTGCACTTCCGTCGCCGGAAGTGCCTGCCGGATCCGTACCAACGCAAGTGAACTGAAAGCATTTGAAGACTGATCAGTCTTCAAAATGCTTTCAGTGTTACTATGGCAGCCAGGACGCTATTAAAGTCCTGGTTACCATAGTAGTAGTGGGGAGCGGGGGAGCAGTATACTTACGCCGTGCTCCCGGGGCGCTCCAGAATGATGTCAGAGCGCCCCATGCGCATGGATCACGTGATCCATGCACGTGGGGCGCCCTGACGTCACTCTGAGCGCCCTGGGAGCCGCACGGGCGGTAAGTATACTGCTCCCCCTCTCCCCACTACACTTTACCATGGCAACCAGGACTTTAGCATCCTGGCTGCCATGGTAACCATTCAGAAAAAGCTAAACGTCGGATCCGGCGATGCGCCGAAACGACGTTTAGCTTAAGGCCGCATCCGGATTAATGCCTTTCAATGGGCATTAATTCCAGATCCGGCCTTGCGGCATGTGTTCAGGATTTTTGGCCGGAGCAAAACGCACAGCATGCTGCGGTATTTTCTCCAGCCAAAAAACGTTCCGTTTCTGAACTGAAGACATCCTGATGCATCCGGAACTGATTTCTCTCCATTCATGCATTGGGATAATTCTGATCAGGATTTTTCCGGCATAGAGCCCGACGACGGAACTCTATGCCGGAAAAGAAATAAGCAAGTGTGAAAGAGCCCTTAGTCAAAAAGAATAATGTATAACAAGTCTACAAACAAGAGCAAGCGCGATACATGAACCAAAGCACGTATTCGGTTACCGATCAGTTATTAACGACCTATCCTGAGGATAAGAATTCACTGATTAATGAGAATGAATCCAACGTAAATAAGAATACAATTTACTGAAAAGTGGATGTGAGTAAAAATAAAGGGGAACATTTGCTAAGACCAGCGATTTAGATGCCGGTCTTAGTCTATGTGCATCTGGCGCTTGTTATGTGGAGGCGCCATCCTTTAAATAACTTAGGCACTGGCCGTGCGACCAAAAACAGGCATAGAACATGATAAATGAGAGAGGCTGGCAACCATCCTCTACCCCACCCACGCCACGCCCACTTTTTCTGGCACCTTAGAAAAGTTGCGTGAGCAGGGAAAAGTCGCATATTTATCTGGAAATCCCCTTTGCGACAGAGTCTGTGACAAAAGTATGCCAAAAAGTGGCATACTTCGTGTCATAAATGACCCAGTTAGTGGTATACACTAAAAGCCCATAAACATGGTACATGACCATGGTATGGATAAAATGTAATCAATGGGTTGCAAGAATTACATCTATGTATTCAGATGTAATTACAGCATCTAAGATTCAGGCATCATACTGCCACTGTCTGAAATGACAAAAGTTGGCAAGCTACCAGATAGGATGTGGACTTGGGCTCCATTCACACATGCGGGGAACCCTTGCCCCAATACCAGCTGGCATCCGAGGTGACACTAGGACTAATTCCTAACATCCACCAATACAGAACTAAGAGACCAATAGTCATATAAAATCAAGACTGAGACCCTCCATGGAAAGCTGAGCGAAGACTGTGTCGCTACTGCAAGCCTCGGTGCCTTCTCAAACATCTGATTGGTGGGGATCCCGGAAGTCGGACCCCCACCGATCAGATAGTGATGGACGATAGGTCATCAGTTTATAAGTCTCAGAAAACCCTTTTAAATCCTTGAAAAGTCCTTTCATATATCTGCAAAAAACTACTTTAAAACTCAAATTTCTATAACATATCTCTCCAAAGCATTCTTGTACGTGCACAGATACGGTAGCGGATGACAATCTTTCTTGATCCTTCGGTTTTGCCCTCGTTTTACATGTGTTCTTTTTTGTTGTGTTTGGCTATCTAGGGTGCGTTGCCACTTATTAATGATAATGAGAGTTATTAGGACAGTGTATAGGACAACATTAGTTGATTGTTAGTGAGTGCTCACGCAAAATGTCCTGATTTTTATTAATTAGACCTAGATGAAGGTAGCTTTTTCTTGATTATTAATGATAGAAACACAATTAGGAGATCAGATTTGAATACCAGTCCAATCGTCTTGTCCAATTTTCAGTGTGGTGAATTATAAACCTTCACGTGGAAAGTTACTAAAGAACACAAGTATTATTGCTACGTATCCTGCTACATATAATGATAATACACTCTGTGGTAATAAAGTGTCTGATTTGCACTGCAATTAAGAAAAATGTGTCTCGGATATTTTTGTATGGATGTGTTAAAGCACGAGGTAAAGTTGAGAAGGTAAAAATAATTCATGTTAGAGAGGTGTTAGGTAAGCGTAAGCGTGCCTTGCATGACTTATAGATGCATGCCTATCGTGGAGTTGTTGTATTATACAGTATATAGCTTGTTGCTGCCTGATTTTACTGTGTACACAGCGTCTAGGTTAGTGGATATGTGAACTGTAAACTAGATGTTTAAACTAAGACTTGTTTCACGTGGTGTGTAAAGCAGATCTGGCCTGGAAAAGCCTTCTGGATCCGTCACATCTAGGCCCTGCTGGAATTCCGTTCAGAACCTATTCATGGAGACTGGCGGAAATCCGGCTGCAACCCGGCAAATATGCCAAGGAGCTGCTGAACAAATATCATTGCGCTTTATTTTCATGTGGCATATAGCACAGGTTAAAGGGTTTTTCTGGGATTTTAATATTGATGACCTATCTTCAGGATAGGTAATCAATATCAGATTAGCAGTATTTCAGCACCGAGGACTCCCGCCGATCAGCTGTTCGAGGAGGCCGCATTGCTCCTGCTCCCCAACAGCTTACCAAGCATGGCGCCGTCCATTTGATAATGGCTGTGCTTTGTATTGCTCCTCAGCCCCATTCACTTAAATGGGACTGAGCTGCGTCAAACCATGTGACCAATAAACGTGATATCACTGGCCTAGGAAGAGACTGCAGCGCTGGCCGGATCTCCACAGTCTCTTCAAACAGATGATCAGCGGGGGTGTTGGGAGTTGGTCCCCATCGATCTGATGTAAATGACCTATCCTGAGATCATCAATATTAAAATCTTGAAAAACCCTTTAAGGTTGAAAACAAGTGTAAGATTCACTTTAAGGAATGTGTCAATTTTTTCATCACTTTTTCATTTTTTCTTCAAACCAGTATGAAGGCTTGTTTTTTGTGGGACAAGTTGTACTTTTTATTGCACCACTTTTAGGTGGATGTAATGTAACAATGAACTTTTATTTTATATTTTTTCTTCAATAGGGGATGGTATAAAGCAATCCCTCCATTGATGTTAGTGTTTTTTAATGAAATGGACTGTGCACTGATAAAATAATATGTTGCCTTATTTTAGGAGTCCTGGTCACGGTGAAACAAATTTATATATTTTTTTTTATCATTTTTATTAAGTCTTTTGCTGATTAAAAGCATTTTTTATTGGAAAAAAAATGAGGTGCCGTTTCCGAAATCCAACTTTTTAATGTTTGTCGACGTAATGTAGACATAGGGGCTTTTTTTTTCTGTACAAGAAAGTTTATTTTGGCACAATTTTGGAGTACATTCCATTTGTCTTTTGATTGTTAATATTTTTTTATGGAGGAGAAATAGAGAACAACAGTTCTACTATTGTTACTTGCTTTTTTCACGCTATATGACATGTGGTTTAAATAATGTATTATTTTTTCTTTCATATACTCTGTTTTTGTTTTTTTGTACAATTTTTAATATATATATTTTCTTTTTTTTTTATGTCCACTTGTGGAACTAGAAAGTGGTGATCCTTTGATCAAGCAAACTATTAAGCTACTTCTCTGGCAAACCCACTGTAATGGACAGATGCCTCTGGCAGACTTGAGGGCCATAGTCAGGCACCCGACTGCCATAGAAAACCATCAGCCCCATCGTGTTAAGCGGTGCTGATGGGCTAAAGGAGGGCACCGATTCCCTCTGTCAGAATACTTAGATGCTGAGAACAAGTATTAGCTGCTGCACCTAAGGGGTTATCTGAGCTGATGGGCACACCCACCCTCTAACTTCCTGCTGCTGTGTTTGTACTTGCAGCAGGGAGTGAGAGGAGTAAGAAAGAAGAAGTCGCAACACCACTTGGATGAGCCAGTGGACCCCAGTCACATAAATGGCAGGTTCCATTTGGACTTGAAAACATAGTAGAGTGACAAAAAGGGATGAAGCATTACTGTGCATACAGTTCCCTTATATAAAAAAAGTGTGTTCATATTCTTTTAGCTTGGTTTTTCAAAAACTATCAATATTAAAATCGTATAGAATATAAGCGTACTTAAAGGGGTTGTTCACCCCAGGGACCTTTCTATAGACCCCCCAGCATGGCCAGACCTGCAGCGGCAATCATACTTGCCTAATCCCTGCCGCATAGTTCCAGCTCCAATGACTGGCTGCAGTGGGGACATGTTAAAGAGCGGGATCTTGACATAGGGGCCAGTTAATATGGTGGATTTGGTGATCTCTGTAATGGGGACATCCCTTTTGCTCGGTTTTCCTTCCTTTGAGGGATATCTTGCTGTTGAAGACCCAATACTGGGGCTCCACATTTTATTTTGCATATTACTGTTTCCCAGGGAGCTTTGCACTTCGGATTGCTGTGTTGAGACTCTTAAATGAGGCTCCACTGTGTTTTTTTGTGTCTGGTCTCCCTGAGATCAGCTATTGGTGTGTTTGAGTAGTCTCCAAGGCATTACTCCCACTGAGCCAGAATCCTACTCCACACTGATGAGGGGCAACACCCTGAAACAACTGTCTGTGGATGGATATGTCTTTCCTTGCTCACATTCTGGGCAACACTCCATCCCTGTGATAGATCATCAGTATAGGATCAAGCCAACTGATCAATCCCTCGATCAGCTGTTTGAGTAGCCGCTGCTGCAGGAGCGCCGCGGCCTCTAACTGTTTACTGCTAGCCTTCCGATGATCTATCCTGAGGATAGACTATCAGTGGTAACAAACTGCAGAACCCCTTTAAGGCTTGTAAAAGAGCGGGATCTTGACATGGGGCCACGGGCGTAGGAAGCGGGGGAGACGGGGGGGTCGGATCCCCCCCAAGAAATAATGCGGGGGGGACGGGTATGCAAAAATCCCCCCTAGCGGCAGCAGGGCAATATGTGCGGCAGTGGCGGGGCACAGGGAGATACACGCTTCCATTGTGGAAGCGTTCATCTCCATAGTCATCTGTATCGCCGTCCCCAGGACAGCGATACAGATGGCTGTGCTGCGGAGAGGGAGAGGCGTCTCCCTTCCCTGCTCCTCTGATAGGCTGCCGGCCTAGTGCTCATCGCGCCGTCTGTGAGACGTACAGCGCGGGTCACAGGCCGGAAGAGGCCTGCATCGCATCGCTGTGACGGATGGAGGTAAGTATAAGTGTCTTGTTTTGTGTGTGTGTTTGTTTTTTTTCAAACCGGACCCACTGGCCCATAAGGAGGGGGGGGGGAGATTTTTGGCACTGGGGGGGGGGGCGGAGAAATGTGGGTGTGGCTTGAGGGTGGGCGGGGACACAGGGGCTTCCTACGCCCATGCATGGGGCCACCTAATATGGTGGATCTAATGATCTCTGTAATGGGGACACCCCTTTGCTCGGTTTTCCTTCCTTTGAGGGACATCTGGCTTTCACTGTGTTGAAGACCCATAACTGGGGCTCCAAAGTTATTTTGCATGTTAATGTCACCATTTTGTCATGTGACCCAGTGACATGACGCATGGGTGGCACAAGTCATTCACTGCACATTCATGTTGACACAGGGAGACCCAGGACCTGCAGAGCAGGCAGGGCAGCAATTGAGTTGGAATCTAGTGGTGGGGATCAGGTAAGTATAATTATAAAATAGATCTTTTCCTTTAGAAAAGGGTTGTTTAAACCAGAGAGCCTCTTTCATTGTGTTCTTGTGTTCAAAAGGTGGGGAAGTCCATAAAAAGGGGTTTGGGAGTAGAAGTAAAAATACAGGAGGCCAGGAGTCATAAGCTGCTAAGTATGAGTGAAGAATGAGCCTGTACTAGGCTGAGTGACGACTTGTCTCCCCAGAGAGGGATGGCTCCTGCATGTAAATGGAGCTCTTCCCTCCTCTTAATGATAGGCAACAGTTCATTCCTGATGACCACTTGTCAGCCAGCTTGTATAAAAGAGCAATTAGTCCACTGCCGGACTTCTAGCGGACTGTTAGACTAAAGACCCAACATATAAGTGATCATTTACACTGGCTTCATGCTAGATTTCTGGTGTAAAAAAAAAAAGTGACGACCCGCCGGTATGCACCTTTTTAAACGCCATTGCACCTAAATTTAGGCGCAAGTGGCATTTCTTTACTGCCCTTGCCACTTTCCATAAAAAAAGGGTGTAGTGTGGGCAGGGCCATCAACCATGGCACAGTTACCATCATTTACATCTGTTTCCTGGCCTAAATGATGACTGAAATCTCCATCAGCTACGAGCTGGTTGCACTTATATATGATGAGACCTGCGCCTGAAATGCTGGTCTTGATAAATTACGCCCCTTGCCTTTTTTAACCGAATACCTTTACTCTTCCCCGTTCTGCTTTGTTGAAGAATATGTTTCTGCAAGAAGCACTTCATTTCACTTTATCTTGTACTTGCACTTAGATTTTTCCATTGATTGTTTCATTTAATTTGCACTCAGGGCATGCTGTGTTGCTGCTGAAAGACTGCCAGTGTAAGATTACTGCAGGTTTCCATTATTAATATATTATGTGTTCACGTCACGTAGAGGTCTACATGTCAGGAATTAAAGCAGAGCCAGACAAGATATGGCCTTACTTTGAAGGGACACTTCTATCAGAAAGGGGTATTTTTTAAGCTCATTCATAGAAAACATTTTTGACTTTTTTTTTTGTTTTGTTTTCGGCATTACTGTGTCATTAAATAAATACGAAATATTGTCCTTCTGCAGTAGTCAAATGATAAGTCCTCCTATATAGATATGTAATCCATTGTCAGCTTACAGTTGCTATTTGGGGAGAATGTTATCTGTATGTAATCCTCATTATAATAATAGGTGTACAATTGTGATAATCTTGACAGCTCTATTCTCCTCTTGATAAATATGCCCCCAAAGGAGCATTGCCCTGATCAGTGTGTGACACCCCCTTCCCTCTGGCTGCAATGATGTTTTGATTGAAAAAGGTAAAGGGAATATGTCATTAGATAATGGCCTATTGTTCAAATTAATTTCATGTTAAACATATTTTTAAAATTGTTTTGGCAGTTTTACAGATATAACCACAGTTGTCTGGCTTAATGCGTTGATGCAACAAAAATAGATTAGAGTCCATTCACACGTCTGAAAAATGGTTCCAGATCCAGACCTATTCATTTTCAATGGGGCTGGAAAAGATGCGGACAGCACACAGTATGCTGTCCGCATCCGCACTTCCGTTCCGCATCCGCACTTCCGTTCCGAAAAAAAAATAGACCATGTCCTATTCTTGTCCGCAGACACGGACAAGAAAAGGTGTTTCTAAAGTATTAAAGTGCCGGCCATGTGTGGTCTGCAAAATGCGGAACACACATGGCCGGATGTCCGTGTTTTGCGGATCCGCAATTTGCGGACTGCAAAACACTTGTGGACTTGTGAATGGACCCTTACGGTAATGACAAATGACTTTAAAGTGATCATTCTGGCGCAATGCTGGCTTCAAATGTATATTAAATGTATATTTTATAAAAAAATTCTGCAGTTTTTGCCTTAGCCACTAAGGCCCCTTTCACTTGGGCGTGATTTCTCCGCAGGTGCAATTCGTGAGGTGAACACATTGCACCCGCACTGAATCCGGACTCATTCATTTCTATGGGGCTGTGTACATGAGTGGTGATTTTCCCGCATCACTTTTGCGTTGCGTGAGAATTGCAGCATGTTCTATATTCTGCGTTTTTCACGCAACGCAGGCCCCATAGAAGTAAATAGGGCTGCGGAAAAATCGCAAGCATCCGCAAGCAAGTGCGGATGCGGTGCAATTTTCCCGCATGGTTGCTAAGAGACGATCGGGATGGGGACCTGATCTTTATTATTTTCCCTTATAACATAGTTATAAAGGAAAATAATAGCATTCTCAATAGAAAATGCAAAGTAAAAAGGGCAATAGAGGGTTAAAAATAATAAAAAAATAAACTCACCTCTTCCATTTGATCGCGTAGCTGCCGGTGTTCTTTTCTGTCTTCAGCAGGAGGGGGATGAAGGACCTTCAGTGACGTCACTGGGTCACATGGTCCAAAGCTGGTGATTGCACCATGTGACCCAGTGACGTCACTGAACAGTACACCAGCAGCTACGCGATCAAATGGAAGAGGTGAGTTTATTTTTTTTTATTTTTTTTAACCCTCTATTGCCCTTTTTACTTTGCATTCTCTATTGAGAATGCTATTATTTTCCTTTATAACTATGTTATAAGGGAAAATAATAAAATATACAGAATACTCAACCCGAAACCGGACTTCAGTGATAAAGTCCGGGTTCGGGTCTGGGTACTAAACATGCCGATTTTTCTCACACGCGTGCAAAATGCATTAAAATGCTGTACTCTCACATGGAAAAATCTCAGAATTTTCCCGCAACGCACCCGCCTCTTATCCGGGCGTCAAACATGACGCCCGTGTGAAGGGGGCCTAAGTCTGATAATAGGTTCCTCCGCTCTTCTCCTCTCCCGATTTTCCCAGTGCTGAGGGACACACTAGGAGGATAGGCAGAGAAGTACCTAAGCTAAAAGGCAGGCTAGAAGCATAGTCGTCTTCAGACACTTTACACCCTGTTTTCTAGTAAAAAAAAAAAACACAACACATTTCCCTGTCTTACACTGTATTAAAGATAAACTAAAACGATAATTACACTTTAATTTGTTAGAACAGGAAGTAGAATACATCCTAGCGAAGCTAGTGAGGCTCCTCCCGTCACCGCCTGCCATTGGCTGCTCTCCCCGACACCGGATGTTTCCATCCGTGCACAGGGGCCCGGCATATTGGGGGGGCATTTTATAGTCTTGGATAACCCCTTTAATGCATTACGAATCATAGCATAGTTAATCAAATTTAACATCACTTATTTAGTTATTGCTATAACTAGAGTGATCTTGAGGGTTGCTCCCTACGTTCCTTGGGTTTCTCATGAATGATGTAGGTGGCATGTCAACAGTATGAAGTCGGGCATAGAGAGTAACCCAGTTGCATATTTGGCAACCTGGGTAAAAATGCTTTTCTTTACATTTTTTCTGCATGTTTAGAGTTGGAATTGTTTTTGCGGTGACTAGCTATTTATACATTAAAAACAAGGACCTGGTGATAAGTCACCTACAAAGCTATTATAAACCATTTTTGGGATATGGATATTATGTATTTTCAATCCTTTTTTTGTGTAAAAACGGTAATATGAACATCTCCTGAAGAGTTAAAGCTCATGGTGTTTACCTTTTGCGTTCATCTATAGGCTCTGGGGAAAGCTCCTGGCACATCCGTCAAACATATCTCTACGTCCCCGTTCACCGAATAGAGGTCAAGAGTGTCCTTTTAGCCTCTTTCTGGCATGAATATAGCTTTTCGTTATGGTTTAGTATAGCAAAGTACGCTTGTGCCACTGAAAAATGTGTACGAGACTAATGGCAGCATGAAACTGCATGGCATATGTTGACCCTTTACGTCCTTCACATTGGATCATATGTCCTGAGATTGTTTTCCTGCCTATACACCCAACATAAAGGCGAAAAGTGATGTGAACAGAGCCTTGAAGTAGTTTCCAATGATGCGTCTTCCTGCAGCACCACTATTGGCAAGTGTAACCATGCTGTAATAGATATACTTTATACTAGGGAATTACTGATAACACAGTCTCCTAATGTATGGCTTCAAGGTCTGGATTCTGTTTAAGGTGATATTAACTGTACATGGATCTTTTTTAGTAGATTTGTTCTTGTTTATTCCCCAAGATGATACAAAAAAAATCCCTCTAAACACATCCTTAGGCTGTGGCAATTTTTGTATGGGTTTTACAAAGACTCCGTCACATGCATTGTACTTTACAGGTATTATCCCATGTACAGTATTACTATGCAATAAATACTTCCTTTCAAATAAAGTATTGTAATGTGCATTCAATAACAATACTGTTACGTTTTTATGCACCTTACATTTTTCCCTCTGTTTCTTCTGTGGCCTAGTCTCTGGTCCGCTTTCTCCTGCATTCGGTGGTAGATCAGACATGCTCAGTAGCTTCTTACTCCCTTTCTCCTGACATTGTCAACATAGTCATCTTATAGTGAAATGGCCCATATACCTTTCATTAAAATGAATCTGTCAGCTCCAAAACACCCCTCAAACTAGAGAAAGCGGTGTATAGCGTTAGTGACGCGTGCGACTCCGATTTATGTGATTTTTATCTTCATACTCGCTTGCATTCCAACTCTGCGCTCCCACAAACCAGCAGTAAAATCCATTGAGAGGACTCCTCTTTCAGCACTGAATCCCCTTAATGTATTTTAATGGTTCGACAAGCAACCAGCCTCGGGATGCACTTACACTATAGACTACTTACTCTAGTTTCGGAGGGGACAGATTCCCTTAAGTTTATCCCACTTAAATATTCATAGAAATATGTTTTTGTATCACTCGCTAGACTATGGATCAGGATTTTAATTTATTTATTATTTATATTATTATTATTATTATTTATTTTTGTTGGGGGGGCATTGCATACTATAATGCTGTCAGGAGGGTGACATCCAGGGTACCAGGTAGGGCAGCTTCTATGGGGCCCAAAAACCCAGCGGGCCCATATTCACCTAGTCATAAGGTGCAGTTAGTAGTAAAATATACAGTATGGAAGGTACCATGGAAAATTTTGTATGTAAATTTTACTCTACAGCCTCACTGTCACTTCTGCTTTTCCTTTCTGTGCGCCATTGTTTTCATATTTGCGCTATACTTGCATGTGACATCATTGTTTGCATAATGTATCCCCGTGCAGTGACATCACTGTGTGTACTATGCCTATAGTGTGACATTATTGTGTGCACTTTCCCTATACTGTGACATCACTGTGCTTATTATACCACTATTATTACATCATTGTGTACGTCACTATGTGCAGTACCTCTGTACCATAACCTCAATGTGTGCTTTAGCCCTGTGTATCAGGTCGGCCAATCATAGGCTTTTCAGAAAATGTTGCTGAAAGTGGTCATGGTGGAATCGGGTCCCATTCAAACTTTTTCTATGGGGCCCCATGGTTACTCGTTACAGCCCTGAATGCTATGTATTTGTAGAATTGCTGTGTGTGTGAGGGACGATTTGCTGTGCAGGGGAAGAAGGGTTTAAGAGGAGCTGACTGCAGAGCACTCCTGGCAGGTACAGGTGCTTGATTGTCACATGGGATGGCCTGCTATCCTCCCCCAGAAGTAAAGAGACAAGAGCTTCAGACAGGTTAGTAAAAAAACTATGGCGAATGAGTCTGACACAGGAGAGCAGTTTTTTTTTGTATTGATATAGTTAAAATAATGGTGTGCTTTACTGGCTTAAATGGCTTGTCTATGTTGCCTGCAATGTCTGATTGTACTTTTTGGAATATAACTTCTCAAGGAGATGGATATTTTAGCGGAGAATCTCAAGTTTTATCAGTGCTGCATGCAGTGCTATGGTTTATTCACATGCAGATGGGCTACAAGTATTGATTAATATACAATTAACCCCTCAGGTAATTTCGGTATTCAGGTCTTTCAACTCCCCGCGCGCTGCAATGAACTATTTATTTATGTTCCTCTAACTCATCGCCCTGAGATCAAAGCGATTCCCGCTTCAAATGATGCTGATGCAGCAGGCTGAGCGAGAGAGATGCTCTATCCAGAATTATCTAAGAGGGGACGGGAACCGCACAGAACAATGCGGAGGTGGGAAATAGTCCATTAAATCACAAAGGCCTCCACATTGAGAGCATTGTACAGCAAGCTGCAGGGAAGAACATTACATCCTTCAGAGCTGGAAAGAAATGCAGTATTTACTTCACAAATCTCTCCAGGATTGCACTAACCAAATTAGATTTTGTATCACATTAACCGCAAACATGTGATTGTGTGCCACAGCTCGCTCTGCAAGGCAAGCTATTCCCCCACATGCAGTTTACAGATTAAAAGGAGAAGAAATGCAATTGTTTAGAAGCAGCCATCCTTCCCAGCTGGAAGGCGCTTCTGGTGCTTGTTTTGGCCACATGGCGTATCAACTCACTTTTCACTTTTTTTCCAGGCATCTGTTTTTTTCTTACCCTCTAGCATTTCAATCTAAAATAAAACTCCTCTGCCAGATATTATTTTTCAGCTCCATAGGAAACTTCTACTAATGGAATCCATTCTAGCGCCATAGGTAGATGTCACACAGGTTTCCTAAACGTCTAAGGCTGCAGGCACCCAAACGTATTCTTCTTCCGCTTCTGGTCCTTATAGTTACAGGTCAGTATGCGGAACCGTTCACTTCAATGAGGCTTGAGGAAAAAATGGAAATTACTCCGTGTCCATTCCGCAAGAAAAATAGAACATGTCCTGTTCTTGTCCGTTTAGCGGACAAGGACAGGCATTGTTACAATGGATCCGCAAAAAAAACTGATGTAACACAGACGGCACGTGGGTGTCATCGTTTTTGTTGTTGTTGCAGATCTGTGTTTTGCGGACCACCAAATACATACGGTCGTGTGCATGAGCACAACTCAGTTAGGCCTCCTGCACACGACCGTATGGTTTTGCGGTCCGTTTTAAACTGATCAGTTTTTTTTGTTTCAGTAGTCTTTCCGTTCCGTTTGGTTTCCGTTTGTGATCCGATTTCCAGAAACGGAAGCATACAATAATGTTTAAACAGTAACACAAAAACGGATTAGTACCAATAGTATGTGGGACATACGGCAGGTACGACGACCAGGTCCCTTCACAAGTTAACCAAAGAAAGCACTTGTATAATAATAGAAAATCTTAATCTTTATTGAATACATAATTAAAAACACAATAAATATAGCTGGTATAGTGGTGAAACAAATACACTGGGCTAGCAATCGCGCATATAGAGGAGTATACTTGGCTAGAATAACAACAAAAATGGAGTGCCAGTACTCATGTGTATTGAAAGATTTCATAAGGTGATTACGCTGTCCTATGTTACATTCAGAAATAACATATGAAAATTAGACAACTATCGTATAAACACATGGACTATGTATGAAAATACCCAATGATCACTCACATATAACGTGCAAGACGTGGTATTGCCTGCTCCTCTCTCCCAAACAAAAACGGAGCGGATACGGAAGACATACGGATGCATTCCGTATGCATTTCTTTTTTTAGCGGAACCATTGACTTGAATGGAGCCACGGAACGTGATTTGCTGGCAATAATGGGACATGTTCTATCTTTGAACGGAAACGGAATGCATACGGAGTACCTTCCGTTGTTTTTGCAGACCCATTGAAGTGAATGGTTCCGTATACGGACCGCAAACGGAACTAAAAAAAAAGGGAACGGAAAAAAAAATACGGTTGTGTGCAGGAGGACTTATTTGTACAGCTAGTCCCATTAGTTATTGCGAGCCAAAACCAGTAGTGAAGCCTACTCTAAAAAATCAGGTGTAATGGAAAGACCTGCACCTGCTCTGTGTTCTTGACACACCGCACCTGGTCTTGGCTCCCAATAACTGATGGAAATAACTGACCAAATAACTGAGGTGTGAGCTTGGCCCTAATGGTTCCTCTCCTTGTCTGTATTTTTTTATCCTAAAAACTTGACTGAATTCAAACAGTATGAAGAAGGAAATTCCGAAAGGGAAATCTTTTTCTTTCTGCTCGACAGCATAACCTTTCAAGTGGGATGAATCTGCTATGAATTTTTAACAGTGGAAAACCTGCATGGCATCTGCCAGGACTCTAAATCCGCAAAATCTGTACCAAAGAGTGAAACCTACAACAGAAATCCGTAGCAAATCTAGTTGTGCTACAGGTGTAACCCTGGGTTCAGACCTGAGCGTTTCTGAGACGCGCGTTTTACGTGCGTATTACAGTGCGTTTTGGAAATAGGAAACGCGCGTCATACACACGTTTGTGACTCTGGAGACCAATTGAAAAAGGCATATCTACACTTAACGCGCGGTCTACGCGCGTTCCCATTGAAGTCTATGGGTGCAAACGCACGACAAAACTCCCCAAACGCGCTGTAAAACGCTCAAGTGAGAACCAGGGCCATAGAGAAGCATTGGTTTTCATGTGTTGAGCGTTTTACAGCGCGTTTGAACGCGCTGTAAAATGCTCAGGTGTGAACTGAGGGTAAAAGTCCACACCACAAGTCATGTGCCGAAATTTTCCGCAGTGCATGGATGAGATTTTTTTTAAATGTGCTGTGGATTTTCCACATGCAGTTCCAATGCAGAAAATCTGCAACTTATAAACCACATTTGGCCATACAATAATTTTTGATTTTGTACCCAGACAACCATTGTAATTCACTTACCCATTTCTGTATCCAAAATGATAAATAATCTGATAAAAAGGTACTGCGGTTTGACCCAGCTGCTGTGTGGCGCTGTGTCTTGGTAGCGTTCCTCTGAATTAACCTTACGTTGCCTCCAGCAGACTTTATTTAATCAACTAAAATTAGAAACAGGATATTATTCTACACACGTTTTGCCTTCCAAACAGGCTTCCCTCACATAAGTACACATTAGGGTTTGAAGGCTGTGACATTGCCGTAATGAAAGCCATTGAACAATTCTTTAGCGTACAAGTGCAGAGTCAGCAGAAATACGTGTGGTGCTTGGAAGGGTAATTGATTTAAGCCATCGTCGAGATGACAATAAATAAGATGGAAACGATTATTTCTTTCTGGCTGCATTCAGTTAGTGGGAGCACAATAAGATGTCAATATGTTGTATTAACATCCACCGTTCCAATCAGACAGGTAGTGCAATCCCACACAAGTATGGAGCCGATCCTGGAGGACATTTCTAGACGTCAGTGACTTGTGGGTTATTTGTATTAAAATTTTATTTAGATCACATGGATGAATCACAGTAAATTCATATGATAGCCTCTTTTTATTTGTTACATTAGTTCTAAGTAGAGATGAGCGAACTTCAAAAATTAGTTCGGCGTTCGGGTTGGGGTAATAGCCGCATCCCATTATGGATTCCACTACCGCGGACTGTCCCGGCATATGGAATCCATAAGGGGCGGCTTCCACGAACCCGAACTTTGGAAAAGCCGAAGGACCTGGGGTGACGTCACCATCATGTGATCAGTGCAGGGAGCGTGGCTCAGCACTGGATTGGATAAGAGGTGATCCAGTACTGAGCCACGCCCCCTGCACTGATCACATGACGGTGACGTCACCCCAGGTCCTTCGGCTTTTCCAAAGTTCGGGTTCGTGGAAGCCGTCCCTTATGGATTCCATATGCCGGGATAGTCCGCGGTAGTGGAATCCATAACGGGATGCGGCGATTACCCCAACCCGTACGCCGCAATTCAGTGATGAGAAAAAAGCCTGGGGTAGATTAAGGAAAACTGGCTTACTTGCCCATAGCAACCAATCGGACTCCATCTTTCATTTTTTCGGAGATCCTTTGGAAAATTAAAGAATCAATCTGATTGGTTGCTGTGGGTAACTAAGCCACCTTTACTTTACACCAGTTTGATAAAACTACGCCCTGTATTTGTTATACTTACATAGCGCTGACATATTTCGCAGCTCTTTGTAGACATTAGCACACACTATCCCCAATGGGGCTCACAATCTAGATTCCCGATCAGTATGTCTTTGGTGTGTGGGAGGAAATTGTTGTACCTGGAGGAAACCCACAGAAACATGGGGAGAACAGACAAACTCCATGCAGATGTTAACCTTGGTCGGATTCAGTCCCACAGTGATGCCCTGTAATAAAGCTGACGTTCTGGATAAACTTTTGTGAATCCTATCTATTGAGTTACCAATAAATATATTTATTTAATATTGCTTTATGGAAGCGACTGTTAGACAGTCAGAGATATATTATATTAATATTTTCAGATTGCACATGTATCATTTTCTGTCATTAGGCTATTATGATTTTAGGGGGTGGAGCAATAGATTAAAAATCATGAAATTGAGTGGTATTAAAAAAATCCCCATACTACTTGCTAAATATTAAAGAATATTTACTCGTAGATAAATATGGTGACAGTGCTAGCAAGAGGCATGGCAAACAACAGGTGAACTCATCCAGAGCTGTTTTTTCTGACCATATGGAAACACAAGATGATAATGAAAAGTAACAATAAATATGAAAAAAATTGATGGATGAACTTCAACTTGAAAAAAATATTTGTTTTACATTATAAAACCCTTACAAGAGTTATCCAAGATAGTCAGAAATAAGAGCAACACCCTAGAATACTTTAAAAATATATATTTATTATTAAAACATTATTGGACACTACACCTATTGGACATAAAAAAAACACTGCAAAAAAATCAAGAGGGTTGATAAGGTGACGATAAGGCACTAATATAGTCTTTGCTAATATTCTGTGCTGTTTGCTATATTTCATAGGCCATGTCCCTCTTGTTAGGCAAATCTTCTGTGCTGTCCGCATAGAGGTCCTGTCATTAAGATGGCCGCTGATGGAGGGTCATGTGACCAGATATCACTCAGTCTCCTTCATTTAAACACACTGCATCTACACCAAACTCCCAATAGTGCAAATGGAGACGGCAGGTGCAGAAGTGTGTGTTTTTTGTTTTTTTTTGTCCAACCCATAGAAATGAATGGGTCTGTGTGCAATCCACAAAAAATGCGGATTGGACACGGACCAAAAATTAGGTTGTGCATATGAGGCCTAAAAGACATGCAGTTATATCGGGCCTGGGGGCCTTTATTAGTTCTGGCTGCCTTGGCAATGCATCGGCTTATGGTGGCAATGGTGGTAGAGGGAGCCCTGTCCCACTAACTGGCTAGATTCCACGGTTTCTATTAACTCATATGTTGCCTGTTACAGTGGGCGCCCAGCTTCAGTCAGTGGCGGACTCCCACTAAGATCCAGAGCTGTGCATCAGTGCAGCTTGTGTAGTCTGTTCAGTTCCAGGAACTGACATACTAGACAGGCTGTGCTGATACAGTGCTTGAGTCTCGTGCATAGAAATACACAAGATTTTTTTTAATGAGTAAAATTACCCTTACAGATGTCTCTGACACTTTTACAGGCATTATTACGACCTCTGAATATACCTATGTTCATGAGCCCTTGCAGAGACATGAAACATTTAATTAAAAAACTGATCTTCATTTCAAATAGCCACTGATCTATTTTAAGTGTTTACTTTTCTATTCTTCTTGGTAACACTATGTACTTTATTTTTCCCCTATAAGACACACCTGCCCATAAGATGCACCTAGGATTTAGCGGAGGAAAATAAGAAAAAAATATTTTTTATTAGACCTCACAGCCCCAGTCAAACCCCCAATGTTACTTGGACTTCAGAACAGACCCTCAATGTTAATAAGTCCCCCAATCAGACCTCAGATCAGACTTCAATAAGTCCTCCAATTAGACCTCCATGTGAATTACCTCAATCAGACCTCAGATCAGACCTCAATAAGTCCCCCAATCAGTCCTCAGTTCAGACCCTCCATGTGAATGACCCTTTGCTCAGATCAAATAAAAAAAAAAAAAAAAACTTACCTCTCCTGCTCCGGACACTGCCACTGCTCCTCACATCCAGCCTATTCTTCTTCCTGCCATGTGCTGTGCTGTGCACAGTCTGAGGTCACAGAGCGCCAACTTCCTCACGCTATGGGCAGTCGAGGCCGAGAAAGACCTGGAAGCAGTGAGTACAGAGCATAGGGAGTGCTGCATTCACCGCTTCTTGGTCCTCCTGTACTAATGAGCGCTTCCATAATGGAATCACTTGTTAGTATTCGCCCCATAAGTTGCACTGACATTTTGCCCCCACTTTGGTGGGGTGCGTCTTATTGGGTGAAAAATACAGTAATTCTTCCTGTGTGCATTGTCTCAAAGTTTCCATTTAGTTACAATTACCATTATTGATCAATGTAACATCACTTGTCAGCCTTTCATGATCTAGAAAAAAATAAAGTCTAGGAAACCACTCTGCACAAGGATAACTACAAAAAATCTACAACAGTTTTGCATGTTGTTTCCTTCTATATAGATTCTTCGCCAAATGTGTTATAGTGCAAGTGTTGTAGTGAAAACAAAATGTTCAAAATCTTTGCAAATTGAAAAGGAAAAACTAAAATATTGTATTGACATAAGTGTGACATAAGTATTAAGATCTTTTACTACTTAGTTGAGGCACCTTTGGCAGTGATTACAGCCTTTAGTCTTCTTGGGTATGATGACACAAGGTTTGCACAACTGGATTTTGGGATTTTGTGATTTTGTGCCATTCTTCTCTGCACATCCTCTCAAGCTCTGTCAGGTTGGATGAGGACTATTGGTGGACAGCCATTTTCAGGTCTCTCAAGAGACATTTGATTGGGTTTAAGTCAGGGCAGGGAAACTGAAGGGCATTCACAGAGTTGTCCTTAAGCCACTCCTGTGTTGTCTTAGCTGTGTGCTTAGGGTCATTGTCTTGTTGGAAGGTGAACCTTTGGCCCAGTCTGAGGTCCAGAGCATAATAGATCAGGTTTTCATTAAGAATAACTCATTAGATTACATTGCTCTATTCAGCTTTCCCTCAACTCTGACTAGTCTCCCTGTCCCAGCCACTCAAAAACACCAAGACAGCATCATGATGTCACCACCATGCTTAAAGAGGACCTTTTGTGGGTACGAACATTGTAAGTTAACTATCTGGACATGTACAGCGGCGCCCAGGGATCTCACTGCACTTACTATTATCCCTGGGCGCCCGCTGTGGCCCCCCTACCTTCTTCCGCGCTGTATGATAATTGCTACTAACTTTGCAACAGGGAGGAGACATCAGCTTCTCTTCCTGGGCGTTCCTTTTCTCTGGCTGTAGCGCTGTCCAATCGCAGCGCAGAGCTCACAGCCTAGGAGATAGTAGTAAGTGAAGTGAGATCCCTGGGCGCCGCTCTACGTGTCCAGATAGTTATCTTACATTTTTGGTCCCATGAAAGCTCCTCTTTAACTGTAAGTATGGTACTGGACAGGTGATGAGCAATGCCTGGTTTCCTCCAGACATGACACTTGAGTCCAAAAAGTTCAATCTTGGTTTCATCAGACTAGAGAATCTTGTTTCTCATGGTACAAAACTCCTTTAGGTGCTTTGTTGCAAACTCTAGTATTTTACTGAGTAGAGGATTCTTACTGACCACTCTGCCATAAAGTCCAGATTGGTGGAGTGCTGCATTGCTAGTTGACTTCTGCATTTTTCTTCCAAGTTTCTCCCATCTGTACACAGGATCTTGGATGCTGAGCAAGATTGATCATTGAGTGCTTGTTCATTTCTTTTACCAAGGCTCTTCTCCCCTGATTCCTTAGTTTGATGGGGTAGCCAGCTCTAGGAGTCCTGGTTGTTCCAAACTTCTTCCATGTTTCTTGTGGAAACTTTGTGCAGCTGAAATTTTTGAACCCTTCTCCAGATCTGTGCCTCCACACAATTATGTTTTTGAGCTGTACAGGCAATTCTTTCTTCCTCATGGCTTGGTTTTTGCTCTGATATGCATTAACAGCAGTGGGACTCTATATATATATATATATATATATATATATATATATATATATAAAAGCCAGATACAACATCAGCACAGTTTCAAAGGTAAGTCGGGTGCAAATCCACAGGGAAGGTAGACAACGATCCCACTGTATAATAATTCCAAAAAATAAGGCAGCACTCCAAATAAAGGTGAACGGTGAAGACCTGATTTATTCCCAGGCAACGTTTCAGCCTACTTAATGAGGCCTTTATACACAGTGTATCTTTCTAAATCATGTCCACTCAACTGAATCTACCACAAATGTAGAAACTGTCTGTAGGTAAAGCTTGCATATAGTAGGTATTTCTTTTTTAAATGTTCCTTTCTCCCTAAAAACAAACAAACATATCTTTCCATTGGCTCACATGATGCCCTTGACCCCCTTTGCTTTACTTTTAGTTCTGTAACATCATATGTGCGAGTGACCCAGTTCCTTCAGCTGACAAACTTGCCTCATCCACTGCATGACAGGTTCATCTGATGACAGGAAGATCTTGGGAATTGTATTATAGACAGGGCAGCGTGATTTATCATCAGGACACAAGAAGAAGCACATGACAATTAGAGAAGACGGTCCAAACATGTGTACAGATTGTGAAATTCACAAAAGAGTAGGATGGTAAGGACTGCTTAAATCACGGAAAATGCTATTGCTTTTCTAGATTTGATTTATGGGCTGAAAAAGATTCTTCCTTAAAGGCCATATCCGCCTTCTTTGTATACAATTGGACACTTTACTTTAATTATAGAATTATTCAACTTAAAATATTTAATGATTTTTTTATTACTTATTTTGTGTTTAGTCCTGAGTTGCGACTTATTTTGTGTTAGTCCTGAGTTGCACCCTGTATTATGCACCACATTAGCCCCTTCAAAGTACCGTAAATCGCTCGGTATAAACCATCCTATTGATTTACCCTAAATTCCATAGAAACCTCTTTGATTTATTGTCGCATGTTATTCCTTTTTTCAAAGGTCTATTGATCCGAAAAGAGATTAAAGGGTCCCTCTAGTGTAGAGTAAATTAAAGGGGACTTTGTGATTAGGGCTCTGGTATTAATATAAATAGATCAATAGTTTATCTAGCTGTTAAGATTCCATGATAAATGTATTTGAAAGAAAAAACTGCATAGCGCATCCAAGAAGTGCTGCTACTTGTTACTTACAGTTAATTGTTTGCAGAATTTTAGAACTCAGTGTAAATTAGAGAATTTGTTTCATTTTAAGTTTATACGGTATGAGTTTATAGCTGAATACCAAAAAAAGCATAAAAATTCATGAAAAAGAAATGTGCAGTATATAATATGAGGTTTCCTTTTATCTCACATATCCCAACAACTCATTCTCCAGTTGAGTTGTGGAAGAGGAAGATGATAACCTACCACATAAATGGTTCTAACTTTATCTGTCCATACTGGGTGGTCACAGTTGAATGCATTAGTGTATTTGTATGTTTTATTGATATCATTAAAACAACTTTGAAAAATGATCAATGTGCTTGATCAGGTCATATGAACCTCGGTTGGCATGCCCTGGAATGAGTGCTGAATGGTGCCATTTAACTCCTTAATGTAAAATGCCATACAAGTAATACAGCTGACGCAATGATCAGGGTTGGAGATATGATCAGATATGACCGGGATTGGATATACAGTTAGGTCCATATATATTTGGACAGATACAATATTTTTCAAATTTTTGTTCTGTGCATTACCACAGTGGATTTTGAACAAAACAATTCAGATGCAGCTGAAGTTCAGACTTTCAGCTTTAATTCAGTGGGTTGAACAAAATGATTGCACAAAAATGTGAGGAACTGAAGCATTTTTTTAACTCAAAAGTAATTGGGCAAATGAAATAATTGTAAATAAAATGGTAATTTCTAATACTTGGTTAAAAACGCTTTGTTGGCAATGACTGCCTGAAGTCCTGAACTCATGGACATCACCACACGCTGTTTCCTCCTTTTTAATGCTCTGCCAGGCCTTTACTGCAGCGGTTTTCAGTTGCTGTTTGTTTGTGGGTCTTTCTTTCTGAAGTTTAGTCTTTAACAAGTGAAATGCATGCTCTATTGTGTTCAGATCAGGTGACTGACTTGGCCATTCAAGAATATTCCACTGCTTTGCTTTAATAAACTCCTGGGTTGCTTTGGCTTTATGTTTTGGGTCATTGTCCATCTGTATTATGAAACGTGACCAATCAGTTTGGCTGCATTTGGCTGGATCTGAGCACACAGTATGTCTCTGAAAAACCCAGAATTCATCCGGCTGCTTCTGTCCTGTGTCACATCATCAATAAACACTAGGGACCCAGTGCCAATGGCAGCCATGCATGTCCAAGACATCACACTGCCCCTGCCGTGTTTTACAGATGATGTGGTATGCTCTGGATCATGAGCTGTACCATGCCTTCACCATACTTTTTTCTTTCCATCATTTTGGTAGAGGTTGATCTTGGTTTTATCTGTCCAAAAAATGTTCTTCCAGAAGGGTGCTGTTTTGTTAAGATGTTTTTTATCAAAGTCCAATCTAGCCTTCTTATTCTTGAGGCTTATGAGTGTCTTGCACCGTGCAGTGAACCCTCTGTATTTACTTTCATGCAGTCTTCTCTTTATGGTAGATTTGGATATTGATACGCCTATATCCTGGAGAGTGTTGTTCACTTGGTTGGCTGTTGTAAAAGGGTTTCTCTTCACCATGGTAATTATTCTGCGATCATCCACCACTGTTGTCTTCCGTGGGCGTCCAGGTTTTTTGCATTGTTCAGGTCACCAGTGCTTTCTTTCTCAGGATGTACCAAACAGTAGATTTTGCCTCTCCTAATAGTGTAGCAATTTCTCGGATGTTTTTTTTTTTTTTTTCGCAACTGAAGGATGGCTTGTTTCACCTGCTTGGAGAGCTCCTTTGACCACACTCTTCATCCAATTTTTTGTGGATACCCTCAAATGAAAGCTAAAAGTCTGGACTTTATGTTCATGTCTATTATATATCTATAGGTTGAATATGTTTTTGTAAACAGGTAAAAAAACAAAATTTGTGTCAGTGTCCAAATATATATGGACCTAACTGTAATCCCCCCAGATTCTGTGGACAGTTGCGTTCACAGCCCCTTTGTCCTCTGACCTGAAATTGCGGGTCTCTGAGCCACGGCTATTAAAGTGTGGGGCCTTGTGACAGCTCCCAGACCTGTCATGGTAAGCATGTGACATATCTTGCTATGTCCAGACCCCTGCATTTCCCTCTTTCAACTGTATCTGCATCCTAAGGATGCATACAGTTGAATACAGTGGTGAAACAGGGATCCAGCAGCTCCTTCCTTCTCCATTCCTTTGCCATACCAGACCGGAGTAGTTTGCTGTCTGTGGCTCAGCGTGGCAGACGCAGTGACCAGGGCTGTGGAGTCGGAGTCGAGGAGTCGGAGTCGGAGGCAATTTTGGGTACCTGGAGTCGGAGTCGGCAAAAAATGTACCGACTCCGACTCCGACTCCTACTAGATTTAAATTGGAATAAAAAAAAATTGGAATAAAAAAAAAGCAAGTTTAAATGTCCCAATTCAGATAAAGTTATAATTAATTACTTCTCTACTGTAAGAATAAAGGCCAATGCATGCAGTGCGTCACGTTACCGCTAAACAAAGACGTTACGTGACTGTAAAGAAGCATGCTTTTCATATGCTTTACTATGCAGTTAAAGGGACACTGACAGGCTGATTTACCGGCTAAAGATATATCTGCTGGTATTCATCAGAGGATTAGGAATACAACTACACGACTGTTACCCCCAGTTGAGGTTTACTTGTGTTTAAAAACGTTTTAATCAATATGCAAATTCTCTACCTTTGTGCCCAAGGGGGCAGGCGCACATGTAGAGTACTGGCAGCACTAGACAGGACTAGGTAGCGAGGAGGAAGAGAGAAAGCTGGCACAGCCTCAGCATAGCCAGACGAGGCTGCTGCCAGCACTCTACACGTGCGCCTGCGCAGGAATTCAGCGTTCGGCTAGCCTGAAAAAAAAGGCCAGTGCAGTTAATAATACGAGGGGAACAGCGCTGGGAAGCTGTACTTCGGGCGCGGCTGGGCACAAAGCCGCAGGAGACGCTGCCCCATTGGGCACAAAGATAGTGAATTTGCATACAGATTAAAATGTTTTTAAACACAAGTACAGCTTAACTGGGGGTAACATTAGTATAGTTTTATTCCTAATTCTCTGATGAATACCAGTATATATATATCTTTAGCTGGAAAATCAGCCTGTCAGTGTCCCTTTAAAGAGCGGCAATACTTACACTTTCCATTGTCTTGTGGTCTGCTGTTACAGGGAACCCATGGTTATCCTCGCCTCTCACTGATAACTGATTAAGGACTGGAGACACTTGTATAAGTAAAGGGAATGGATAGTCAATAGTTCAAGACTGAAGCTGTAAACCATTTGAAAAACTGCTATCATTCAGCTAAGGCTATAAAACATGTAAACTCAGATTGTTAGCTTAAATTTTAAACATGACTATGGGATTCTACTAGGAAAATCATGTTTTAAAATAAATGCCCCTTCCCCTGCCCCTTCCTGGATCCTCCCACTGCTCTATCTTCAGCAGAAGATCAGCACACAAAGGAGAAGGCAGCAGCTTCTGCTCAACTACCTCTCTGTGCTAGAGGAGATTAGAAGAACTTGGTGGAACAGCTTCGTATTTGCATATTAAATACAGAGGAGTCGGAGTCGAGGAGTCGGAGTCGGAAGTTTCAAAATCTGAGGAGTCGGAGTCGGACAATTTATCTACCGACTCCACAGCCCTGGCAGTGACATCACTGTATTGTGCCTGCCAGTGCTGAAACACTGATTGCAAACGGTGAATCAGCGAGCTGACAGCAGGAGCATCACTGCATTTTTTCTTCTTTTTTTTTTGGGGGGGGGGCGTAAGGAAGAATCACTGTGATGTGGCACTTAAGAGGACATCATTGTGAAGTGACATTTAAGAGGGCACCGTACTATGTGGGAGCCACATGAGTGTGCATTATTCTGTGAGGGACCATTTAAAGTGGCAGCACTCTTAAGGGGTACTCAATGAGCATCACTGTGGGTAGCAGTTTAAGGGGACATTATACTATGTGAGAGCACTTAGAGGGTATCACTTTGTGTAGGGG
Organism: Bufotes viridis; assembly: GCA_033119425.1. Taxonomy (NCBI): domain Eukaryota; kingdom Metazoa; phylum Chordata; class Amphibia; order Anura; family Bufonidae; genus Bufotes; species Bufotes viridis. Next base: position 163,304,630 of record CM065592.1, read on the forward strand.
GACATTAAAGTGGTATATCACTGATGGCTAGGTTGGTAAACAAAAATTTGCAATCACAATTGAGGTAATTCACTGAAAGAAAAAAAAAACGCTAAAACATAACCTTTAATCTATTCATTAAAAAGTTACAATCAGGGGGAAAAATCTCTATCAGGATGGAGCAACAAGCACAAAGCTGAATGCTCCACCAGTCTCCAAAAAGGGTCGCAGGTTCACATGAAACCCCTAAAGTGCCTGTATGGGGTGAGTGATAACACCCTGCAGTTTTACATACAAGACACTCTGGGGGTACAGAAGTATATCCCTTTTGGGATGTGGTTAACTGTAGGAGGTCAATTAGGTGCACTCCGTACATTGATCAGCTAGGACACCTGACCCTACCCTCTCTGTAACCCCACAGTAGGCTAGCACAGCCCCTCCAAATAAATGTGGCTAAAATTCCTCCATAATCACTAAGGCTTGACGCGTTTCTCTAATACATTACACTAATGCTGCTGTGGCGGTGTCTACCGGCGCTCAGATGGCCGCATAGCGGCCACTCACTGAGCGAACTAAATAGATGGGGAAAGACCTCCCCTCAGAAGGGCTGGAGCGAAGGCAGCCAATGGGCGGGTCAGGTGGGCGGAAGCAAACCCGCTCACCGCCGACCCGTTCACTGGGTGCCGGATAGCCCCTCCTCCTCTTACTGTCATGATAATAGAGGGATGTAAATATCGCAGGGTGCCTAAACTGAGAAAACGGTACAGGGGCAAAAGGACTGTAATGTGTCCAATGGGCATGGGGGAAACTGTATGTATACAATACTAAACACCTCACGTGCCCAAGTATATGGACACTAAAACAGATATCGGGTACCAGAGCACCTGAGAGAACGGGGATATGACAGGTGTATATGAAACACTTAATTAGCACATGGTGTATGGCACATAGGTGCCAACCAACACCTGGCTGTGTGAAAGTACATTGCCATTCCCATATAAGTTGATCAACAAGAGGCATCAAAGTGGACATTAAAGTGGGCCTCATTCTTTCTGTTGACATTTAAGGGATCAAATTAGAAGACATCCTATTGTAAGGGTGTGCTTTGCGCCACTAGTTTTGCCCCTCTTTCCTTTTTTTTTTTTTTTTATTTATTTATCATCTTTACCCGATAGCAGATCCAGCTATGTAGACCTTTACAAAAAGTACTTGAGCATCCCTGTCCTAGAAAATATGTATCTGCTATGTTTTCCAGCCCCTTCATTGTTACATTTTACAAATACATATTGTATAATTCGTTTGGCAGTTTCCCCGCTGCAGTCAACTAAATGGTTTGGATTTGCTGCTGTTTTATGGCTATAAACCAGAACAGGTGGCGTGCCCATCATTACTGCTCACATAGTGGCGAGAAGCAAAGGTAATTTGGTAATTAAGTGGACAATATGGTTTGCATTCTGTGTCAGCTCTGATTTCGTTTCCGTCTGAGACGTCCAATTCAGATAATTTTCAGCAGTAAAGATGGGAATCAGGCCGAGGACAGTGCTGCGTGAAACCCAGAGCCCAGAAATACAGTGTAGAGTATATATCTATAAATCATTTTATCTGTACTTTGAAGGTGGTCAATATTATTTCTCATATAGTATAATGCCACCTAACCTGCCCATTGCTTTAAAACCCCTTTCAACATGTCTTCTATAAATGATTGATAGATGTCTACGTGGATCAAATGTTAACTTGCAGGTGCATTACTTGTGTAGGGATCTAGTGTTGTGTCGTAAGCCAGGGGGTGGTTTAACATGGTATAGTATTATCTTACGTACAGTGTATTTGCTTTTTCTTAGTTAAATAAAAACAAAAAACTTTTCAAACTAATTGTACTTTATTATGTAAAGCTGCATAAATACTCCTTACTGTCCCTTTTTTCCAGCAAATACCTGATCTGCTCATTGCTCTGTACTTCAGTCCATATCGGTGCTGAGCTTTCTCTTGGCTACCTAAGAGCCGTCGGCTTCAGGCAGAACTTTCCTAAATGATATCCGTGAATTCACAGTGGGAGGTTGGGTTTTGAATATGCATCCTACCAAGACTCATTTATAGGCAGTAGCTGTGTTGTCACAAAAGGCTAAAGAAATAAATTTATCTTTTTAAATTGTGCCCAAGGTTATATTGATTGTGTTTTTTGTTTTTTTTTCATTTAAAAAGGATTGTATTAACATTCTTGTAATAATTAAAACCAGATACTGATACATTTTCTACAATATTTCATGTAAGGTTTTTCTATTCTCTTCTTATTTTCTCATAGTAGATTTTTTTATTCTATTTTCTGCACATGATTATGGGGCGGCCATCTTTTCTGAGCTGTTGTTGCCACCATTCAGAATGTTAAATTCCTGTCCAGGTTTCTGTAGTTTTCTCTCTCAACCACATCCTGCTGTCTTAACAGAGCTCTGTTAAAGGGGTTCTCCAAGATTTACATGTTGATGACCTGTCATCAGGATAGGTCTTCAGTATGAGATCAGTAGGGGTCCGACTCTAGGTACCCCGCTGATCAGCTATTTGAGAAGGCCGCTATGCTCCCTTGAACTCTGCAGCTTCCTCAAATAGCTGATCAGCAGGAGTACCTGGAGTCAGACCCCTGCCTACCTCATATTGATGACCTATCCTGAAGATAGGTCATCAATATGTAAATCCAGGAGAGAAACCCTTTAACTCGTATTTTGTCCTCTGCTGCAATGCAACATGATGGCCTGGTCCTGGGTACATTCTGTGGTATCTTCGGAGATTGCTGTTTTAACCCAGTTGACCCTCGTAGTCATTGCCTGGTAGCCATTGCTCCTGCCATTTACAATTGTGTAATATATTAACCAGACAGCATTCCTGTTCCTGACCGTAATCGTGCCCAGTCTGCCTGGTAGTATGGTTCTTCCAGGATTCCAATCTGCTTAGTAGCTTGCCTGGTTGTTTTCTTCTGGTTACCTGTGACTTTGTTTCTGGATTATTTCTAGGTCTGCCCTCCTTTTTATGATCCCTAGCTTAATGTCTGACCTTTCTGCTGTCTAAGCAGCTCAGTCACCAATCTGAGACCACTCTGAGAATTGTGAAATGGGGATTCAGTGCAGTGAAGTCCACTTCCCTTTAGGCTACATGCACACGACCGTGTGTGTTTTGCGAATCCGCAAAACACGGAAGCCGCTCCGTGTGCCTTCCGCAATTTGCGGAACGGAATGGGCGGCTCATTATAGAGATGCCTATTCTTGTCTGCAAAACGGACAAAAATAGGACATGCTCTATTTTTTTTTTTGCGGGGCCACGGAACGGAGCAACGGATGCGGACAGCACACAGAGTGCTGTCTGCATCTTTTGCGGCCCCATTGAAGTATGCGGCTCGGACGCGGACCAAACATACGGTCGTGTGCATGTAGCCTTATAGTGGTTGATAGGTGAAAACCTGCAAATCTTTTAGACTTCATGTCTCAGCTTAGCCAGCACCAATTGGCTTTGAGGGTCCACAGACACTACTCTTCAGTACATTAACCATAACACAGACGTATGCTTTACAACGGCCACAAGACTTATTGACTTTAATGGAAGAGTTTTCCAAGCATGTGAGGCCCTTCATTATTCATTTCGTCATAATATAAGTCCATGGGCTGCAAAACGGATCCGCTCCGTTTCCGTTATGCAGGGGAGTCCTCTCCTGCATAATGGAGGTGGGACGGATTCGTTATGCAGCCCATGGACTTATATTATGACGGAATGAATAACGGAATGCGTCTAAAGGCATACTGTTATGCATTCCGTCATAGAATTGTGTATATGCATCGAATATGCGTATATAGCAGTATATGCATTCCTAGCATTTATATCATGGCAGCATATTCCATTCCTAGCATTCAAAATTGATACTATTTTCCATTATATTTTCTGTATCAAGGCAGAAAAAACCTGTCCTGGTTATGTGATCGAGAGTGATTACCGTTTTCAAAACTCTCTCTTCTAATGAACAGTGCACTCAAGAATTTTTTAACCACAAATTGCAACTGTGTTTGAACACTGTTTGTCTGCATGGTAACTACAGGGGAAATATGCATTTTCACCATCTTTCATCCGTAGACAGAAACACCATTGAAAAGCCCAGTGCCATGTTACTGGTGCATACTGGCATTATTGAACACATTACTGGTGCATACACGTTTTTAGGTATAATGAGATTAAAATCTATGGACATCTCTGACACAGAAAATTATTTATATGTATGTTACCATTTTCTGTGTTTAAAGTCTCAGCCTGCAATTTTTCTCCTGTGGTGGTATCCCTCCCAGTATTTCAAGCTGGATCTGTGTGTCCAGGATGCTACTATCTTCCCTCTGCAAGCTGCCCTGTGAGTGCTCTCCTGCCATCTACAACCTGAGCTGCTCTTCTTGGATTCATGACCCCTCTCCATACACATTTGCTGTGTACAAACTCCTTTTGCTATTTCTAACACTAAGAGAAGGGAGAGCAGACAGCCGTCAGAAACATGAGCAATGCTGAACCAGATTTATGTCATATTGAGCAGCTGAGTGAAGAACACAGATTTTTTTTTTACATTTTTAATGATTATTTAGATATTTGCTTAATATTTATTTTAGGAAACAAATGACTAATAAAATAATCAATGCAAATGTTTCCATAGATTTTAGTTGATCTTTTATGATCCAATATTCAAAGGCATTTCGCGGATGCGTATGCTTGCATCCTGCTAACACTGTACTTGTTGTAGAAGAGCATCGCAGAGTCATTCATCAGACTGTGACCGCTGATGATCTTATATATTCATTAGTCTTTAACTGTATGTAACCAGTACTCACAGATTCACCCATGCTTGACTCAAAACATTCTATTTAGATTGGAATTTTTTTCTTTTTCTAATTTTGTCTAAGCAGTGTCCTTGGTGTCTCCTTGTATTGATTTTCAGCAGTTTCACTTTTGTCCAACTGGGATTGAAGAGAACAAAAATGATTGATTTTGACTTGGCTCTTGGCTTCTTCAGCCCTGTGTACACGAGGCGCACTGCATGGAGCTGACATATTAAATTATTGCTGTTGTTGCTATCAAACTATCGTCTATTGATTACTTGTTTAATGTGGTCTGTAACATTTGTCAAAGATGTTTTTACTTCTTCCAACTGGGAACCTTTTATTTTAACAAACAGCATTTTAATTTGTTCAGTATCATAGCTGTCACATAACTTGGGCTTCGGTTTTCAAAAGTGTATCAAAGGCATCAATTGACCTCATATGAGTAGTTCTGGACAAATTTTGGTAAAATGTACTATGCCATTTAATATGAATAATCAGCCAAGCTAATCCTAGACTTAAAGGGCTTCTGTCACCCCCCCAACAGCAATTTTCAGTATTGGACTTAATATATTTGCTAATGTACGCAGAGTTCATATATACCCCTCTTACCTCTGGCTGTGCTTTAAATTCTTTAAAAAAACATACTTTTCCGATATGCAAATTTCTTAACTACCAGCAAGTTGGCGGTTACTTGTTGGTAGCCGCCACATCCTCGGTCTAAAAACCCACCCCTCCTCCACTTGATTGACAGGGCCAGCGAGCACTCTCCTCCTCCCGCTGGCCCTGTCTGCAGCTGAAATCCCGCGCCTGCACCGTACCGGTCCTCATTCGGCGCAGGCGCTCTGAGAGAACGACGCTCACTTGGCTGTGACATCATGAAGGAGCGCTCGGGAGGCCGCAGCGCAGCTATGTACACTGCTGCGGAGTACTTACCATGGCAGCCAGGACTTCAGTAGCGTCCTGGCTGCCATGGTAACCGATCAGAGCCCCAGCTTACACTGGGGCCCCGATCGGAACTGCTGCTGCGCATGCGCAGAGCTAAACGTCGGATCCGGCGATGCGAAACGACGTTTAGCTTAATTCCGGATCTGGGTTAATGCACTTCAATGGGCATTAATTCCGGATCCGGCGTTACGGCAAGTCCTCCGGATTTTTGGCTGGAGGAAAATCCGCAGCTGATCCTGATGCATCCTTAACGGATTTCTCTCTATTCAGAATGCATTAGGATAATCCTGATCAGTAGTTTTCCTGCATACAGCCCCGGCGACGGAACTCTATGCCGGAAAAGAAGAACGCTAGTGTGAAAGTACCCTAAGACATATTTGACCATAAAACACTCCTCAGGTTTAGACAGCAAGAAATTAAAAAAAATATATGTTCTACTTATTAAACCTTCTATGGTGGTTTAATCAAGTGGGTGGCTAAAGGTCACTAAATTTGGGGACTAGCGTAGAAGGGTTTTTGTTAGTTCCTGTTAACCTAAGTGTGTTATCCGCTGACCATTATAACAAACAGCAGTTCTGTTAGATTATTATTATTTTTTTAGGTATTTTCCTTTTACTCTCCATGATTATGACATTATACACATATACAGACACACAGCTCTACAGTACGTAGGGCTGAAACGATTACTCGATTTAATCGAGTAATTCGACACAAGAAAATCCTCGATGCAATTTTTTTGCATCGAGGATTCGTTGTGTCATGTGACCACGGAGCGGGAGGGCAGCACTTGCTATTACTCCCCGCTCCGTGGTCACCAGTCAGGTCATAGTGCACGTAAGCGCGCCCTATGACCCGACACTGTGCAGAGCGGCTGGCAGCAGAGGAAGCGGGGCGCACAGGGGGAGAAGGAGTCGCTCTCTCCCTCCCCCTGTGCTGTGCTGCCAGTGAGGAGAGACGGGGGGGGAGAGGCGAAGGAGGGGCGATCGCACTGCGCCACCAATGACAGGATCTTCATGGTCTGGCCTTACTAACTAGCAGCTAGCGGCGCCCGGGATGTCCCCGCACTTACAATTTTCCCCGGGCGCCGCTCCGTTCTCCCCACGGTGGGCCAGTTACAGTTTCGTGCTCCATGTGCCAATTACTAATATCGGACCAATGGGGAGGAGACTTCACCTTCTCTGTGGGCGTTTCTTCTCCCTGCGCTGTCCAATCGCAGCAGAGAACGTCACAGTGCAGAGAGAAGGAACGCCCACAGAGCTGATGTCTCCTCCCTATTGCTCCGATATTAGTAATTAGCATATGGAGCAGGACACTGTAACTGGCACACAGTGGGGAGAGCCGAGCGGCGCCCAGGGATAACTGTAAGTGCGGGGACATCCTTGGGCGCCGCTCCTTGTAGCTGCTAGTTAGTAAGGCTGGACCATGAAAGGTCCTTTGTAATCCTTAATACAGGAGGCAGGGAGCTGCGATCAGCGGCAGATAACCCCCTCAGGTGCTGCACCTGAGGGGTTAACGGCCGCTGATCGCAGCTCCCTGCCTCCTGTATTAAAGGTTAATTTTCATTGGTGGCGCAGTGCGCCTCCCCCACCCCCAGTATTAAAATCGTTGGTGGCAGTGGCCACAGAGCAGAGTCCCCTCCCCCCTCATTGGTGGCAGTGGCTACAGAGCAGAGTCCCCTTCCCCCCTCATTGGTGGCAGTGGCCACAGAACAGAGTCCCTTCCCCCCTCATTGGTGGCAGTGGCCACAGAGCAGAGTCCCCTCCCCTCTCATTGGTGGAAGTTCTGATTGGAGCCCCAGCAGTGTTATAACTGGGCTCCTATCGGTTACCATGGCAACCAGGACGCTACTGAAGCCCTGGTTGCCATGGTAACATTCTTATTAGATTACTCGATTAATCGTAAAAAATAATCGATAGAATACTCGATTTCTAAAATAATCGTTTACTGCAGCCCTAACAGTACGCATATTATATACACATAAATAAGTGCAGTACCCACATTTTACACACAGCTTTGCTGCACAAACATGATAAATACACACAAACACATTATATATACACACACAGAGCTTTATTGCATGCACAGCAGACATACATGCACACACAGCTCTGCTGCATACACAATTAACACATCTCTGCTGCATAGCTGACATTGATGCACACACACGTCTCTGCTGCATACACATCTGTTAAACCGAACTCTGATAAAGGCACAGTGTTCTTCCTGGTTTGGCACCTCCCTCTTTTACCATCATCAAAGGTCCTTCAGCTGCAGTTAAAGAGGACCTTTCACCGGTCCAAAGTTTGTTAGTTAAAGGTATGTACATGCAGCGCGGCACCCAGGGATGTCCCTGCACTTACTATTATCCCTGGGTGCCGCTCCGTTCGCCCGCTGTAGCCCCCGGTACCGGCGCTCGTGCTTCTGATAATTTTGCCTGGGGCGGAGACATCCTCTTTTGCCCCGGGTCTCCTTCTCCCAAGCTAGAGCGCTGGCCAATCGCAGCGCTCAGCTCATATCCTGGGAGGTTGCAGGATAGCGCTCCAGCCTGGGAGAAGGAGACGCCTAGGGCAAAAGAGGATGTCTCTGCCCAAGGCAAAATTATCAGAAGCAGGAGCGCCGGTACCGGGGGCTACAGTTGGTGAACGGAGTGGCACCCAGGGATACAAGTAAGTGCAGGGACATCCCTGGGTGCCGCTCTGAATGAACATACCTTTCACTAACAAACTTTTGACTGGTGAAAGGTCCTCTTTAATCTGAACGTTCTTTTCCTTTCAGTGCAGAAGAGAGACCTTAAAGATGGAGAGGTCAGCGTTTCTCGCAGTCTTCTCCATGATCGCTCGCCCTTCTCTCCTGCCTCCACTGATCACGCGGATCGGTGTCGGACAGGAGACAGAGAAGTGTGCAGATGCATTGATCAGGCAAAGTGCTCTACCGGATCACTATGGAAGCAGTCAGGTGGTCCGGCACTGCTGGACTACCCTGACTGCAGACTAAGACGCAAGGTTATGTCTTGCTAAGATGCGTCTTAGAGTCTAAAAATACTGTTTTTTTTATAGAGGGAATGCTATAAGCAGGTACCAGACTCCTCAGTACGAGAAGAAGATGAACTCAATGCCTGCTGTTTTTCTCTATAGTAAACACAAGTCTAATTATGAGGAGACAGACATTGTGAAAGGGATTAAGACAAAGATCGAGATGGTATAATGTATGACTTAGTATAAAACCTGACACGGCATTTATAAATCTTTGCACCTAAGGTAGTAAAGGGTTCAGAAGGTAGCATCTTTTTTGAACATCCTCTTTCCATTACACTGATTAAAGTGAGCAATAAGCGTAGTGAAGAAAAATGCTTTCATCTTGCCTATCACAATTACCCAGGAATAACATTGTCAGCAGATTTGTATTAATAGACTCTTACATTTCACTGCATGAAAGAACCTCTTACTAATGTTTGATAATAGGGGAAACAAATCCCAGAGCGTTTCCTGTGATTTTGCAGATTACCAAGCTTTGACGACCACCAGGGAAGATCTTTACTGTTGAATGAAACTTCTTGTGTTGGGTTTTGTGCTTGGTAATAGTGTTAGGGTCTTCATAAATTCCAAAAACCGCAGTGTCAGGAAATAGGATAAGGGCTAACATAGATGATGTCTGCCCATGCAGTTATTACTTCACAGGAAATACTTCTTCTTGAATAGTCTGTAAAGCATTCATTCACTTACCAGTATATATTCCAGAAGTCTTGCAGGTTTTAATGTTGGCTATTTATGCAGTTCATGTAGGACTAGGTTCACATAAGTTCTGGTATGGGAACAGGAAACGGAAAACTAGACTATGATGGGGTCTGTCAGGTTCCCATTATGGGTCCCAGCATTCTGCCAGACAAAACACTGCTGCATGCAGTAACATTTGTTCCTGTTTCTATGATTGAGGTTCTACTGGAGATGTGAACCTTGCCTTACCTAGAATTGTAGTTCAGTGAACACAATCTATAGTTCAACCGTCCCAGTCCGGACAGTTTTGGACTTTGCTGACCTGGTCCCATGAAAAAAACATTACTAAATAGTCCCAAATGTCGTATGTATACATGAAAGCAGACTGCAACCATGAAGGCAAATATTAAAATTTATTTCGATTCCACTTTAAAATATTTTGTATAACCAAGGCTACATTCACATCTGAACCAGGTTTTCTGCTCTGTTCTAGGAAGAGAAAATAAAACGGCTCTGGGTCCATCATATGAAAACCAATGGCGCCCGATGGACCCCGTTGACTACAATGAGATCTGCCAGGTTTTGTCAGGGAGCGGAGCATTGTAGTGGACAAAATAGTGCAGCATGCTTTGCAGTTTTTTCTTGGATTTTCACATAGACTCTGAGATGTAGGCATCTGACAAAGCTTTTTTTGCAGATGTGAATGTAGCTTTAGTTTGCTGATCATCTTGTACAGATGTTCAGTTACTTAGCGTTTATGTCCTTGGCAGTCATATTCATAGCGTAAGCGGGTTATTAAATAGATAGGTTTGTAAGGCTACTTTGAGTCAGTGTAGAAAGCACCAGTCTTGTTATTCCCTGCCCTGCCGGAGGAAGCGCCTAATTTATTACAAGGCGCAGGCCTTCAGCAGATCTACGGCAGCTTTGAGTTGAGCTTTATTCGAGCAAGAAAACTGGCGTAAATGAAGTCCAATGTGTTGTGGCTATCCATGTCCCAGAAATGTGGCGTTACTGTATCATTAACATGGATCGTGTTATCATGGCTGTCTCCTCCCTTAGTTCACATGTAAACTCTATGCATAGTCAACACAGTTTGCTGTATGAATAAGTCAGATACCCAAGGTTCTCAATGCAAAGTCCGCCTCAATCATCTTATTCAGTACATACATACTTGAGTGTTATGCAACCAGTGATGACAAGATGTTTCAGGCATAGATATTAAAACCAAAGCTTAGCGAATGGCAAGGATGAAATTTACCATTGCTGCTTGATAATTACTATGGAAGTATTTTTGTGTTTCCCTTTAATAAGCCACAGCAAGATCATGACATAGTGTTGTATGTAGCTTCTCTAATGAAATGTTGACCACTGCTGATCTGACTTGTTCGTTTTTGTATAGTACAGTAATAAGTGCATCTTATATAAATTCTGTTTTCCTTGATCCCATTTTACTGCTCAGGTAGCCACTACCCTGGCTATTACCTTATGCTTCACATCCATCAGTTTAGCCAGCCATATCCGAAGCGCAAGCTCCTCATCATCTTCCTGACTCCATACATTTACGTGAGACATTGTTGAATTATTTCTCAGCATCACAAGAATTTAGGGATAAATGGCCTTAGGCCGCATACTGCAGCTGCGTAACTTCAGGGATAGCGCGCTGTAACTTGTCTGAACGCTGCATGTCTTCATGGGATTTCCATTCACATCACTAATGAAGCTAGGTTCAGCAGAGCTGCAGGAGGTCACTTTTTGGTTCACAATTGATTATTGTGAAATGCACATTGGGACAGCCAATTTCTGCACTCTTCACTTCACATATATCCTCATTTTGTATTTCTTCATTGCTATGTATTAGTTACACATAGATGTGACCACTGATATGCGCCTCGGCTTGCTGGACCAGCTCAGGAGAAACCTGTTCTTCTCATGGCTGCTGGTGCCAAAGATTAAACCCTTTCTTTTAGACATTTATTGTGTTTCCTCAGCTCAAACCTACAAAACCCTTCATCCTGCAGGTTCCCCCTATGATTTGCCTGTCACTACCTCATCTGCCCCTATTATTGTATCTGATGCTTAGAAAGGTACCACCAAATATTGTACTTAATGTTATTTATTGTATTTTATATTAATGTTACCTCTGAATAAATCTAATGTCTCTCCTAAATACACATAAATGCCCCTTATTTCACCAGAATTGACATAAATGCTCCTTGTGACCCCTGAATTGCATATAAATTGTCTCTGTGCCCCTCAAATATTAATGCCCCCTGAATAAATAATAATAATGCCCCACAGACAGTTGGCACCACTTTGCACTCACCGTACCTGTTTTTCCCTGCAGAGTGACTCTCCTCCCGATTGTGCGAGGATCTGCAGCAGGCCCCATTTACTGGACTGAAACGGTGCACCAGTTTCCCTGTACAGTGAAGGGCAGAGGAGCTGCTGTGCAGGGAAAGTCTGTAAATGGGCTGCAGCACCAAATCAGAGATGTGTCCCTTTTATTCTCCCAGAGGTCAGACCCCCTTCCACCATCAATCATAAAGTGATGGTACTTTGTAGCAATATGCTATCACTTGAGGAGATGGAAATACGTCCTACAATGCTCATGAACTTTATGATAACTGGTGTCATATGCCTATTTTTACATGCTTGTCCAACCCAAGTATAGTATATATTAACATGTCCCCTGTTCCTGACTATTGTCTTGGCCCCACCTCAGGATCTTTAGTTCCATGTCCAGGATTTCTGTGATTGTATTCATCCACTTTGTTGCTGGATGACCTCCTCTTTTTCCCTTCTTCCTTCAAACATAACCGCCTTGTCCAGTACGCAGGGTCTTCTTATCCATTCCTTTCATACATACTAGACACTCAGTCTGGTCACTCGTGCTTCAAGTGGAAGAATAGTCTTGATGTGTTAAGGAGCTCCTCGTATATTCTCCTTGTCGTCCAGTATTCTCCAAAGTCTTCACCAATACTGAACTTCAGAAGCAGAAATTCTTTTTCTGTCCCACATCTTTCTTGTCCAGCTTTCACATCCCAAAAAGCCACAGAAAATACCATGGCCTGAAGAAATAATATAAAATTCTACTGTAATGAGTTCTGGGGCGCTTGAGTGATAATGGGAACATTTCTACTTGACTCTGTCAGCGGTTATTACCAATATTAAAAGTGTTCCTTGGAGGAAAATTATACAAATACATAAAAAATGCAAACAAATGAGGATCTCTCCACGTGTATGGTTTTTAACCCTATGTTTGCTGTAAAGGGAACATCTACCACAGAGGTCATCAACCTTTGACACTCCAGCTGTTGTAAAACTACAATTCCCAGCATGCTCCAGTCATTTCTGTGAGAGTTCTTAAAAGAGCAGAGCCAGTATGCATGCTGGGAGTTGTAGTTTCACAACAGCTGGAGTGCCGGAGGTTGCCTACCCCGATCTACTACGTGTTTCCAGTAGCATTCTTGTTGCTCCATCTGTGTGATGAGATGTGTAGTGGTGCATTTCTGGAGGCTTTGAGTGAATAGATCATTGCCCTGCACATTTCTATGGGCTAGCAATAAAACCCATTTGATGTTCTGATGATCATTCTGGAATGCGCAGTGGAAAAGGATTTTTTAATTTTTTTTTGGTACAAATGATTGAAACTGACGGCGACATCACAACCAAACATTTTCTATTGTTACTTAGGGATTGCTTTAGATTAATAATGGCCTTACAAATAGCAGAACATTTGGGACTAAACAAGATGGCTACGAGGTGGAATGTATTAGTGCTGCCTTCAGTTAGTAATGCTGTGATTTATAGAGCAGGTTGGCAGCAGTGTGTCATTTGTCTTCTCATCAGTTTAGACTATTATTTTACTTTAATGATAAAACTTGTTTGCTTTTGGCACTAAAACTCTTCCTCTTATAAACATATGTGAGAATTTAGAGCGGGAATGTTTAAGGTGTCATACAGTGTTTGTGGGATTACCTACAACTAGGTGGATGCTTATGCTGAATTAAACATTTTGGAAATGTGGAATTATCTTTTTTTTTTCTGTAACTTTAAAGTAACCAACCATTTCTCCATAGTAAATCATTAAAGTTATTGTGTCATCAGAAAAAACTTATTGGATAAAGAGGGCCTGTAACCTCTCCTGACACTTGTTATAGTGACTACTTGCATTTCACTTTTAATATAATGAGCCATTCTTTTATTATTCCTGCTAGAAGTTATAAATGAATTACTTGCAGTTTGTAATGAAGGTTCAGATGGTTGTAACCAGTTGTGGGTGTGTCTCTGAATTGGATAGTGTCAGAGAGTACAGGGACACACCTTCAATTGGTAACACCCAGTTGGACCTATATTGAAAAATGCTAGCGATTCATTCATAACTTCTAGCAGGAATAATAAAGGAATGGCACCCCACAGAGACATAAGAGTAGGTGCCAGAATTATTACAAGGGGGTTCAAGTAGCTGGTAAAACAGACTTGTGGTCGGGGCTACATGACACGTAACCGTCTACCTGCCTACCTAACTAGGCTAAGCGGCTTGAGTTGTGCCATAACCGCTGCGTAGGAGGAATGCCTGAAGGGGGGCATGCCCTGCAAGGTGTTTATGAAAAATAAGGGTGGGTTGGGAGGGTACGCAGCAGCCGTCGACACGCCCAAGGGAGGCGCCTGCCTGGTATAAATGTGCTACTTACGCCCCTCCCACAAATACAGGCCAATAAACCGGCCTTCTAACTTGTGGTCGGGGCTACATGACACGTAACCGTCTACCTGCCTACCCAACTAGGCTAAGCGGCTTGAGTTGTGCCATAACCGCTGCGTAGGAGGAATGCCTGAAGGGGGCCAAAAAGCCAACTAAATGATACACAATAGTACGTAACACTAACATGACCAACCTCTGGAATGCAAGAACATCTCTCAACTAGGCTGAGGTATGAACCTATTGAACATGCAGAGCGCCTAAATTCCGGACAACATGGAGCCAGAACTATTGTTCCCAGAGGCAGCGCACGCTGCACCTGACCTCAAGGAAAGGCCAGATAGCTGTTGGTTTGGACCCTAAAATGGGACACCGGGATAGGACATGCCGCATAACTGAGAAGTGGTGAGGGGTGCCGTGAGGACCGCGACAGAGTACTCTTAGGTCTTGGTCTGTTACTGCTGCCAGTAATTACTGAAAGACACAAAGCCGGGCACTCTGAAAGGAATGTCGGAAAGAGAATGATTATATTGGGGCCAAAATGGCAATGAAACCAGTGCCAGCAACAACACCAACATGACCAACCTCTGGAATGCAAGAACATCTCAACTAGATTGAGGTATGAACCTAATAAACATGCAGAGCGTCACTGACCTAGCTTCCGGATAAATGGGCCGGAACTATCGTACCTAGAGGCAGCGTATGCCGCACCTCACCTGAAGGAAAGGCTGATAGATGTAGGTTTCAACCCTAATTTGGACATAGGCATGCGGTCATGCCGCACGACAAAGGTGTAAGTAGAGATGAGCGCAAAGACCCACATTCGACCTTGCAACGTCAGACAAACAACCTGCATCACATTCGTCGCGCTTCGCGATATAGCAATATTCGTTATTTCGCATGCAATATCATGACTAGCGACTAATTCGAGTAATATTTGCGTGCGCATAAATTGTTCGTTATTAATAATGTTTAAACAGCTTTACACGTATAGAAAGCTTGAAATGGCGGGAGTCATTTGAGTGAATGGAAGGGGCAAAAAGGCATGTGGAAATCCGTACAATACACTCAGCGTACTGGAGTCTGACACGACCTGTTAACGCTAGGTAGGTAAGGGAATACAAACCGCGAATAGATTAATGCGATTATTCAAGTGACGAACATTATTAAAACTCTATCGTTTAATCTCTACTGTGAAAGAAGCAACAAAGGTCGGGGAAATTATGTCTGAATATAATTTTTATTTTTTTTTCCTTCCAGATACAGTTTCTTTATCACTCACTATCCATCTCAAGAGCGAATATACGCAATTGCGAATATGGGGTCAAGTATTTAACATATTCGCAAACCTCAAAATCACAATATTCAAGATCAAACTCGCCTTGCGAATACTCGCGCCCAACACCAGTGGCGAGTGGGCCATGGGAACCCCAACAGAGTACTCGCAAGGCCTTGGTTTGTTACTGCTGCCAGTAATTGCTGATAGACCCGAACCGGGCACCGTGAATAGAAAGTCGGAAAGTAAATGATTATATTGGGGCCAAGAAATGGTAACAAAAGCAGTGCCAGCGAAAGCATCTGAAGAAAAATAAAATAAAATGGTTGAAACTGCCGTGCCCTGAGCGACGTGTACAGTTTGACGTTGCGATACTGCAACCTGATGAAAACGTGACTTACCCAACACTGAACCTATAGCAACGTATAAAGAAACATCAAGTAGCGAGTTTGTAAGCTGATAAAGTTTCACACATACTTACTTTCCATTTAATTTTAGTTCCCCCCGCTACCTTAGCAACAGATGTAATTGACCACACCAACTAAGAATGGAGAGCTGTTACGTGACCTGAAGAAGCTAATGACATGCAAAGATGCTCCTGGCTGTGGTAGTATGCCGACACAGACGTGGATGCCTGTAGGCATCAGAACCAACGAAATGGTTGACACCGCCGAGGCCCGAGTGATGGGTCAGGTCTGATGTTGTGACACCGCAAACTGATGAGAAATGACTTACCCAACATTCTGGACCTATAACAACCTAAAAATAAAACGTCAAGTAGCAAAGCCCGCAACCTAATGGGAAATCCACCCGAGATGTGATTTTTTTTTTTCTTTCCCCACTACCTTAGCAACAGATGTAACTGACCACACCAACTGAGAATGGCGAGCTGTGACATGACCTGAAAAGCAAAATTACATGCAATTAATAAAGCTGGCTGTGGTAGCATGCCGACACTGACACGAGGCATCGGAACCAACAAAATGGTTGAAACCGCCGAGGCCTGAGTGACGGGTCAGGTCTGATGTTGCGAGACCGCAAACTGATGAAATGTGACTTACCCAACATTCAGAACCTATAACAACCTAAAATAAACGTCAAGTAGCAAAGCCCGTAACATAATGAGAAATCCGCCCATAATGTGATTTTTTTTTTTTTTTTTCCTACTGACCAAGCATGAGAAGTAATTGACCACATCAACTGAGAATGGCGAGCTGTGACGTGACCTCAAAAGCAACGAATGACATATAAAGACAAACCTGACTGTGGTAGTATGCTGACACTAACACGAGGCATGCAGTAATATAAACCACCTGCACCACACCACTCCGCTATAGGCCAGTACATGCAAACGTCGCCACCATCAGCACATGCGCCCAGTAGAGATGTGAGCGTATAAGCCGTAAAACCAAACAAAACTCAGTTCTCGGCGAAAGCCACGCTTCTATCTATTTTTAGCACAAATAAAGCAACAAAACGAGGCAAAAATAACGAAATAAAAAGGTCCTCATGGGTCTCTGCAATTACCTTTGTAGCAAGTAGCTCCCCCAGTGTCCAGCTAACACTCTGAACTGAAGATGGATCCCCAGCACCTGCACAGGTGCTTATTAAGTGCACAAACTCAGGTTCACAACCTTAAAGTGATACACACACATTTTACATTTCCAAAACAAATGAAACAAGACAAATGAAATGTACCTCAGCGCAGAGGAGCTTACCGTCTACTCAATATACATATCGCAAAAATAGCATTTATACTAAAGAAACAATAACACTCTGAAAACAGCAACTCTGCTCCACCTGGAGTAATCAGCTGCCTCACCCTCTATAATGCGAGTAAGGGGATAATGCTGAAAGTCAGTGTGAACAAGGCCTTAGTCTGTCTGCAGAAATAATAGCGGATAGTGAGAGAGGTTTGCTGGGAAGATACCTCAGCACAGAGGAGCTCACCGTATACTCAATGTACATATCGCAAAATAGCATTTATACTAAAGAAACAATAACACTTTGTAAACAGCAACTCTGCTCCACCTGGATTAATCAGCTGCCTGAACCTATCCCTCTATAATGCAAGTAAGAGGATAATGCTGGATGTCAGTGTGAACAAGGCTTTAGTCTGTCTGCAGAAATATTAGCGGATAGCGAGAGAGGTTTGCTGGGAAGATTCCTCCGCACAGAGGAGCTCACCGTCTACTCAATATACATATTGCAAAATAGCATCTATACTAAAGAAACAATAACACTCTGAAAACAGCAACTCTGCTCCACCTAGAGTAATCAGCTGCCTGCATCTTACCCTATATAACGCAAGTAAGGGGATAATGCTTGACGTCAGTGTGAACAAGGCTTTAGTCTGTCTGCAGAAATAATAGCAGATAGTGGGAGAGGTTTGCTGGGAAGATACCTCCACACAGAGGAGCTTACCGTCCACTCAATATACATATCGCAAATGTCATCTATACTAAAGAAACATTAACCCTTTGTAAACAGCAACTCTGCTCCACCTGGATTAATCAGCTGCCTCACCCTCTATGATGCAAGTAAGGGGATAATGCTGGATGTCAGTGTGAACGAGCCCTTAGTCTGTCTGCAGAAATAATAGCGGATAGCGAGAGAGGTTTACTGGCGAGCAGCGAAGTGAAAGCAAACAAGAAAGACATACAGATATACACGGACAGACTAAGCAAGGTGGCCTGTGCAAGACATGGGAAACGTGCGAGAAAACGAGACGGAGTCACGCTGACCCCTGCTGCCTAACCGTGCTGCCGCGTGGGCGCCAAACATGGGCTGCCAGGCAGAATCGCTCCGGTGCAGTGCTGCTCCTACTTACCAAAGGAGCCGACACACCGCCGGCCGGACTAACCGTGTTGCCGCGTGGGCGCCAAACGTGGGCTGCCAGGCAGAATCGCTCCGGTGCAGTGCTGCTCCTACTTACCAAAGGAGCCGACACACCGCCGGCCGGACTAACCGTGTTGCCGCGTGGGCGCCAAACGTGGGCTGCCAGGCAGAATCGCTCCGGTGCAATGCCGCTCCTCCTCACCAAAGGAGCCGACACATCGCCGGCCGGATTGTAACGGGACAATGCTGCACGAGCTGGTTGCAAACGCTCACCCGACCGGAACGACCTCCACTGGGATCCTGGACACTGACTGGGTATGGAAGCTGCAGATTCAGCCCATGTGCTGCAACAGGTGGCTCTGACTGCACACAACTACGCAGCAGCCGTCGACACGCCCAAGGGAGGCGCCTGCCTGGTATAAATGTGCTACTTACGCCCCTCCCACAAATACAGGCCAATAAACCGGCCTTCTAACATGTCAAGAGAGGTTACAGGTCCTCTTTGAATTAAATAATTTACCGTTAAACATTTTTGTAGAAATGTTGGTGAATTTTGTTTCAATTTTCCAGTTTACTATCTGTATAATAAAAAAAAAACTAAAATTGTGCAGTTTTTGCACTGGTCACTAGGCCTAAAATATGTCAAGACTTCCCGTTCTTTCCAGAGTCATCTCATTGTCATCACAAGCAGTACAATGACTGATATCATCTTTGTATACACACAGGACCCAACATTCGCAATAGGTGATATTGCAGCTTATCTACTCCCTCCTGAGCTCTGCACAAGTCACAGAGCATGCCTAGAAAACTCTCCCATAGAAGTCAGAGGGGTCAGCTCCAGTGTATTGTGTTCATGGCCCATGTAGCTATTGTCAAGGAACAGGAAATCTTGAATCTTGACATATTTGAGGCCTAGTGGTCAGTGTTAAAAACTGCATGGTTTTATGATTTTTATTTTATATTTTTTAATATGGATAGACATAGAGAACCCAAATCACCAGTAAACAGCTAAACGCCATCTGGTACTTGGAACAAAAAATATATATATATATATCTATAGAGGGTCCGTTCTTTTAAACAGAGTAGGAACAGTTGTCCCTCACTACAAACAGGTAAGTATGAGTGGTGGTACTAAAGATACTGTTCTCTGATCCACTTCAGGAAATGAGTCAGTGTACACTTAATGTGTCAGGTAAGTCCTGAGTTTTCCGTATACATCTAGCTTCACTTAACTTCAACTTTAGCATCATATAGCTGGGTGCATGTAGAAAAATCTGGCCCTACCTCATCATCAAGTATATGAGTTTGGTTGTTACATAAGGGATTTAAGAAAAGAAGGTTTGCAGCACAGTGTATCACAGAGGATAACAAACCATATCTATCTTGCGACCTGCGCAGATACATTACCTTAGGGAATGTACAAAGATACTTTAGCTTTCAACCTGCAGGCAATGTGCCTCCAACTTTATCTTGGTGTAAAGCATCAAAATGATGCATGTAATGAAGGGCAGGCTGACTGGTTGAACATTGCCTAGGGCCGATTAGTGATGAAGTTTACACCTCCCTCTTTCACCACACTCAGATTTTGGGGCCCATCAGGGGCCCATCATCTGCTAAGAGTCTCACATGACCTTACATCATCTTGTTGGGTTTTATATGGAAGTCCCACTCTGTTTGCATTCACAGGTCAGATAAATTAGAGTTCTGAATTGTGCATGGGTGACAGGTAGAAATGGAGGAAAAGGCTTGTCCAAAAACATTTTAAATTACTATGAGTACTTCTATGGCCCCATTCACAGTTTCGTTTGAATTCCGGTAGCCTGATCCAACTGAGGATCAACCTACCAGAGTTCACCATATCCGCCGGATCCCCATTGACTATAATGAGATCCAGCAGTGATCCAGCCACTTGGACAAATACTGCTGCATGCAGCGGTTTTTATGTGGCCAACAGAAGCCATGTCTGATCAGGCTACCGAATTCACACTACTGTGAACGTAACCTGTCTAATATGCTAGGACTTGACCTTCTTCTTTGAAAATGTTCTGCTTTGGACCCCTTATTATTAAGATTGATGTTTTTTCTTTTCAATTGGCAGCCCTAAAAATGCTATATAGATGCTAACCTTAGAGAGTTACTTTTTGGAGGTACTAGGCCTTATGCATAGTCCACTGTCTCCTATAGCGATGCCATCACACAAATTACCCTTATGAATCTCATCAATAGTTTCCTAAATGGTTACTTACTGTATATATTGCAGGACAATCCATTCTAATTATATTCTGTTCCAGAAGAAGAGCGAGCTAAGTTTTGTGTTTAGGCCCCATACTGTACATTGCAGGATCATCATATGCAGTACTATGCTGAATGCAAGCCTGTTTAAAGGACTCCTTGGTCTGTTTTCTTCTCATGAACTGACAGATGGAAAGAATCTCTTAGTATCTACATGAAAACGCCTACAAGAAAAGATTTACCTGCTCAAATGAGTTTCGTATCACAAGCATTTTACTTGCCCAAAGCAAGAATCTTTCCTGCAAACGTGTTGATGAAAAGTGCGTTTGAAGATTAGTCAGAAATTTGTCTGATATCTCTTAATGCTCTGCCTTTCAGTCTTACGAACCCTGGAGGTAAAATGTTGGATGTGAAATGTTAAAATAATCAGCCAAATTTGGATGTCTGACAGTTCGTTCAGCATCTTTGTGGAGCCAGAGGGAGGAAAGTGGGTAGTGCAAGCAGAAAAGTTTTCAAAAGTACAGTTCTATTTATAAAGTATTAATGCAAACCCCGCTGTAGGATTTTTAGTTTTCCATTTCCATGCTAATTACTGCGCTCTTACACCTTACGTTGGACACCCACATCAGCATAGCCAAGGCACATACTGTATGCTGTGACTTGTTTTGATGCAAGGCGCATAATTATATAAAAGTGCCAAAAATAATTATAATTGTTCTCTATTATTCTCATACCATTGATTGACGCACAGTTTGAGTGTACAGCGGTAAAGTAGTTTAATGTTGACTTGCTTCTTCAAAGGCAAGCATGCATAGACACATACTTATAGGTCGTATGTGATCAAATTCAGGTTTTATCACAAGGACATTAGTCTGACAAACCAGTAAATTTGTAAATTTCAGGCATCAAAAACTCCACCATTCTATTTGGACATTTTTTTTAAATATTTTAATACTTCTCCATGTAGATTATTTTAAATACATCCACAGGCCACATTCGGCCAAGCAGAAAAATGGTGGAAACTGTTAATTGTTAATGAATTGATCACGCACAACATGACTGGCCACTTTTCTCATACTCATATGAACCAAGAAAAAATTTGCTCAGGAATCTCATAAATACGGTGTACATAGGCCAAATACAGATCTTATAGGACCCCATAGCAACAATTAGTAGGGGCACTCCCAGGTTAATGCAAAGCGCAATGCCCCAGATTTCTATTTGCCATATTTTTCGCTTTATATGATGCACCTAGGTTTTATTAGACCCCAAGCTTCATCAACCCCCCCCCCCATCATTGTCAGACATGAGTTGAGCCCCCCAGTGTTCATCAAATGCCCAATCTTTATCAGACCTTATATCAGACCCTCAATCTTTATCAGACCCCCAAATCAGGCCCCATATTTTATCAGACCTCAGATTAATCTCCTTAATCTGTATCAGACCCCCAAACTTTATCAGACCTCAGATTATACCCCCCAATCTCTATTCAACCTAGGATCAGACCCCCCCAATCTGTATCAGACCTCAGATTAGACCACCAATCCTTATCAGATCTCAGATCAGGCATATAATAAATAAATGCACTTACGTCTTCAGCTCCGGTCGGCACGCCTTTCCTGCACTCGCCGTTTTCTAGCCCTACTCTGCACTGTGACCTGACTTCACACAACATCAGGTTATAATACATGACTATGTCCTGAAGCCATATGCAGTCAGTACCCAGTGCAGCACAGCACCCGGAAGAATACCAGGGAGCAATGGGTATAGCCAGCATTAGAAGCACTACAGTCACTGCTTTCGCTCCTCCTGCATACCAATAAGCAATTCTACAATGGAAGCGCACATTAGTATTCACTTTATAAGACAAACTGCCAATTTTGCTATACTTTCGGTGGAAAAAATGTGCCTTATAAAGCGAAAAATATGGTACATCTTTTTATTTGGCAGAAGACATTTTCCTTTAAAAAATTGCACTTAAAAATACTTCACCCTTGGCCTCACCCATTTTATCAGACTTCTTTGTTGGAAAAAAGTGGGACATTCGGTATGACATATTTCTCAATGCTTTTACACCACACAACTGGCATGAGTATATTGATAAATGTCCCCATACAGCTGTAAATCACTGCTTCCATTCTGGCTGCTGCAGTCATTACTATGGAGATCTCGGTGTATAGGAATTTATACAGTTACCATTGACTGCAGTGGAATCTATAGTATGCTCTTCGCAGTGAGCTCCCCCTAGGGGTGGCTGCATGCAAATGAAGTGTTTTCTTGTTGGGAAGAGAAGGAGTTCAGCTCAATAGCAGTTGCGTGTCTATGTCCATTAAAGGTACGCCGGTGGGAAATATGTACATGTATTAATGGTGGTGTGTCAGCACTGGGTGTGCAGGGACACACTACGACTACTAACACCCAGTTGGATCCTCATTGCAGACTGATGACCATTCATTCCTAAATAGGGGTAGAACCCTTCCCAAATATTCAAACAAGGACATTTCGCAAAATAAAAAAAAAACATGCAGGGAATCCAGGCGAGCACTGTGTACTTTATCTCAATATTATACCTATTATATTGTATACAGTAAACAGTCTAAAAATTCAGGGTGACATGGAAAACAATGGAGCGCGGTGATGAATGTGCACCAATTCTTCCTTCTCACAGGGAACTTGGGGACCCCCGTTCTCCTGACCGGTGAGGGTCCCAACAGTCAGACTCTCGGTTATTATATGGATAGGAGATAAATGTTGTTTGTGGGCAGACCCCTTTACTAACAGATTCAGCTGCTCATAGACGTTGAGAGGCGCCTCACTCTAAATATCCCATATATGATAGAGGGAAAGATTTATTAAATAAATTACAGATATATCATGTTTGAAATTTTCCCCGTATACCTTTATTGTATGTATGTATGTATGTATATACAGTATGTATTATTAGGGATAAATGCAGGCTGATGTCTGAAGCAGTGGAACGCGCCTGGCACAGTTCCTTGGTGCTTAATGGAATTAAAAGTGCCTATCACTTTTACATTTAGCATTGATAAACATACGCTCTGAGGTACCAATGAAATGGATGGAGCCCATTAGCTGTATCAGAGCACCTGCTGAAAGTAAAAACCTTGCCAATATCAGTTATGTCAGAAAATAATACATTCTTTTTGTGTATATTTCCCTTTTATTTCCTTAATACATCCCGTGGAATTGATCTTGAATCTCAGCCAATGTCTGCAGAGACACTCTGGATGGTTTTTTATTCATTAAGAAGGTATAATGTAATTAATCTGTCAACATAATGCATGGCTTAGAGCAGGGATGCCCAACCTGGGGCCCTCCAGCTGGTGCAAAACTACAATTCACAGGATGCCTGGACAGCCTACAGCTATTAGGGCATGCTGGGAGTTGTAGTTTTGAAACACCTGGAGGGCCACAGGTTGAGCATCGCTGGCTTAGAGCATATGTCCTGTATCAGTGATGTCTACAGATGCTTCCTCCACACGCCGGTACTTACCGTATAGAAGAGGTAACATTGGCTAAGGGTACTTTCACACTTGCGGCAGGACGGATCCGTCAGGCTATTTAGCCTGACGGATCCGTCCTGCCGCAAGTTCCGTGCACTGTCGTGCTGCCGCTCTGTCCCTATTGACTATAATGGGGCAGGGGCGGAGCTACGGCGCAGCACGGCAAAGATCACCGGACTGAAAAGTCGGACATGCAGTGTGCCGCAAGTGTGAAAGTACCCTAAAGCTGATGAAACTATGAAATTCTGTTAGTGTATTAAATTATTCCTATTGAAAAGTGACACATTAAGACAAGGGTCAATGATGTTTTTGGAGCCCAGGATCCTCAAGTTACACTTCTACAAACAGTGAATGCTTATAAAAGAGTTAGACAGGTTTCCAACTAAATGATGTTGCTACAATGTGTACGATATAGGGAAGCAACCAGTAGATCTTTGACAGCTTGTTGTTTTAGTTTAAAGGGGCACTTTCATCGAAATTTTTCATCACATCCTGTCTAAACTGCCTATATAAGTAAATATTCTTTGTACTTATTCTTTTTCTGGACATAATTTTTTTGAACTCCATGTATTCTAATTCCTGTCCTGGCTCTTTAACGTCCTCTTTGTTTGGACTCTTAGCACAGCAAACAGCATGGCTTGACTTCCTTAGTCAGACCATGCATTGTGGTCAGAAAGAAAAGAGGATGAGTGACTCAATCAGAGCATCACACATTACTGAAAGTGCAATGCTCCTCTCTGGGCATCTTTATCTAGACCTATCAAGAGAACACTAGGGCCACCACATTGTTATCCCAATTCTATGAATACTATTATCATGAGGATTACCGTTGACATGTTCACCTTATAGCAGCTGTAAACTGGCAATGGTCTTATCATTTTTTTCTGACTGCTACAGAAATACAATATTTTATATTTTGTTTTGGCATAGTACTGCTTAAATAAAAAAAAGAAAACAAAATTATTTTTTTCTGAATATTGTTTAAAAAAAATCTATTTCTGACAGGAGTGTCCCTTTAAGTATGAGTATACAGTATTAGGCTACATGCACACGACCGTATGTGTTTTGCGGTCCGCAAAAAAAAAACGGATGACTTTCCGTATGGCATCGTTTTTTTTTTTTTTTTTTCGGATCCTTTGTAATATTGCCTTTCCTTGTCCGCAAAACGGACAAAAATAGGACATGTTCTATTTTGTTTGCTGGGCTACGGAATGGACACACGGATGCGGATAGTACACTGTGTGCTGTCAGAATTTTTTGCAGACCCATTGAAATGAAAAACGCAAAAAAAAAACAGAATGGACACGGAAACAAAATACGTTTGTGTTCATTAATGTAAGAATGCAGTTCGGCATTTTACTTGTAAAAGCGTTCCTTCCTGACAATCGCCTGCTCATCAGTGAAGGAGATTGCTGAATTTACATGCACTGATCTCCTCCACAGTATGGGGAGCAGTGATCGCTAATGCCACTGCTCGTCCCCATACAGAATCATTTTTTGCTGGCAGCAGGGCACGATTAAATGGCACGATTTTCTGCCAGCAAACAATGATTTTTTTTACATGCAATCGGTATTCTTCACTGACAAAGCTGATCAGACCCAACACCTAGCCATCACGTAAGCTCCAGGTCTGATAGACACAGCGGCTGCTTCCTCTGTCTTCCTATATAGCACTCATTGAAGCAACTATAAACCCATAGAATAGACCTGAACTGCGTCTGCTAGATTGCCAAAAGACATATCTGCCAATTCAGGATCTACATTGCTGCCAAAAGATGGTTTCAAAACGAAAAAAAAAAAAGACAGATCAGTTGCCAAAAACATGCACTGTCTGAACACAGCCTAAAGGTCCATACACAGTTCTATATTATGTCTTGGTTTTGTATGTAGGTTTAATAGGGCTGCCATCGAGGTTCTCTGGGCGTCTACTATATCTTCATATGTCTCAGATTTCATTGCAGAAATTGTGACATGCTCCATTGGGTATGTATAGGCGTATTTCTTCGTCAGCTCTGTAATAAGGAGCCGTACACACGGTGGTCAATCCATGTGTCTGGTGAAAAGTCCCATTGAACATAATTCTGGGTATGGTTAATACCTAGCTTCAGCAACTAGTATGCAGTACTCCCAGTTAGCAATATACAAAGTAATATATTGAAGTGCCCTGAATTATATACAGTTCTTAAAAAGGGGTTGGCCAATCTTAAATAAGTGATGGCTTATCCTCAAGACCGATCGGCTGTTCAGATGTAGCGTCAATCTTGTAGTTTAGGATGCTTGTTACTACAGTGCTGCTCCCAGTAACTTGACTGCAGATAGGCCATGATTTAGTAAATGATGGACAGCCCCTTAAATGTGATTAAATTAAGGCTACGGCTGCACGGCAGCATGTCGCTAGACAGCAAGGAGAACATAAGCAGAGGTGAGCTTTAGCTGGAGAAAGGAGGGTGCAGTGGAAACATATCACCCCCCTTAAGGCTAGAGCAGGGATGGGCAAACTGTGGCTCTCCAGCTGTTGTAAAACTACAATTCCCACCATGCACTGCTGTAGGCTGATAGCTGTAAGCAGTCTTTGCATGCTGGGAGTTGTAGTTTTGCAACAGCTGGAGAGCCGCAGTTTGCCCATCCCTGGTCTAGAGCTACACGGCTTCTACCTCTTCTGCGTTTTTGACCCGCCCCTGATTTTGACTCACAATCACTGATCAAACACTGACACTGTTGTAATACCAGACACAATCCATGTAGACACTTGTGGTGCTGTTTTTGATAGGAAGTTGTTTAATCTTTCAATTATCCATTTTATATATGTTAAACAGATCAAGCAACCACAACTGTATGAATTACCCAATTCTAAATCCTGTGTGCATTTTAAATAATTTGATGAACGATGATATCTGTGTATATTAAAAAAATAAAAACAAATCCTCTTCCCCTTTAATGACACTATTTAAATATTCCTCTTTAACGAATTCTGTGAACTCATAGCATGTTTCACGGCTATGATTAATACATATTTAATTGACTTAATTGCTCTTAATAAGTTCAAGAAAATGTACCGTAGAAATCCAACCAATGTTGCTGGTTGTGATAGGAGGAAATCTGGGCGTCTGTGTGTTGCTGCAGTGCACGGGGATGGTCTGATGTTATATAATGGGCAGCTAAACATTCATATGCATTTACATTCAGATTTTCCAGGCCGTACTGAGCCATAATGTGATGATGCAACAAGGCCGATCCATCAATAACATTGTAATAATAACTAGGGAGCACAAAATAAATGCATTAGAGAACAGAGTGCATTTTCTGGCTTATCTGCTGAGCATGATTGATTGCATAATATCCATCTACGTCCTTTGTTCCGATTAAAATAATTTCTCTTCTTAGAACATTATTCCAGAGATTGTTAACCACATTTTAGTAGATTTGCAGCAACTCACTTTTTATCTAGTACAATAAATACTGTCTAGATACATTTTCAGTTTTTTTTTTTTTACTTTTTTAAAAAAAAAATCATCATTGGGCGGTCATTTATCAAAGACAGATGTTTTGCGCAGGCCTCTTCATACATAAATTAGGCACATCCTACGCCAGTCTGTGAGCCTAGCTTTAAATCTACTCCAGTCAGGGGATTTAAATCATCATTTACCCCAGGGATCTGGGTTAAATGTGACTGCTTAGCTGTTGATTTTCTGCAGCAGTACCATAATTTTCACCCCATAAGACGCTTTTTTGGGGGGGAAATGTCCCTGCGTCTTATGGGGTGAATACTAATGAGCGCTTCCATTATGGAAGTGCTCATTAGTACCAGAGGACCGGGAAGCGGTGAAGGCTCTGTACTCACCACTTCCTGGTCCTTCTGCAGTCGGCTGTGCAGTGGCGGCGCACAGCGTGAGGACGCTCTGTGACCTTATGCTGTGCGTGCCAGTTCATGAGCGCGGGCGGTGAGGAGCGGCGGTTTTCGGGAGCAGGAGAGGTAAGTAGTTTATTTATTTTATCTGGCATGAGGCTGGGGGCTGATCTGAGGCAATAGGGGTGATAAGAGGCATAAGGTCTGATCATGGGGGCTGATGACAGGCATAAGGGCTTATAATGGGGGCTGTTGAGAGGCATAAGGGCTGATAATGGGGGCTGTTGAGAGGCATAAGGGCTGATAATGGGGGCTGTTGAGAGGCATAAGGGCTTATAATGGGGGCTGTTGAGAGGCATGGGGGCTGTTGAGAGGCATAAGGGCTGATAATGGGGGCTGTTGAGAGGCATGGAGGCTGACGAGAGGCACAGGGCTCTTATCTGAGGTCTGATTGCGGGTCATTTACATTGGGGTCTGAGCTGAGGTCTTATTGGGGTCTTATTAACATTGGGGGTCTGATTGAGGCTTTCAGCTGAGGTCTGATTAACATTGGGGGTCTGATTGGTGGTCTGACCTGAGGTGTAATGAAAAATAATTTTTTCTTATTGTCCTCCTCTAAAACCTAGGTGTATCTTATGGGCCAGTGCATCTTATAGGGCGAAAAATGCGGTATATCTGCAGCATTTCTGCTTCTAATCTACAGTAGAAAAAAAGAACCAAAGGTTACGTACACACACTGCGGATTTTGTTGCAGAAAAGCTACAGAATAGACGCAGTTTCATTCTTTGCCATAGAAAGGGTAAAATCTGCAATAAAACTTGCAGTATAAAAAGACATTTCAAATTTTTTTACACAGCATTTGGATGAGAATTCTGAAATTCTCATCCACTTTTCTGGTACTGTACAACGCTGCGGTCATGCCTCAAGTAAATACGCAGCTCATCGTTCATGTGTGAACCCAGCCTTAAAAAGGCTGTGCACTAAATTCCCGACCTCTCAGATTGGCGGGGCCCGTATTGGTGATCATACTGATTCACTCCCCAGCCTCAGCTGCTTGTCTCGGAGCCCTCCATGTAAAGTTCCTGTTTGATGCTACTGCAGCCAATCACTGACCATAAGCAGCGGAGACCGGGGCCCAGAACTGGGGATGAGGCCACACGAATCCCACCAGTATGAGAGATCTGAAAATTAGTGCACAACCCCTTTAAATGTTAGAGAACTTGCCAGGGCTGATGGCCTTGGGGGCGCAGAGCTGACAGAAATATGATGTATGTCGTGTGCCGGCCTAGGCATAGACATTTTTAGCAATGTGGTTCCTTTTCAGTTCTATCACGTGTTTGTCATCAGCTTGAACATCGTCTTCATATACTCTTCATTGTCTCCAATGCTGAATAGATTCCTCCCTGTTACCAATTCAGAATTTGGTATTATTCTGTGTTCTGCATCTGTAGAAGCAATATCATAATGCAGATCATCAAGCAGCATTTACCAGAAGATGCTTCTGCCTTCCAGATTAACACCGTATTACCAGAGGCAGCAATAAGGGATGGCTGAGAGTTAACACCGAATAATTGTTTCATGGAGGCAATAAAGAAAAGAAGGATGGATCCATCTTAGCCAAGGCAAAATGTGAAATACAAGTAGCATGTGGAAATTCATTATACAATAACTGCATTGTGTAGACTGCTGGAGCTCTCCCATTCAATATAATAATGTAGACTTGCAGCATACGACTGCTTTGCAAGATTAGACTTGATGTTATTTTACTGATGCACCAAAGGTATTAATTAACCATTAAGGGTCAGTTCATTTCTTAGAACTCTCCTAAATATTCTTCTTAAATGTTAATGGAAAGGAGAGAGGGACATTAGTTATGGGAAAGACATCAGCAGAAGTCCTCAGAGTGAGCAGCAGAATAGTCTTAGGAAAACCTATTAACCTTTTATAAAATGCAGAACAATGTGGGGAAATTTCTCAAAGTAGGAGGAATATGTACATTAAAATATACTGTGATAACTGTCAGAAACAGGATCTATACATATTAAAGTTTATAAACTAGAGACTAGTGTCACAAAAAGACCAGTTCTAGTGATAGGATTCAAGAGGCCGGTGTCCCTTTAATGTATGAACTATAATTTGAATCCTTCATTCTCGGGGTTTCATCTGTGTTTTACAGTGAGTAGCCAGCAGGGTATTGTGTCCTGTAGAGATCATGCCCTGGTGTCTGCAGGCTGTGCATGTATATTTGCTGTACGATCCTGTCACTCAAGAGCCCCTTTCCCCCAGAGAAGCGTTTCTCAGCAAGGACAAATTTGTATTTTCCTATTTCTACCTTCAAATGGATGTAAATGATCTGTTCTTCGTCTTGGTTGGTGATTTCTAAATGCGGCAGCTTAAAAAAATGCGGTAGCTTCGTAACACAGGAAAAACTTTCCCCATAAATATTGATAGGACCAACAATGAATTGCATGAGTGTTACAGCACAAGAAAACGCTAGGGTGCCAAACACTGACCACACTCTGAATATAGCAACAAAGGTAAAATAAATGCATTACAGAAGTACAGCTGCTTTCATAAACGATTATTTTAAAGCATGTTGATGCAAACCAGAAAACCCCTTTGAGGGGGAATTTATTAAGGGGGAATTTAGTTTTGGTGCACAGTGTTTGATATGTTTCTCACATCATTACACATAACAATTCTGTCTGGGGATATTATTCCAGTTTTTGTATACCACTTACTGTCCCCCACTGGAGTAAGATTGCATCCTTTTGGTAAATTTTGGATTTCCCAGCTGATAAATTTGGATCGCAGCCAATTAATATAGATGACCATGCACAAGTGAGCATGGTGTAAAAATGCAAAAAGTAGCAAGATTCGCAAATACACAGCTACATTTTTAGGCCTGTTTTCAAATTCATATGTAAATCCCCCAATTATTGTAGACTACCCTAAAGACTATGGCTATGGATCTTAAAACTTTACCCTACGAGTAAAAATCAAACGACATTTCTGAAATAAATCTCCACAAAGAGTTCTAGAGCCAGCCTTGATAAGATGAACGATCCCACGGACTACAGATGTCGGCACCAATTCAGCTGTTGTCTCAAGTGTATAGCCAGCATTAGGGGCAAGATTGTACAGTTAACCTAAAAACATAAATACTTATGGATATGTCACATATCAGGAACATTATTTGAGATGGTAAAAACAGGGATTCCATTAATAATATATTAAGAAATTCTTATTTTAATAATAATATGACTGTCTAAAGGAAGAGACTACCAACCACGAACTACGATTACATTTAGATGTGTAGTATGTAAAGGACAGATTTCACTTCCTGTATGAATATACTGTATTTCTCGTATTATTCATAAAGTAGGCGGCGTAGGCACGTGACATCAGTGAGTCACGCTGCCGCTCGCTCGCCCGGCCTGCCTGCATTATACAAAAAGCTCTTGTGATTAGATAGAATGATATACAACTGAAGGGGCAGCTTTAATTATTTTGATTTGAATTAGACATTTTATATTTCTATAGTGCAGCACTGGAGCGACAATGGAGGATCTGTGGATGACCCTGTTAAGGGGTGGGGGGTCTGTGAATGGCACTGTTATGGGGTGGGGGGTCTGTGACCGGCACTGTTAAGGGGTGGGGGGGTCTGTGGATGGCACTGTTATAGGATTGGGGATCTGTGGATGCCATCCACAGATCCCCCATAACAGTGCCATCCACAGTTCCCCCATAACAGTGTCATCCGCAGATCCTCCATAATAGTGCCTCATCTACAGATCCCCCATAATAGTGCCATCCACCAATCCCCCATAATAGCGCCATCCAGCGATCCCCCATAATAGTGCCATCCACAGACCACCATTAGTTCAAAACCCACCAAAAGCTCACCTTTTGGTTAAAAAAATATATTTTTTCTAATTTTCCTCCCCAAAAACCTAGGTGCGTCTTATAGGGCGAAAAATACTGTACATTAAATTAGAATACAGCTTAATATATTTGGCTTTTCATTTTGATATTAAGCTTTGTTAATAAGTCAGATATTTTATATTTCTTTCTTCTCAAGAGTTTTGCAAGTACACACTTAAAAAGGGTTTCTTTGCATTAACACGCCATCAAACAACTTGATGTTATGTGTCTTAGCCGTTGAGCATTAAAACATGTAACGTTTCATACATTTCATAAGAAATGGGCATAATTTGAGTGTGAATGATAGCATTTTGAATCACGGAACCTGCTCTAGAGATTACACATGTTGGATTTGCATCGAAGCAGTTATTGCATTAGTTGGAGTCATTTATCTTCAAAAAACTGGGCAGGCTTTCCATAGACAAGCAATTTATCCTTCCATATTCCATGCTTGATGATACATACACAAGTGGTCACCTGTTCTAAGGGTTATGTGCTGCTCTTTCCTTGGAGAACAGACTTGGAAAACTTCCTGGAAGTCATTTATCAAAATTTCCTTCCAGTAGAGCCAACAAGAATATCCATAAAATGAGTGCATTACAGGAATGGCTGAGTCTGCAGTTCATCAAGCCCATCAAACTTTGCTGAAAATTGATATGTCAGTTTTTTATCTTAATATTGAGCATTCACATTTTTACTGTCTATGGAAAATATAGCTAATTCTGGTACCACAGTAATAAAATCAAAAAGAATAAGAAAAGCTAAAATCCAAGTTAATATTTTGAAAACCTTGTTCATGGAGTGCAGTGTGGGCTTTCTTTCTAGCACATTTTTAATTTAAACTGGGAATGGGTTTCCTGGTCGATGTCTGTCTACTGACAGAATGCCTTAATTTTCATGGATCTAGCCATGTCTTTTTAGTGTAAATATGGAATCAATGTAATTAATACTGGTCTGTGTGCGTACGATTAGTTTCATACTAATGCTTTTGAGATCTCTCTGTAGTCCGGCATTGCCAGAAGCAAACTATAATGGGGACCAGCGGAAATCCAGCCACAACCCGGTAAATATGCCGAGAATCAATCAAACTAAAACCGCTGCAGTCAGATCTCTGCCGGTCTCCATTACAGTTCATGGGATCAGCAGGTATCGGGTAGCGTCTGGCAGTGCCGGGTCCAGACATCTGCAGGCTACTCCCTGACGAACAGCCTGCTGGAGATATGTAACACTAGTGTGAAACTAGCCTAAGGTGGCATCAGAATATACATTCCCATCTAGTATGGACGTTTGCCTATGCAGCATAGTACTTCCGAACTGATTTGATTTAGTTGATGACATGCCATACCTACAGCTGCAGACACTACAGCTGAATCCATTTACCCACATCTGAGCAATCTACCCAAGTCCGTTTCCTAGTCACATTGAGTTGATGCTGAAGCAATTTTCTGTGAATTAGTGATATAGCGTTAACAGAGTAACTTTTCTTAGCTCACTATACTGTCTTGTAAAGGAAAGGGAACCCCTTACATCTACTAGTATATTTCAAAAGTAAGAGTTGACATATCTGCTTTCTAACCATTTTTATTTAATTACGTTCTTCTGTACCTGAATCTGATCTGTGTCTGCCTGGTGGCAGTATTCAGGGCTTCCAATGTATTCTGTAACGCACTTGGAACTAACTGGAGATCATTCTGATTCAGTTAAAACAGCTTATTCAGCTAAGACAATTATCTATTCTGGGAAGGCCTCCTGGTTAGCCACCACTATGCTCAGCTTCCATAATCCATTCATATCAATTCCCAATTCCATAATAAAGTCAAAAAGCCCATAAAAAGGGGTTAATTGCATCTCACTTCTCAACCATGGGATGGAGTCTGCTTGGTTAAACAGTTTGTGTGTATCATCGTATACCTTCAGATGTCTTTATTGTTAAATTGCGTGTCCTTCATTTGTGCCAAGGCATTTTAATTTGGTCACCAGTGAATAAAGATCTCAGGTGGTTACTGCTAAGAAAAACATTTTGCAAAGCCTCCATCTGGCAACTTATAATGATACACTCATATCACAAGGGAAAGCTGCAATGTTTAATTAGTTAGTCCTGTGTATGGAGGAAGGGAAACTCCTAAATATTTCTGCACTCCGAATAGCAACATCTATCTATCTTCAAAAACAGTCTTTAGTTTCTCAAAAAAAAAGTATGTGCAGTGACCCCATGCATGCAGTCTTGCATGGGCAAGTCACGTGCCATGCTACAGCCATTGACTGCCCCCACCGGTGATGTGTCCTGAAGCAGCACATCACTGCCGGGTCATGTACCACTTGGGGACACATCACTGCTGAGGCCAGTCATTGGCTCCAATGACCCCCATTCATGTTGGAAGTTTACATGCAGAGTCTGGAAGTCCGGTAAAGACAACCCAAGAGTTTTGGAGCCCAAACAATAGTGGCACGGGAGCAAGTAAGTAGAGATCTCTTCTCAAAAGGGAAAAAAATTAAATCCAGGACAAGTATTAAGCAAGTATTGCTGTGTTTGTGGGAGGGGAGGCGGACTACAAGGCTATTTATAGGCACCTGTGGGCCCAGGCTGACGCTGATTCAGCTGATTTCACCCACACCATCTTACAGTCATTTCATATTAGGGTGGCCCCCTTTAGGCTGTCCTACCGCAGCAGTTATGGCACAATTCTACTGCTTGTTGTAGATAGGGTTAGATAGGTTAGGTACACCTTTCTGATAGCCGATCCGACCACAACCTCTTTTAACTTTTCTTTTTCGCATTTATTCTCAACATACTTCCCCACTTTTTATCATATTTTCTCACACTTTTCAGGGTTTGCAAGTCCACTTATACTGCAATAGTAAGTTGTGTTTTGAAGAGTTTCATTCCTAAATGCATAGGTCTCTTCTTGAATTTATTAAACCTTTAAGTTTTCTTGCATCAGAAAGTCGCAAATTTTGGTTACATGCCCCACTTGTGCAAAAACATATTTTGGGGATGCCACTTATTAAAATAGTGGGTGCTACGGACCGGGGCCAGCGCACTCATTGCAATTTGTGCCAGAAACTGTAGATTTAATTTCCGGTGCACAATTTGACCAGGATACCCCACACTCATAAAGAGGCATTGATAATAGTGACACGTGTTAAGGTAATTGCCCACCCATCTTAACAAATTTCCCCCAATAACTTCACACATCTATAATGGCTATGTGGGTATAACTATGCAATTATGGAAAAATGAAGTGCATTCACGTACATAACAGCCACGATGGAACTTGTTATACTTGTGTAGATGACCTTTACAGGTCTCCTGCCTGTTTAATGTCTTGTAGATCTCATCTCTACTTCTGAAAATATCATTTTATGTCTTTTTATTTCTCAATCCGAAGCATTCCCTCATTCCAGAGACCCAGCCATTCCAGAACTGCCTTTTCCCAGAGACTTTACATTTTGTAATGTCACAGATAGGAGAGAAATGGTGTGCTGTTTAATTTGCTATAAAAGACTTGGGCTGATAATAACTCTATTAACTGTGCTCATAAAATCCACTCTGTGCTCCTGTGTGTTTGGAGCATTTCAGTTTGAAGGAGAAAAAAAAAGTTTATGCTGATCTGTAGAAAGGTGTCAACCATCTTACCACTGAACTCATTTAATTGCTTTTAGGATCATAAACCTGCAAAGTGAGACCAAGGCTGTCTGTATTATGGAGATTCTATCCCCCTGGAGCATGAAAAAATATTTAATGAAATTATTACATTTATCTCCACAGTTTTTTCTGCTTTAAATGAGTGCAGATGCTAAAAAAACAAACAAAGTTTAATTCTCGGTGATGAGTTCATCCTTAAAGAAAAATTCATAATTTGTACCATAAAGTATAACATAGAGGGCCATTTGCCACATACACAATCTAATTAAAATTATAATTTCTGTTTCTTCCTGTGAATTTGGTTATCATAGCTAAAGTGATACCGTACATTTCCATTCATAAGTCTGAATACATTATCAGCGCAGCCTTCCCTTCATCGTTTACCTGCTCGCTTTTGCTTTGGCCCTTATGATTAAGGGATTTTTTAATTGTCTTAATTTTTGGTATAATTTTGGGTACATAACACTTTTTATTTCGTTTTTTGATGGCAAATAAGGGAAAAGTAACAATTGTAGCTTTTTTTATGGCATTCACCGTACAGGATAAATTACATGATAGTTGTTTAGTGCAGGTTGTTAAGGATGTGGCGATAGAAATTATGTGGAGATTTTATTTTTGCAATTTTTTTAATTAATAAAACTTTTTTTAATTCTTTTTAAGCATTTAATAATCCCAAAGGGGGACTATAATAGGTGATCTTTTGATTGTTTCTAAACTACATTGCACTGTTCATGCAGTACAATTTATTTTACTACCTGCAGGTTGCGCCAGAGTGGCGTGGCCTGCTAGAACATGCTGGATGCCACAATCTCATTCGTGGGGTACCAATGGGAAACAGAGGTAGCCCATACCCTCTGTTTCATGCCAGAGGCTCTATTGCCCACGGCATCTAAGGGGTTAAACAGGCCTGATTGGTTGGTCCAGGCTGTTAGAAGAGGAGCGCGGCTCTCGTGCAGTAGCCAAGCCTCTGCTTTCTGCTGCATGAGAGTTGTGTATCACTTAGAATAGGCTGCTGTAAAAAGGTGGTGGCCCTGCCTGTAATTGTACCGACCCACAGAATGAGTTCACCGTGAATGCGGTAAAAATAAAACTCAAAAACACATGGCAGATTTTCATTGTTTTTTTCATTTTCAATTTTACCCTACATAGATTTTTTCTTTTATTTTAGTAAAAAAAAAAATTATGGTTCTTGCAAGGCAGGAAGGAAAAAATGAAAACACAAAAATGAAAATTGGCCCATCCTTGAGATGGATTTTTCTGCCACTGTCGCAGTCGCAGCATGATGCATGTCAGTGAGACACCATAGAGTAGCATTATAAAAAATTGTCGCCCGACATTGGTGCAGTGTAGTTGTGCCCTATGTTTCACGTGACACATGTCATCGTGTAGCCCTAGCCTAAGGGTTAAATGGCAAACTAAATGAAACATGAAAGAAGCAAATGAAAATGTAATATTTTCACACCTCTCAATACTTGGTATTTCCAAAATAATATTTTATAAGAAATACCAGTCTTACTCTCTTGGAAAGTTCATGCATCTTTTGAAGTGAGCAGTAAATATTAGTAAACAGGTCATAAAAGCAAGATTGCACGGTCTAATCGTGCAGTTTATTGTGTCAGAAAGTACCGCAGCCGTATTTCTCCCCTCTTGTTATGAAGGTGAAAGTGTCATTTTCAATGCAGCCATTCATAAATCACAAAATGGTATATCCATGTAGCCTGCTACAATAAAAAGATAAAGAACATATCCTACTCTCAAAACTTCTCGTGTGTAGCTCTCTTCTTCTCAGCAGTGATGGGGACATTTTACTACAACAGAATGAGAATCTCATGCAGCTATTTCATGTTAAAACCACATTGCTTTTGGAAAATACTGGGGATTATTCACAAACAGCAAGGCTTTATTTGTGGAATTCTGTGCTATTTGACATGGAAAGGATAGTATGTTCACATCCCTAAAAGAAAGACATTATTCTACAATATCTAAAGTTGCTGAATGATCAGGAAAAGGAGCTAATCTGGAGAGACTTAAAAATCATCGCTGGACATTAACGATTTCATACGTGTAAACCAGAATCGTTCGCTGAACACACGATTACAGACGTGGGTGTGCGTAAGCACGCCACTCAAATTGTCACTTTGTGTAAATGCAACTGTCTGCTTTACAAACAATGAAATGTGTGATCAAAATTACAGTTTTGTGAGCGATATAATCGGCGCATCTAAAGGGTCATTGTTGAAACATACACCAAGAAACAACTCGTTTGTCACTCAATCGTACCAATCATCTGCTTGTGTAAACCTTGAGAGAGACGGACACAGACACTCCTGCTAGTAAATGTTTACAGTCTCATTTCACTGCTGGATAATGTCCTGCATTACTGCTGCTGCTCATGAAGGCGTGCTTTGGAGAGTTAGAGAGCAGAACCTCCTATTTCTCCCTGTGTAGTCTATGAGTAGGCATCACACCAGCTAGTTTCCAGCCAACAGCTCAGGGAAAACTGAGAATTATATATACAGATTAAACGGGGGGGGGGGGGTCCTCTTTTTAAAAAGATGCAGCTTTGATTACCATCTCACTATAAAATGAATGACTGTCTATGAAATGCATGGCCGTGTCTAGTTTGTCAGATTGGGAGCCACTCTTACATAGAGGGGATTCCAAGAGGAGCATATGTCTGGTTTTGTCATACACAGACAATCCCTTTAATTGTTGGTGGTTACTGGAACTAACTTAGTGTTGTTTCACTGCTTGACAATACACGATTAGTATGCTCACCATGCGGAGCAGGCAGTAGACACTTCATGAAGCTCATTATGCTGATCGCAAAGGCACAGCTCAGAGCAACCTCTGATCTATACTGTTTTACATTTTGCATGCCGTGTGCACCATTTCTTCCTCGGGCATACCCTGGACCTTTTGGAACGCCTTCCTGGTGTTAGATTGGGTGCCTTTTGATGTTAGGTTGATAGGTGCAATGCATGGGGGCAGATTTAGAAACCGGTGTTGGATAGTGGCAATGACCAAGCCCTGTTTTAGTTGAAACGGGCAACAGTCTCTTTACTGAGGATGATAGGTGTTGCAGTTCACAAGTTATTTCACAGACACTTGAAAGATTAAGTTCAGTCTCTCCAAATTACACAAACAATCTTTCCAAGGCTGTGTATGGGAAAGTTGACTGTATGGTAGCTACTTCCTAATTTCCAAATAACCACAGGCGTGCAAATCATTTCTCATTAACACAGCAATTCCTAGG
Source organism: Bufotes viridis (assembly GCA_033119425.1). Lineage (NCBI taxonomy): Eukaryota > Metazoa > Chordata > Amphibia > Anura > Bufonidae > Bufotes > Bufotes viridis. Next base: position 163,343,350 of record CM065592.1, read on the forward strand.
GGTGCAGCTCTTCGTTCCGATTGCCAATCTGTCTCCAAAGTGTGGTGGACAGCAAAGCAATATACTGTACTCTCTCCACAAGCAGCAAAGTCCAAAACCATAAATGTGTGTTACCGTTGCTATCATGCATGACCTTTATTGATTCTCAACAGTTTTTAAAATATTTGTTCTAGTTCTCTCAGAAGTTCTTAGCAGCTTCCAGGGATGGTGTGTCTCCTGGAGTAGGTCATCACTAGACAGACAGGAGTCAGCTTCCTTTCAGCTCAGCTACTAAATCCAGACTCTCTGGCTGATGCAATCAGACTACAGAGCACTCCTGACTAAGTGGGGTCGGCCTCCTCCTACAGAGTAGGGAGCAATAACTAAGCTGTGTTCCCATATTCAGCTTTTAAAATCACATAAAAGGCACAAAAAGTATACATTTACCCCAGATGGTAAATTTTACGTGATCCATACAAATACCCCTTTTAGCTGTAACCTCATGGGCCACTAAAATTAAAACAATGTTGTTATACATTCATACGTAGATTACCTAAGAACAGTGATTGTAGAGAAACATTAAGTTGGCCATAGAGAGTAATGAAGAGTTTGGTTCACAATACGTATGAGGATAGTCTTAGTCTACTTTCACAATAGCGTTTTGGCTTTCTGTTTGTGAGATCCATTCAGGGCTCTCACAAGCGGTCCAAAACGGATCAGTTTGTTTTTTAATGCATTCTGAATGGAAAAGGATCCGCTCAGAATGCATCAGTTTGCCCTAGTTCTGTCTCCATTACGCTTTGGAGACGGACACCAAAATGCTGCTTGGTCTGATGAAACTGAGCCAAACGTCCTGGCACACAATGTAAGTCAATGTGGACGGATCCGTTTTCACTGACACAATCTGGCACAATAGAAAACGTGTCCGTCCTACATTGACTTTCAAAGGTGTTCGAGACTGATCCGTCTTGGCTATGTTAAAGATAATACAAACGGATCCGTTCTGAACGGATGCAGACGGTTGTATTATCTGAACCGATCCGTCCATGAACGATCCGCACAAAACGCGTGTGAAAGTAGCCTTAAAATCACTCATTATTCTTGGGCTACACACATGAAAATACCATCTACAGTATTGGTAAATGCATTAGCTTCTCCATACTATATGAAACTGGGGCAAATAGCTTTTATGTTTACAACAAGAATTAGAGCTGAATTGTTTGCTAGGCTACAATGCATTGATATAATATCCTATTCCTTTGGTTTATCATACATAATGAAGACAGCTAATCACCTTATACTTTTATATGTGTACAATAAAAGATTTATTTCCAGTCTTTACTGTTCGCTGCTCATGCCCATAGAATTATTCCATATCAGATTTATTGTCACTGTGATGCAGCTTGTAACGGAGCACTGGGATATTTATGATAACCTTCCTGTCACATGAATGTTGTAGATTATATTGTGGAATAATGATAGACTGTTGGTAAAGAACCTTTAGCTCCCAGAATGCTCTCAAGCTGAAACAAATGCATTTTACTGATCTGTGCTATGCAGAAAGAGAAGTAAATAGGATATCCAGGCCAGCTTCGGCTAGGAGATTCTGTTTATGTTCTGATTATTCTTTTGATATAATTCACAATGTTAGTTCACATCATGTTTAAGCTCTCTACTGAGCTTCATGATGATATGCAAGAACAATAATATATCCCTCGGTAGATCTATTCAGCTTATTGGTCCAAAACATTAAACTGTGGACTCCACTTAACTTATTTTCTGTCTTTGCACATGATAAAATTGGCTTTGCTCGTCTTAATCCAACCTGGATAGGTTTAAAAATTACATGCCTCTGTTGTGCAAAATGTAGACTTAGACCAAACATATGCCAATGGCATTTGATTTCCTCAATGCACGAAAAATCCCCTCCTTCTGCCTCCCAGTCACTCCTTAAGTTTGATTGACAGGGTCAGCCATTAGCTATGCCATTAGCCTGTCTTCTTGCGGAAGCACTGTGCAATTTGATGTCAGCGCATTCGCGTTATAGCCCGGAGTCTTGGTCAGGATGAGCACAAGTCCACTGTGCATGTGTCAATGTCTGCTTGCACGGCGCTAGAAGACAAATTCATGGTTGCGTTTAGGAAAGCAAAGCCTGTTTTACGTGGCCTTAGTTTATTACCCCTGCTGATGATGATGACAGCTGTAATAAACTAAGGCCATGTCAAACATTCACAAGGCCGTATCCGTTTTGAGGTAGGCAAACCGCAGATGCGCAAAATACGGATACTGGCTGTGTGTTCGTTCCGCAGACCCTATTAAAAAACACTCTATAAAATGGACACGTTTTATATTTTGCAGAATGGCCACACTAATGCGGAAAGCACAGGGATCACATCCATGTGCTGCCCACATTTGTTGCAGCCCCATAAAAATGAATAGGTCCGTGTGTGAACCGCAAATAATGCGGATCAGAAATACAGTCGCGTGAGTGTAGCCAAACTCAGAAGAAAACAATCCAAGTGATAAAATAACTGTAGCAGTTTAGAAATGCTCACCATTAGAATTATTTTCTGCAAAAAACAAAATCATTCTAAAAGGAATGACTGCATTTGCAAGCATACTTTTTTGTTCTAATGCATCTAAAAAGATAATAAAGGTATATTTTATTTAAAAGCTGGTCTTAATAAAGCCCTGAACTGGCAGTGGATTCACCACAGTGATGTAGAGGCATAGAAGTCTACATAACTTCTGCCAATCTACCGCCAGTTCTAAATGTAAGACAGCTTCTTTGCCTAAAACGGGTATAGAAAATGGTAAATAAAACAGGCCTGTCCGCCCACCCCCTTCCCAGCCCACAACCATTTTTTAAGACCTGGTGGGAGCTGGGAGATTGCAATCTGCGACAGAAATACGCCTAATAAAGGCATATTTTTAGTTCGTTAATGACCCCCATAGTCTTGATTGTTGATAGTTGGTCACTTACAGTTTTGTGTCTACAGCTCCTATGGAGACTTATTTTCTGAATACTGGCTACATATATCCCCAGTGTCATCTGACCTAGCGGTCAAATTGCCATCCATCCTTTCTTTTTATTAGCTACATTTGCTAGATTAGCAAAAAATAAGGGATAAATTAATATGATGCCAAGATCAGACTATATGGAGTTTTTTACAATGGAAACTCAGGCCTGCATAGGAGCTGCAGACAGAGAATGGTAGAGATTTTTAAATTAAAATTATTTGCAAAGTTGCTTAAAGGGGTTCTTTGGGCTTTTAATATTGATGACCTATCCTCAAGATAGGTCATCAATATCAGATAGGCGTGGGTCCAACATCGGCACCCCTGCAGATCCCCATAATAGTGGCATCTACAGATCCCCCATAACAGTGTCAGCCACAGATCCCCCACAACAGTGCTTCATAAACAGTTCCCTCAGAGTCATAACAGTGCGTCATCCACAGATCCTCCATAAGTGTCATCCACAGATAACCCATAACAGGTTCATTCACAGATCCCCCATAACAGTGTCATCCACAGATCCCCCATAACAGTGCGTCATCCACAGATCCCCATAGCAGTTTCATCCACAGATAACCCATAACAGGTTCATTCACAGATCCCCCATAACAGTGTGTCATCCACAGATCCCCATAAAAGTGTCATCCACAGATCCTTCATGACAGTGCGTCATCCACTGATATTCTCACCCACTGTGTCCCCATGACTATAAAGGACACAATGCTGGCAGTTCTTTTATTACTGTATCCTCCTGCTGCATCCAAATTTAGAAAGATGTCAAAGCAGAAAAGGCTTTCATATAAGATCTGGAGGTGATAAAATATGCCAGAGAACATGGCAACAGGGCAGCTGAGAGACATTTCGGGCCACCTCCAACTGAAAAAAATGATACGGGAGTGGAGGAAACAGGTAGATCAGCTGCAAAAAGCAGATAAAAGCAAACACACTTTTCGTGGGCATACTGCAAAATCGCCACAGATTGACGTGGAAATGAAAGAGATGATCACAAGTTACAGAATCAATGGCTTCTCAGTATAGCTGCAGAGAAAGGCATTGATGAGTTCACTGGTTCCCCATCATGGTGCTACAGATCATGGGCGTAGAAAGGCCCAAAAATCTGGGGGGACAGCACTTATGGGGCCCCTGTGTCCCTGCCCAACCTCAAGCCACACCCACATCTCTCCGCCCCCCCAAGTGCCAAAAATCTCTCCCCCCCCCCACCTTATGGGCCAGTTGGTCCGGTTTAAAAAAAAAAAACACACACACACAAAACAAGACACCTGCACTTACCTCCATCAGTCACAGCGATGCGATGCAGGCCTCTTCCGGCCTGTGTCCCTGTGTGATTTTTGCATACCCGTCCCCCCCGCATTATTTCCTGGGGGGGATCCGACCCCCCCCCCCAAGGAGATGTGGCCTTGCTATGCGCACCAAAACTAGAATTGCGCAAAAAATGCCAAAAGAATATGAGTCCAAGATTTTTTCTTTTCACAAATATGTGCTGTTTGCAAGAAAGAAAAATGGCTATGAAATAGGTCAGATTGGGAATATGGATGAAGTCCCATTAACCTTTGATGTTCCATCGAACAGGACAGTTGATGTTAGAGGCGCAAAAACCGTAACGGTGAAGACCTCAGGACACGAGAAAAACCATTACATTTCTGCGCAGATGGAACCAAACTGCCACCAATGCTCATTTTCAAGAGGAAGAACATGCCAAAAGAGGCGATTCCAAGAGGCGTAATTGTGCACGTACACGCCAAAGGGTGGATGGACGAGAATGGCATGAGAATATGGGTTGACAAAGTGTGATCCAAACGCCCTGAAGGGCTTCTGAATAAACCGGCCCTACTTGTGCTTGACCAGTTTAGGGCACATATCAGTGAACCCACAAAAAAGAGGTTCAAGGACATAAACACTAATCTAGCAGTTATTCCTGGGGGGCTTACCAGCCAGTTACAGCCTTTGGATGTGTCAATCAACAAAGCATTTAAGGTTTTTATGCGAGAGGAGTGGAATAAGTGGATGGCTGCTGGGAATCACGATCTTACACCCAGTGGACCGATGAAAAGGCCTACTATCACCCAAGTCTGCGAGTGGGTAAAGTCTTCATGACAGTCAGTGAAGGATGTCTGCACATTACATGTTATTTTATTAAAATGTTTTAGCCCACCTTTTAGTTCAAATTATTTTTTTCCCCATTTTCCTCCTCTGAAAACTAGGTGCGTCTTATAAAGCGAAAAATACGGTAAATAGTGTTGAAATGATTGAGCCTAGGTATTATTCACACTGTCTGACATGTTTAGTACTGCCATATGTATAAAAACAAGCATAAAAAGAACATACACAAATAAACACAAATTTAAAAAAAACTCTCTCAGATATACTTGTTAAAATATTTAAAAGGATAATGATTCTCGGTAGAATATATGATCTATTTTAGGATATGAACAAAGGTCTTCTTACTTAGTCAGTTAGTTTCTTAGTAACATAGCAATTATCAAATATGTTTTCAAACTGCACTCTCGTCGTGTGTAATCAAACCCCTCATCTTTTTTTTTTTTTTTTACCTTTAGGATATTTTTACACCAGAATGCAAATTTAAAGAGTCTGTGTTTGAGAATTACTACGTCATCTATTCCTCGACACTCTATCGGCAGCAGGAATCTGGCCGTCAGTGGTTCTTAGGACTCGGTAAAGAAGGACAGATCATGAAAGGGAATCGAGTGAAAAAGACCAAACCATCATCACATTTTGTACCAAAACCTATAGAAGGTAACAATTTTTTTTATTGACATGGATGTTTTATAACATGCTGGAATCAGTTACAAGGTTTCATATAAAGGTTATTAACCACTTCAGCCCCCCTAGCTTAAACACCCTTAATGACCAGGCCACTTTTTCCAATTCCGCACTACACTACTTTCACCGTTTATTGCTCCGTCATGCAACTTACCACCCAAATGAATTTTACCTCCTTTTCTTCTCACTAATAGAGCTTTCATTTGGTGGTATTTCATTGCTGCTGACATTTTTACTTTTTTTGCTATTAATCAAAAATGACCGAAATTTTTGCAAAAAAATGACATTTTTCACTTTCTGTTGTAAAAATTTAAATAAAAAACTACATTTCTATATAAATTTTTCTCTAAATTTATTGTTCTACATGTCTTTGATAAAAAAAAGTCCAATAAGTGTATATTTATTGGTTTGGGTAAAAGTTATAGCGTTTACAAACTATGGTGCAAAAAAGTGAATTTCGGCATTTTGAAGCAGCTCTGACTTTCTGAGCACCTGTCATGTTTCTTCAGGTGCTAGAATGTCAGGATAGTATAAATACCCCCAAATGACACCATTTTAGAAAGAAGACACCCCAACGTATTCGCGGAGGGGCATGGTGAGTTCATGTATCATTTCATTTTTTTGCACAAGTTAGCGGAAAATGACACTTTCTGAGAAAAAAAAAAAAAAAGTTTCAATTTCTGCTAACTTCTGGCAAAAAAAAAGAAATCTCAGACGGACTCACTATGCCCCTCAGTGAATACCTCGGGTGTCTACTTTCCGAAATGGGGTCATTTGTGGGGTGTGTTTACTGTTCTGGCATTTTGGGCGGGGCTAAATTGTGAGCCGCCATGTAAACCTAAAGGTACTCGTTGGATTTGGGCCCCTTTGCACCCAGGCTGCAAAAAGTGTCACTTATGTGGTATCGCCAGTACTCAGGAGAAGTAGGGCAATGTGTTTTGCGTGTATTTTTACATATACCCATGTTGGGTGAGAGAAATATCTCTGTAAATTGTCAACTTTGTATAAAAATTTAAAAGTTGTCGTTTACAGAGATATTTTTCACACACAGTATAGGTATATATAAAAATACACCCCAAAACACATTGCCCTACTTCTCCTGAGTACGGCGATACCACATGTGTGCCACTTTTTGCAGCCTGGGTGCGCAAAGGGCCCTAAAACCAATGAGTACCTTTAGGATTTCACAGGCCATTTTTACGCATTTGGATTCTCACGCTTTAGGACCCCTAAAATGCCAGGGCAGTATAAATACCCCACATGTGACCCCATTGTGGAAAGAAGACACCCTAAGGTATTCTGTGAGGGGTATGGCGAGTTCACAGAAAAAAAAATTTGGCACAAGTTAGCGGAAATGGATTTTTATTTTTATTTTTTTTTACAGTCTCATATTCCACTAACTTGTGACAAAAATAAAATTTTGCATGAACTCACCATACCCCTCACGGAATACCTTGGGGTGTCTTCTTTCTAAAATGGGGTCACATGTGAGGTGTTTGTACTGCTCTGGCATTTTAGGGTCTCCGCAATCATTACACGTATGGCCAGCATTAGGAGTTTCTGCGATTCTCCTTATATTGAGCATACGGGTAAAGAGATTTTTTTCCCGCTCAGCCTCTGGGCTGAAAAGAAAAATGAACGGCACAGATTTCTTCATTCGCATCGATCAATGTGGATGAAAAATCTCTGCCCAAAAATGTGCAAAAAAAAACGGCACAGATTTCCTCATTCGCATCGATCAATGTGGATGAATAAATCTCTGCCAAAAAATGTGCAAAAAAAAAAAGTAGTGAGGCCCCATTCACACGTCCGCAAAAATGTCCGCATCTATTCTGCAATTCTGCGGAATAGATGCGGACCCATTCAGTGTGAATGGGGCTGGCGGTGATGCGGAGAGCACACTATGCGCTCGCCGCATCAGCATTTGCGGAGCTGCGGCCGCAAACTTCCGGGTTTCGGCCCCCAAACATCCGGCCGCAGCTCCGCAAAAGATAGAGCATGTCCTATTCTTGTCCGCAATTGCGGACAAGAAAAGGCAAGGCATTTTCTATATAGTTCTGGCAATGTGCGGATCCGCAAAATGCCGAAAGCACATTGCTGGTGTCCGTGTTTTGCGGATCCGCGGGTCTGTGTGGTGATTTGGTGCACTTATAAAAGTTTCCTTTGGTGGTCCCAAGCAAAAGGGACCACCAAAGGAACGATCAGCAAGCATATCAGACGCTGTTAACTAAACAGCGTCTGATATGCCATTTTTTTAACTTTTACAGCCTGCAAGCGCATGATCAGCGCTGGCAGGCTGTAGTTTACCTTGTCCCCGACGTGATCCTGTGAACACGCGCGCGCGTTCACAGGAAATCTCGCCTCTCGCGAGATGACGCGCCCGCGCGTCAAAGAGGAATAGACCGACCGCCTGCAGGACGCAATCCTGCGTTAGGCGGTCGGTAAGCGGTTAAAGGGGTTGTCTCCCTTCAGTAAGTGGCATTTATCATGCAGAGAAAGTTAATACAAGCCACTTAATAATGTATTGTTATTACCCATATTGCTTCCCTTGCTGGCCGGATTCATTTTTCTATCACATTATACACTGCTCGTTTCTATGGTTACGCCCACCCTGCAATCCATCAGTGGTGGTCGTGCTTGCACAATATAGGACAAAGCACTAGCCTATGTGCGCTCCCATGGTCTCGGCCACCAGAGAGGCTGACGCTTTCTCCTATAGTGTGCAAGCACGACCACCACTGCTGGATTGCAGGGTGGTCTGTAACCATGGAAATGAGCAGTGTATAATGTAATGGAAAAATGAATCCAGCCAGCAAAGGAACCAATATGGATAATAACAGTATATTAGAAAGTGGCTTGTATTAACTTTCTCTACATGATAAAAGCCACTTACTGAATTGAGACAACCCCTTTAAGATTGCAAAATAGATCTAATATGTATTTCTGATATATGTATTACACTAAGTAATGTAATATGTCACAGATCCCTATAGACAATAGACTATATAGAAGCCTATACCACCTGTCGCCGCAGTAGGAATGCTACACACAGTATGTATTTGTATCAGAGTTTGTGTAGAAAACTGTGAGATACCTTTATGATAAGGTGATGTGTAGATTCTGTTATCAAACACCAGGGCAGCTTATATTGCTTGTTCTTACTATAGATCATTTTCCTATTGTTAGTATAAATGTATATACAATGTATTACTTGGCATATGGCTTTTTGGTCTATTGTGCTCTCCGTATGCCTGTAGGAGGGTAATATGCTTATTATAAGCCATGGCACGGCAGTGAGATTTATTGAGAGATTTACAGCTAGATCTTACTGAAAAGAGATTGCAAAGTTTTGAAGCTTTGTATCCTGGAGAATGTCATGTACTTCATCACAAACCTTAGCAGTATCTGGCCATCATTCCATTAACTGCATTCTGCTATTCAAGTCAGACAGATTGCTCTCCGAATTATGTTCCTCCAGTTGCTGTCAAGTTATTGTATTTCCCTGGACAGATATATTCAGGCACAGAAATTGCAAGACACAGAACCATTACCCAGAACCCAGCCTGTATAAGTCCATAAGTCCTCCACTAGCTTTGTTTGTTAGGTTATATATCTATCTATCTATACATACCGCGGCCCACTGTATGTTTTGGACTATTAGACGAACCAGATTTAAAGACGCACCTAGGATTTGGAGGAGGAAAATAAGAAAAAATATATTTTTCATCAGACCCCCAATCCTCATCAGACCCCTAGATCAGATGCCCATCCTTAATCAGACCCCAAAATTAGACCCTCAAGCTCCATCAAAGTCAGATCAGACCTCCCAGCCGCCATCAGCCTCAAATCAGACCCCCATCAGACTCAAAACAAACCTCCATCAGCCTCAAATCAGACCTTAGATCAGATGCAAAAAAAAATTATTAAACTTACCTCACTTGCTTCGGGTGGCGCTGCCACTTCCTTACCACTCCCTGGTCTTCCTCCAGCCCACGCTGCACTGTGACCTAAAGTCGCACAGTGTCAGGTGGTAGTGCGTGCACTGCGCCCTGACGCTGTATGTATTCAGGACACAGTGTAGCACATCGCCTGGAAGAGGACCAAAGAGGGTGATTATAGCCAGTGCAGTGCTTCCCTCCCTCACCGCATGTATTTGGACTATAAGATGCACTGCCACTTTTCACTAACTTTTGGGGGGTTGGGGCAGTGCATCTTATAGTCTGAAAAATAATAAAATATATATATATATATATATATATACAAATCCAAAGAATTGAAGCAGCACTCCAAATATGGTGAAACAAACGGTGGACCGGCTTTATTCCCCTTACACGTTTCAACTGCACAATGCAGTCTTTCTCAAGCTTGAGAAAGACTGCATTGTGCAGTTGAAATGTTGCAAGGGGAATAAAGCCGGTCCACCGTTTGTTTCACCATATTTGGAGTGCTGCTTCAATTCTTTGGATTTATATTGTTGTGGCGACATGGTCAGTCGCCAGTGAAGGATTGCACCCGTTCTTATCTTGAGTGCTGCTGGATTTCTTTGTTTTCTATATATATATATATATATATATATATATATATATATATATATATATATATATTCTATATTACATATATTGACTAGGGGGGTTTTTTTTTTTTTGGTCCATATTCGTAAGGATAGCTGGACAGATGTTATGGAAGTGTATTTAGGAGCTAAGTTAGAGTAGTCTTGGATAGACGGAGCAAAATGTTTAATTTAAATTCGGAAATGGATGGATGTCCTTTTATTAGGGACAACTGAAGTTTTTTTCTTTAGAACACCATCTGCATAAAATAATGTACTCCCTTACCATACTAACATGACCACAATGGCCAGGGATTGGCTGGTGTAGTTAGTACCACTGTGGTACATCATCTCTTCATCAGAGGTAAATTCGCACTGGCAGAGGGCCACTGTTTCAGCAGTGCTGAAGTGGAGGGAGGATTTGCCAACCCTAAGGCCCCTTTCACACGGGCGAGTTTTTCCGCGCGGGTGCAATGCGTGAGGAGGACGCATTGCACCCGCACTGAATCCGGACCCATTAATTTCTATGGGGCTGTGCACATGAGCGGTGATTTTCACGCATCACTTCTGCGTTGCGTGAAAATCGCAGCATGTTCTATATTCTGCGTTTTTCACGCAACGCAGGCCCCATAGAAGTGAATGGGGCTGCAGGAAAATCGCAAGCATTCGCAACTAAGCGCGGATGCGTTGCGATTTTCCCGCATTGTTGCTTAGCAACGGGACCCAATCTCTATTATTTCCCTTATAACCTGGTTATAAGGGAAATAATAGCATTCTTAATAAAGAATGCATTGTTAAATGAAGAGGAAGGGTTAAATACAAAGTTAACTTGCCTTAGCCACTTGATCGCGTAGTCGCGATCTGTCCTCTTTCCCAGCATCAGCTAAGATCTACAGGACCTGCGATGACGTCACATCACATGGTCCAATCACATGGTCCATCTTACCATGGTGATGGACCATGTGATTGGACCATGTGATGTGACGTCATCACAGGTCCTTTAGATCATAGATGCTGCAGGGAAAGAGAGGACAGATCGCGACTACGCGATCAAGTGGCAAAGGTAAGTTAACTTTTATTATTTTTAACCCCTTCCTCTTCATTTTACAATGCATTCTTTATTAAGAATGCTATTATTTCCCCTTATAACCATGTTATAAGGGGAAATAATCACTTCTCAGAAGACTCAAACCGGACTTCAGTGATGAAGTCCGGCTTCGAGTTGGGTACCAAACATGGCGCTTCCACGCGTGCAAAACGTGTTGCAAACGTTTGCACCCGCGCGGGAAAAACGCACATATTCCCGCAACGCACCCGCCTCTTATCCGGGCGTCAAACATGACGCCCGTGTGAAAGAGGCCTAAGTGTTCTTGGAGCTTACAATTATATGAGACTTGTAGATAAAGGTGTTGATTTGGACCTTTCCAATGTCCCTATGGCCAAGAACAGAGTACAGCCAGAACATAGGAGTACAGTAGGTGAAGGCATTGAACTGAAAAATATTTCCATATTTTTATGTGCTCAAAAAGGTCGTTAAAGGGAATCTGTCACCTGGCTATCCACAAATTTTTTTTTTCCTTTAGCCTAGGGCAATAAAGTACCTTATATCCGGATCTGTTGTTCTTTTTTCCGTGTGTCTTGTATTTTCTGTTAAAAACCGCTTTATCCATTATGTAAATTAGGCTGTAAGGAGCCCAGAGGGGCGTTTTTTCTCTTCCAAGGAGCCCAGGAACGCCCCCCTGATGTGCCCAGACCGCCTAAATTTGAATCTAAAGAACGCCTCCAGCAGCTGAAATCTCGTCCCAGAGGCGAGGGTAACGGCTCCGCCCCCCGGCTACATCCGCTCTCTGCCCGGAATACATCCCCGATCTTCTTCTCGGCGGCCGCTGGAAATCTCGCGCAGGCGCAGTGCCGGCGATTGCCTGCGCGATCTGACGGCAACCGAGGGCAACAGCCTCAATAGTGTCACTGGGCATGCGCCGAGCCCAGTGACGTTTTCCGAGCGCTGTTGCCCTCAGTTGCAATTGGATCGCGCAGGCGCAGGTAACCGCCAGCACTGCGCCTGCGTGAGATTTCCAGCGGCCGCCGAGAAGAAGATAGTTAATATTAAAAGACTGATAAAGAAAAGTATAGATGGCATAATAATTTATTATACTTAAACCAGGGATTGACAGTAATTAATCTTTTGGATATGGACTCCATATAATAGTGTAGGCTACTTTCACACTAGCGTTTTGGCTCTCAGAAGCGGTCCAAAACGGATCAGTTTTGCCCCAATGCATTCTGAATGGAAAAGAATCCATTCAGAATGCATCATGGACACGGACACCAATACGCTGCCTGCAGCGTTTTGCTGTCCACTTGACACAATCTGGTACAATAGAAAACGGATCCGTCCCCCATTGAGTTTTAATGGTGTTCAAGACGGATCCGTCATGGCTATAGAAGACATAATGCAGCTGGATCCGTTCATGACTGATGCATGCGGTTGTAATATTGTAACGGAAGCGTTTTTGCAGATCCATGACGGATCCGCAAAAAACACTAGTGTGAAAGTAGCCTTAGCGTGGAATCAAATGGACCGCTCCAGGACCCAGTTTGAGGCACTTTTCTTCTCATATAATATTTAACATTTAATGCTGAAATCCATTAGTATAACTGCACTTAATGCGAATATCCTACTCCTATCAAGAGTCAATGAACCCTCCCTCCTGGAGTCCATAGTTCAGTTTACATGGTGCTTACACTTTTAATTAACAAAATTAATAATATATTCATTTTTCAGTCAAAATTAACCCCAATGTAAATTAGGTTTATCAACCAAATTTACAAACTTTTACTTTTTTGCCAAAGACGAATTCAAATTCAAACACAACTAATATAAAAAGCAGTTTCTCAAAATTCAACACAGAATGCCACTTTGAATGACTGATAATTATTCAACCCCCTGACTTGACAGGCATCTTTAGTGCTTAGAGAACTTTTTTCTGTTATGACCTGCTGCAAATGTGATGCATACCCAGACACCAGCATCTGGCAGCATTCTTAAGAATCTTAGCCCATTCCTCATGAGCCATGTGCTCCAGTTCACTAATATTCTTGGATTTGCATGCTCCAACCACCTTCTTCAAAACCCACCAAAGATTTTATATAGAGTTCAAGTCAGACAATTGTGATGGCCACTCTAGAATCTAACAGGACTTCTTTTAAAACCAAGCCTTGGGAGACCTTGAGTTATGCTTGTGATAACTGTCCTGTTGAAAGGTCCTATGACGCTTAAGCTTCCTCACAGAAGGCATAACATTTTCTCCTAGGATTTCCTGATACCTCATTTAATCCATCTTGCTCTTGACATGCTGTAGGTTTCCAGTGCCAGCATCACCGAGGAACCAACATGCTTCACTGTAGGCAGGGCATTCCTTTCATTCTACGCCTCATACCTCCTCCTCCAGACATACCGCTGATACATATACCTAAAAAGTTCCAGTTTTGTTTTATTGCTCCACAGAACAGAATTCCAAAACTTCTGTGTCTTATTTTTATGGGTTTACTGTGCAAGCTGAAACCTCAGTGCTTGCTGTCATCAAATCTTACAATAAGTCTTTCACAGCCACTTGGGATTTTTGACCTCCTGCCTCTTCAAGAATCTGGTTGCAATGGGTGACTGTGTCCTCTTTCTGCCACATCTAAGTAATGTAGCCAATATTCTCTAGGAACTTTCACTGCCTTTGCTATCTCTTTGTACCATTTTTCTTGTTTGTGCAAGGTAATAATCTCTTCTCTAAACTTTTTGGACAACTCTCATAAGAGATGATCCAGGAGCCTAATCCCCCATAAATGCCGGCTATTAGACAAAAACCACTGCACGCAGCAGTATTTGTCCGCTGAAACCCAGCAGTTATGCCGGGAAGCAGTTGGATGATCCCATTATAGTCAGTAGGGATCTGACAGTGATTGGTTGAATCCGGCAATGTCGGATCCAGAGATGTAAATGTAGCCTAACATGCAGGCAAATATCAAAGTCAACAAACCCCTAGCCAGACCAGGTATTTCATGTTCTTTATCTCACACATCTAATGCAGCTAATGAAACCCTTGAGTAGTTGCTTCCGGTGTACCCGAGACAACATCTGATTTGCGAATGTGTTCTCTTATCAAGGATTCTGTTCAGGCGGCTGAATAATTCTGAGATGTAAATAGTCATTAAAAGTGTCATTTTGTGTTAAATTTGGAGAAGCCACGTGTCATATTAGACTTGTTCAGCTATTTAAATGGTTTATGTTTGGTTTATTTCAAACAGCTGAAAGTTTCTAAATTTGGCTGATAAACCCAATTTGCAATGAGGACTAAATCATTTTGACTGTAACTGTATGTATAATCAAAAACCTATGGCCCTGATTTATCAAGACTGGCGCTTGCAAAGACGGCCGGTGCCGCTGGAACAGGCATTTTATTTATGACAAGGCACAGGCCTCATCATAATTTACATGCCTCCTCCGGCAGTCCGTGCAGGCTAAGTAGAAAGTTCAGGCGGCGCTCCCTGTGTAAGTAAAGTAAGTACTTAGGTACAATACTATATTTGTAACCTTTATTGAGAGATGAATGACGAGTTTCTGGGCCGAACGGGCCCCTTCCTCAGATTGGAATCATTTTATTCTTTTATCATTAAAGGTTGCAAATATAGTATTGTACCTGAGTAGCTTCTTCACTTATACAGGCAGTGCCTTCATTTTTCTACTTATCCTGCTTGATGAAGTTCATCCCGTCTGGGCGGCTGGAGATGTAGTGTGCTCAGCAGCCTGTGATGGAGATCTTGTAAAAGCCTTGTGAGTGTTGTGCCTCTAGCGCAAGGTGAGCATACTATCAACTACATCTAATAACATAGCGCTCCTACCCATTTGCACTTCTCTTGCTTTCTCTGCTGGCAGTCCATGCGCCAGATTGAATTCTACAGCAGCTCGGGGCTGCCATAGATTTCAGTCTTTTTTTATGCCAGTTTCTGGCGTAAACATTGATTAATGTTTTGGGGTTGATGTCCCCGCCCACAACCCGTCCTTGCTATGATCCCCTTTTTGGAGAAGGTGGAGTAAAAACCCCACTTGTGACTAAAAAAGTTGCAGTGGCCTTTAAAAAGACTGGGTTTTGTAGCTTTTTAACGCCGGAAAACTGGCATGGGGGGGAATGATTAATTCTCCCCAAAATCTCACTTATACATTTTAAAGAGTGCATCCAAGGGTGGAAGCAGTGTCTAAGTATGGTATGTATAATAAGGCAATTTAATGGGTTTCTGTAAAAATAAGGAGACGGGATCTTTATGCAGGATGATGTGATTATGATGTGGGAGATTGAAGCAAAAGCTGCACACACGAGATATGTTCCACTTGTTCAGTGCCAGAGTTTCCTCCTCACATTCCCTCAGGCTCTTTAGTTAAATATGAGAGACTTCAGTCAGCAAATCAGCTCACCATTCACTGCAATTTCCTTTTAGTGCTTCCCAGTATCAAACAGCATGTAGGAAAGCAAATGCATTCATTGACTTTCCCGATACAACTGCGCATTGCTTCCCCCACCTCCCTGGCTGTTTTATGAGAGAGGAAGATAGCCGGGAAACCCTGACTCCTTTCCTACAGTGTAATTATTCATTTGGTGTGCAATCAATTCCCTTGTATAAAGCATTACACTTCCTCATGTCTGCCCTATCTTCCCAGTGCAGTGAATCCTTATTAACTCTCCAGTGATGTATGGATGTGTAAACCGCTCTGCTGGGTCTGTACACAGGGCATGTGGTTATATCTTTGTCTCTTTTAGAGAGGTATTATGTTAATGTATTAGCAATTACTATTAACATCCATGTTTCCCATGTTCAAAGCATGCTTTTATATTTCTTGGATTCATTGGCTTGTTTCTGATGTTTGCATATGGCAGCATACCTGACCTCAGACACACAGCGTCATCGTTTTACCTTTGCCTAATCCATTGTCTAATGTCAGTCTTTGTATTATGAGAAATATTATATAATAATATTAATCAAATGACTCCAAGTTAGAGACAAGGAATTGAAATTTACAGCGGCCACTGAGTATTATGTGTACTATGTTAAAGTGTAACTCATTTGTTTTTTCTTTTTTTTTTGTAATGTGTAAAGGCAGTGATACTGACCATTTTTGTACTATTAATTACTGAAATTATGCATTTCCATTAGAAAAATAGTTCTAAAATTTTGTGCCTTAGCAACGTTCCCTGTCTTCAGTTTACTTAAGGCCTCTTTCACGCTTGCTTTCTGAGGATCAGGCAGGCACTTCCGTCCCGCCGGATCCGTCAGAACGCAAGTCGCCTGAAAGCATTAGAAGACTGATCAGGATCCCGATCAGTCTTCGAAATGCTTTGAGGTTACTATGGCAGCCAGGACGCTATTAAAGTCCTGGTTGCCATAGTAGTAGTGGGGAGCGGTATACTTACAGTCCGTGCGGCTCCCAGGGCGCTCCAGAATGACGTCAGAGCTCCCCATGCGCATGGATCACGTGATCCATGCGATCATGTGATCCATGCGCGTGGGGCAACCTAACGTCACTCTGGAGCGCCCCGGGACCCGCACGGATGGTAAGTATACTGCTCCCTTGCTCCCTACTACATTTTACCATGGCAACCAGGACTTTAGCGTCCTGGCTGCCATGGTAACCATTCAGAAAAAGCTAAACGTCGGATCCGGCGATGCGCCGAAACGACGTTTAGCTTAAGGCCGGATCCGGATTAATGCCTTTCAATGGGCATTAATTCCGGATCCGGCCTTGCGGCAAGTGTTCAGGATTTTTGGCCGGAGCAAAAAGCGCAGCATGCTACGGTATTTTCTCCGGCCAAAAAACATACCGGTCTTGAACTGAAGACATCCTGATGCATCCTGAACGGATTTCTCTCCATTCAGAATGCATGGGGATAATCCTGATCAGGATTTTTCCGGCATAGAGACCCGACGACGGATCTCTATGCCGGAAAACAAAAACGCTAGTGTGAAAGAGCCCTAACTGTGGAGACATGCTCCACACTGACTGCTGCTGCCCCTCACTGCCTTTCTCTCTCTCTCTCTCTCTCTCTCTCTCTCTCTCTATATATATATATATATATATATATATATATATTTATATATATATATATATATATATATATATATACCTCTATTCCCCCTGTGCTGAAGGAGGATGGGCCACCCCTCTCATATTTGGTTTCTCTTCCAGCCATTTGACAAATGGCAGATTCCCACACCCATGGCACGCAGTGTAGCCCTAGACTACATTTACATGTACTCATGAACTGTATGATGTCTTATTTTCATTTTTTTACATTGATCTTGAAAATAACCCCTTTAAACTTCAGCTGTGTCTTAAAAAGAATGCTGAGGAGAAAACAGTGAAGCACCTTGACATATGAAGTCATTGAGCAGCCCCCAAGGGGGGGCTTGTTAATTCAAGCCTTGTTAATTCTTAATCTAAAAAGGGTTCCCTGAGAATTAATAAAACTACTGAAAATACCGTACCTAAATATTACTTTATTATAAACGGCTTTAATTATTTGTAATGGCTCATTTTCTTTAAGGGCAATCATCAGGAGAAATAAAATAGCTGCCGTCCTATTAGCACACACAAAATCTGTCCTACTCACACAGCATTAGGAAGACAGATTACTTTAAAGCATTGATCTAAAGAGCCGTCTTCTCACTGCTCTACCTGTCATGAATGAAGATCCTACATACAGCTGATAAGATATCAGGTGTGTGTGTAGGAACAAGGGAAGTGAAGTGCAGAGACGACAGACAGGTGGGGATGTGGCTAATGGAGTACTTATAGCAGAGTCTTGTCCATCCTCTGTCCTTTAACTTCATGTGCTAACAGGAAAGTGGCCATTTTATTTTACCGATGATTGTCCCTAGAGCCATTATAAATAATGAAAGCTATTTGGGAATTTGTTTAGAATAAAGTCATATTTAGGCATTTTCAGTAAATGCATTTTATTAATTCCTGGAGAACCCCTTTTAAGTAAGTTTTGTGTTAAATAGAAAATAATGAAAATTGATATTCAACTAACAGTATTTGTGCTAAATTGTCTGCTGCCAAATTTCAATATATTTGCTAATGAAAATCACAAAACTGCAAGTACGCACTTTCAAAGTAATGCTGGCAGGAGAAGTCGGTTCTTATATCGGGGAAGTGTTTGCCTTACTGTTAAGATTGCTGCTATCTAAATATTTATTACTTTATATCCTAATAAATGTGGTGCAGATATTAGTAAATCTTGGCACGTAAAAAAAACCTTGGAAGGGCTCCATCCCTCCAGAAAAATGAAAAACATTTACTTTATTATTGGCATGTTATAACATGGATATGCACATCTCTAAAAAAAATCTACTTACACGTTTCACACCATGGGTGGTTCATAATCATGGAGTGCTATGATTAGGAACTATCTATAGTTTGAAAGCTTAAGTGTTTTTTGGGGGGCACATATGTTTTTAACCCTCTCAAGCAGGGCAGTGATGACAGATTCCTTCTCAGACAACGGGGTTCAAGTCCAAATGGTGCTTTATTCTGGCTCTTCAGCACAAGCATAAACAGCAGGGGTAACACTCAAACCCTTAACTCAAATTTCTTAACTCATCGCGTTATCTTGAAACAAAAGCCATTGAAAAGCAATTGCTTAACACGTTTAGTTGCATTTAGTTTAGATAACACGTCTCATAAAGTATGAGTGTTAACCCTACTACATCCGTAAACCAAAATAAACACCTGGCCGTCTGGGCTCTACCTAATACATGTGTCGTCTCTATCTCACTTATAGAGCACAGTTCACACACACTGTATCAGGTTCCAACACTTGGCAGGTCAGCTCATCAGGGACAGTCCCACACAGGGGAGAGATCCGGCTTCACCCAGCCTCGTGGCCCCTCAGCCCTCCTGGCTGAGACCACACAGATCCTCCCAGGCTTCCCCCTCTCTAGGGTCACTTCCTCTCCCCTGGACTCCTACACTGAGGGTTGGTTTATCCTTTGGTGGAATAGGGGTGCGGACTGAAATATGCACCCCCTCTACACCTCTATCATATATGAGGCCTGTCACTGCCTCACACATGCCAGTAATAAAGTAAGTTTTGTTGTTTTTTTTCTGGGTTGGTGGAGCCCTTCTAAAGTTCACCTCCCTGCACCCATTGCAAGCACAATGATCCTACGCTAAGTCTGCAGGAGGGTGAGCTGATTATTCCAAGAGCTATACTTCGGTACACAGTTTATTTTCCGTGTAAAGCTTGGCACACTAGTCCTCTAAGGCCACATTATGCTTTACTATACTATTTCTCTATTAGTAATTAGCAATTTGCGTGGCAGCAATAAAACCTTTACTATATATCTGTAATTTTATATGATGGCAGCCAAAGGCAATAAGATAAGTCTCAGGGAACATTAGACATCTTTAATATACATACCAACAAAATTCAGACATAATTCAGTGGTGGGGGATGAACTCTTTAATTTCCAGAATTCTGGTGCAAAAAAATGTGATGTAAAAAATGTTTTAGACCATTTTTTGGACTTATCCGACATGGGGGCTAAGCAGGAAGAGATCCCCCATAGTGTCATCCAGAGATCCCCCCCCATTAGTGTCATCCAGAGATCCCCCCCCATTAGTGTCATCCAGAGATCCCCCCCCCATTAGTGTCATCCAGAGATCCCCCCCCATTAGTGTCTTCCAGAGATCCCCCCCACAAGGCCCGCAGCCTATCAGAGGAGCAGGGGAGGGAGACGCCTCTCCCTCCCCTGCCGCACAGCACAGCGATCTGTATCGCTGTCCAGAGGCCTTATGGTGAGTGTGCCCGCCCTCTTCATTATTATAGTAATACAGAACATGACCGCTGCAGCAACTGATTGGCTGCAGCGGTCACTTATTGGCCAACCACTATCTGACTGGGTCACTGAGGTAAAGGTGAGGTGAGTACTGTTTCTTTCTTTGTTGGATAATCCATGTAAGTTCATGGTAGCAGTCTTATTAATTATTGGTGTTCTCCGATTTGTAAAGACTGCAGGAAATATATACTAAAGAACAATAGTGTGAGGGCACACAACCAAACTCATGTGCCCTTCAGACATAAGTGTGCCCCATGTTCAGTGTGGTTATCAATGGTAGTAAAATGTTTTATATCTAGGTAAAATTGGAGAATAGATACATTAACCACGGCCGTAATTGAATTTCCTTTATTGGAGTTTGATTCAGTGTTCACGTTGCCCCCTGTAAAAGACGTTTGTCCTTCAGGCAGATTATGCGCTTTTTTTGTCAGACGGTGGAGATTGGGGAGGATGAGTGGTGGGGATGATTACTGACTCTCAGAGTATGCTTTTGCTTATCTTTTAATATCCAGCTAAATCCATTCAGAAAGCATATAGTGTGACAGGTTTGTTTCCTTCAGTTTGGGTTATAAGACATGAAAAAACACATCAGTGGTTGCATATAAATAATGTTAGGCAGGTCTCGTTGGGCAAAGCTGGGAAACCTTATTTTATTAAATCCACAATAGAGTCAGCAAAGTCTGAATTTTGAAGGTAGCCTGTCTGCAGTTTTGACCCCTCTAAACCACTATAAGGCTAGGTTCACACGACGACATTTGTCGCGCGACAAAAAGTCGCACTATTGTCGCGCGACAATTGTTATAATGGGAGTCTATAGTGTTGCATTGCGACATGCAACATGCTGCGACGCGACAGTCGCAAAAAATCCATTCAAGATGGGTTTTTCTGCTACTGTCGCAGTATGACTCCCATTATAAAAATTGTCGCGCGACAATAGTGCGACAAAATGTCGCGCAACAAATGTTGCAGTGAAGTTGTGCCCTATTTGTCACGCGACTTATTGTTGCGCAACAAATGTCGTCGTGTGAACCTAGCCTTACTGTTAGAACTCGTTCACACGAGTGTGTGTGCCCCCTGGACGTATTGCAGACCGCAGGCATCGGTCCTCAATTCTCAAGATATGAAGCGGAGGCACGGATCGGAAGCAGAAGGTCCGTGCCTCCTCATAGCAAAAAATAGAACATGTCCTTTTTTTTTCTTTTTCTTTTTTTTTGCGGTGCGGACCATCTCTTGTGAATCGTGGACCCATTAAATTGACGTGCACATGGACAGTGCCCGTGCATTGCGAATGCCATTTGCGATCCGCAGCACCAGAAACACATGCTTGTGTGCATGAGCCCTAATGCAGGCTCTAGGAAAACCATGCAAATTAATCTCCTTTTGTCTGTTGGGTATTTCTGCAATCTCAGTGGGGTGGAGGGTGGTGCTGCAAATACAAAACCAGATTTTGAATATTTTCATAGTTTTGAACAGTTTTAAAACCTATACATGGGTTATGCCATGATTGATGTTAAAAATCAAACATCATATAGTACATGACAGTCTCAGCCCTGTACCTCACATGAATCCAGAGCTGCCCCCATTCATTGCTGCGATTGCTCTGCTAGATTCTCTACAGGCTGGCAGCTCAGAGGACATGTCCTTTCTCTGGAGGGGTGTCATTTCTCGAGAACATGTGCTTTTCAGTGGGTGTGTCCTTTCTGCTGTAGATCCCTCCCGTATTGTCTCCGCTTGTGAAAATAGATACGGCTTGAGGCAGTTTTAGGATGGAACTGAGCATGTGTAACTACCAGTATGTAGACGTGCACATTACTATACAGATTAAACACCAGTGTGTTCTATTATAATGAAGTAAAGAGAATATCTCATAACTAGCTGTGGGTAACTATTTTTCATGCTAAATTATATTAAAAGAATATTAAAAGGTTTGTCTGCTTTTGTTATATTGATGACCTGCCCTCAGGATAGATTATCAATATCAGTTCAGCGGGGGTCCGACACCCAGTTCCCCGCCCATCAGCTCGCCCCCCGCAAGCACTGCCTTCTCTTTACTGTTTACCTGCTCACTGTCAACATTGCAGTGGCGAGTGGTGTAATTACAGCTCCGCCATGCCTATTCACTTAAATAGGAAGGAGCCATTCCATTGAAGTTGAAGGGACAGAGGAGCTGCAATTACACCTGCTCCCCCCTACATTGTTGACGGCGAGCAGGTAAACAGTGAAGAGAAAGCAGTGCTTGCATGAGCACTGCCTTCTCTTCAAACAGCTGATCGGTGGGGGTGTCGACAGTCGGCCCCACCAATCTGATATTGATGACATATCCTAACCTTTTTAACCGCCTAACGCATGGATGCGTACTGCGGGCGGCCTGGATGTTCCTCCTTGACGCGCCGGGGCGTCATCTCGCGAGACGCGAGATTTGCAGTGGACGCGTGCGTTCACTGCAGGACGCGGGGAAGAAGTTATTGTACAGCCTGCCAGCGCTGATCGTTTGCTGGCAGGCTGTTCATTTAAAAAAAAAGTGATCAAAATGTAAAAAAAATATTATTTACATAAAAATGTAATATTAAACTTTGAACTTTAAACTTTTTTGAAAAAAAAAATTCCATTTCCGCTAACTTGTGACAAAAAATAAAAACTTCCATGAACTCACTATGCCCCTCAGTGAATACCTTAGGGTGTCTACTTTCCGAAATGGGGTCATTTATGGGGTGTTTCTACTGTCTGGGCATTGTAGTACGTCAGGAAACAGGACAGGTGCTGAGAAAGTCAAAGTGCAGAAATTCACTTTTTTGCACCATAGTTTGTAAACACTATAACTTTTACCCAAACCAATAAATATACACTTATTGCATTTATATAGAAATGTAGTGTTATTTTGAAAATTTTACAACAGAAAGTGAAAAATGTCGTTTTTTTGCAAAAATTTCGTTAATTTTTTATTAATATCAAAACAGTAAAAATGTCAGCAACAATGAAATACCACCAAATGAAAGCTCTATTAGTGAGAAGAAAGGAGGCAAAATTCATTTGGGTGGTAAGTTGCATGACGGAGCAATAACTGGTGAAAGTAGTGTAGTGCAGAATTGTAAAAAGTGGTCTGGTCATTTAAGGGTGTTTGAGCTAGGGGGGCTGATGTGGTTGAATATTGGCACAACCACTAGATGTATGACCCCTGACAACTAAGCATATCAGCAGTATTGTTGTTCAGCAAGAGCTTGTTATTGAGGTGTCAGTGGCTGTGAATGCAGCCAGGGAACTGGGAGATATTTTCTTCAATAATGTGTTAAATCGCTAATGTCCTCCCGGACCAGTGTTGGCGTTAGATTGAATACCTGTCTAATCCCACAGAGCTGCCAAGGTCATTAACTATCTAGTCCTAGTCAATAGGTCCTTCACATGAAAAAATGCTTCTTCCACCCTAGATTTGTAAACATGAGGACATAATCCATATAGGAAAACCATTATTGTGACATGAGGCCATTATAGAAGATGATGAACTCGGCTACCTCACCCCAATAACTGGAACATTCATTTTGTCAGAGACCTGAAGTAATTTTCTGCTTTACTTTAGCAATTTAGTCTGTGACCAAATACACTTGTCTCAGAGCTTAGATGCCTTACCTACCACAATCTCCAGAATATAGTTTCTCTATTTCACTTACGGTATTTTTATGTGGCCCAACTTTATACTACTGCATAAAACGCGTTTTTAGGGGACGTGCTCTGGGTCTAGCATTTATCTGGTGTTTTTTCCATTGACTTCTCGATAGAACTTCAAAAACAAATAACTGAAAAAATTCATGTTTGAAATGTTAAACAAAAACATTTTAAAAAACACTAAAAAAGCTGTGAAAAACTATTAAAGCATTTTCCTGTTTTATGAGCAAAAATGGCAAAATAAAAAATATGTGAAGAAAGCATCAGACTGGTTTTACACATGGCTTTTGCTGATTTTGGCTCTTTTACAACCCTTTATTTGTCAGTGCTTTATATGTCAAAAAATGGCACTTCCTGGTGTTAGCTGTAAGTCGATGGGAATTAGCTTGCTCTGGCTATGGCATTTTTTTATGCGTGTTTTCTGGTGCCATAGACTGCCATTGCTTTTGCCCATACTTGTGTCAGTCTTTTTCATGGCATTTTTATATGGGGTTTCTTTTTGCATTATTTTCTAGTTGAGAGCTACAAAAGAAGTGACGTCAGAGGGGGTGGTTCATGGTTTGCAAAAAAGCCACTACAAATGCATGTTGCATGTACTAAAACACACTATTTGTTAAAACAAATGCCACAAAAACACCTTTAAAAAAAAACATAAAAATGCATGTAACATGGGAAAAGTCAAACCAAACTTATGCATGAAGGAACCGTAAAAGAGGACTTGTCTCCTGTGAGATTTTGTGGTCACCCTATAGTGCTTTATGCACTGCGGTCCGCCACTGACGAGGGATCACAGGGGCAGGATTCCACTGCCTTTAGTTTGTCATCTGGATACATGAAATATGAAAAAAGGTTTCCAAACCAAGCAGGTCTTAAATATTGTTTTGATTTTTTTTGTGCTATATTGAGCTCCCAGCAACTTAGCCTTATATGTTAAAGGCCTTGGCGACCTGCAGAATACTCATTAATCTCCAGTGTATAGCATTAGACACTTTTATATGCAGTCTGCTACTACTTCTTTATTTTCTTTCCTGCATCAGTGCCAAGTGATATTGCCTGGTGTATTTGGCTTTGCGGACAATTCTAATACTGGCAAGGAGAATGAACAGATCCTTTTCATTCTCTCATTAGGCTCATTAGGTTTTTTGAATCACAATTTTTATTTTTATTTTTAATCATGGCATGCTCCGAGTCTGTCATCCACCGTATTGCCTGCCATGTGTCTCCCATAGACCTCCACAGTTTTTTTTGTAGCTTTATGTGTTTGTTTGCATTTTTAATGGTGTTTATGTATGATGTTTTATGTAGCCATGTATTTTCCCAATACTGCTCAGTAAAAGAAGTGACAGTGGGGTGCATACTATAAGAAAATACTAGGCATGCAAATGCCATAAAAATCACCAGCTGGCAAAACACAATCTATGTCCTATACGCTTAAAAATGGCTAAACAAATGGTACAAAATATGCTGAGCAAGTCAGCCATTCGTTGAGGATTTTTTGGCCCCAAGAAAACACACATCACCAATCTCTGTGTGTGGCAGTATCCTTATAGGGGTTTTCTGGAGAGGCTATCGATATCTGATTGGTTGGGGTCTGACAACTCGCACCCCTGCCGATGCTTGAAAGTAGTTCTGAAGTTGATGCTGTAACTACATGTATGTGGATGGGAAGAGCACTGGAGTTAGGAGCTCCATCCGCTGCACAATGTACTGAGCTGTGTAGTTCCAGGCAGCGACAATTTTCGTCACCAGTGCTACTTTAAAACAGCTACTCGTCAAGGTTGCTGAATGTTGGACCCCCACATATCAGATATTTATGGCCTATCCTGAGGACAGACTATCAATATTAAAATCCCAGAAAACTATTTAAGGAAGAGAACAGGAGAGAGCTAGAGGCATGGGTCTGACTTACAGGCTGTTGGCTGATGTGATGACGTGGCACTGGATGTACAGATAAGATAACATGAAAACATGGGATAAAGCAACTGCCAGTCCCAGCCGGGGTTAAAACCTGTGAACCATACAGAATGGCTTCAGTGAATACATAGAGAATTGGATGCCGAAAATGTTTTAGTCACTAGACTCCTAAGTCTACTTTCACACTAGCGTTTTTTTAAGATCCATAATGGATCTGTAAAAACGCTTCCGTTACAATTGCATCCGTCATGAACAGATCCGGTTGTAGTTTGTCTTCTATAGCCATGACGGGGACAGATCCGTTTTCTATTGTGTCAGAGAAAACTGATCCGTCCCCATTGACTTACACTGTGTGCCAGGACGGATCCGTTTGGCTCCGCTTTGTCAGGCGGACAGCAAATCGCTGCAGGCAGCATTTTAGTGTCCGCCTCCAGAGCGGAATGGTGACTGAACGGAGGCAAACTGATGCATTCTGAGCGGATCCTTTTCCATTCAGAATGCATTAGGGCAAAACTGATCTGTTTTGGACAGCTTGTGAGAGCCCTGAACGGATCTCACAAACAGAAAGCCAAAACACTAGTGTGAAAGTAGCCTTACCCATTTTGGAGTAGATCCTATTCAGTGATTATTAGATTAGTGTTATATAGAAACATAATACATAAGGTATTCTGTATGCGCTTAGTAACATATAAATGGTAGAAAAAATAATGATATATTTGTAGCCATCCAGAATCCATGGGGGCTATTTACTTTCTTCCTGGATATAAAGGCTTTCATGAACACAGTTTAGTAGGATTTGTGTTTTATAATCCATGATGATTTTTTTGTATAATATAAATATTACATTATCCATGTAGCGAGCTTATTAAAGAAATGTGAATGGTGATCACTGCCTTGATATCTAAGTTTGCCTATTCAGCACAACTGTCATCAGAGCCCTTGCTTATCCTTCAACACATCCAACCTGCTTTCCAGGCGACACTACCTGGACTGGACCAGTAATAAGACTATCACAAACCATTCTGGATTTTGAAAATCAAAAGATATTTTTTATTATTTTTTACATTCCATGTATATCTTTGTATGCATTGTCTGACTATAGCATATGTGTATGTATAAATATATATATACATATTTCAGATATTTTAGTCCATATAGAAAGGAAGATTATACAATGTATCTTGCAGCCTTTTGATTCATTAGGTAATAAAAAGATGAAGAAATGCAAATGAGACCAATGAAGTTTGACCCTTCACTCTGCAAGAACTAATTGTGTTCATTTGTTTTGCAGTGTGCATGTACAGAGAGCCATCGCTGCATGAAATTGGAGAGAAGCAAGGACGTTCAAGAAAAAGTTCAGGGACACCAACCATGAATGGTGGAAAAGTTGTTAATCAAGAATCAACATAGCCAAAAACCTGCCCTGTCCTGAGAGTGAACCCTCTGGAAAGTCAGAAATAATACATATAAACTGACACGAAAGGTTTCCGCTGACTACTTTTTTGAAGTCAAGTTTTCTTCTTTGGATAGAACAAAGAAATGGAAATTGAATTGCCTCTGCAATGTTTTAAACCAGTCAGAAGAAAAAAAAACCTGAAGAAAACTCCTCAAATCTGGACTCCATTCATATTTTCTGAGAAGTTTGCTGTGTGATCAAATAAGTTCCCATCTCTGCATAAAAATATACAATAAAGATGTTACCTTTAAAGAAAACTAAAGTTCTGGATGAATAAAACTTAAAAGCCACTTAGAAAAGCGAGGTTTACGCTAATGGCACGCTCTTTTTATTTTATGTCTGTTTATGCCGCATTCGGAAGGATCTGTAGAGATGACATCGTTTTTATAATGTGCAGGTTACAACATAAAATGGCTAGGTGATCCATATCTGTAGATATTAAGGGCATTTGCACACAGGATACTGTTTGAAGCAGAAAGTATCTGTTGAAGATTTACAGCGGAATTAGCAGTGAAATCCGCATATTTTTTACTTGCAGACTTTGTTGCGGATGTGCTATGGATACCACCCTATGCATTGCAAAAGGTGAAATCTGTAATGTAAATCGACATGTTCCGGGTTCTAAATCTTCACTGCAGATCAATTTTGCAAAATCCAGTGTGCTTTACATTACAGGCAAAGTGGAGGAGATTGTAAGAAGTCTCAGCCACTCTCACTTTGCTGCCACTGTAAAATGATGCGGATTTACTACACTCAAAGCCGTGGCTGCAAATCCACAGCAGATTTGTCCTGTTTGGATTTACCCTTAAGGTGCTTTTTCTACATCCACTTTCTTTAAATTGAATTTCTAGGCTCCTGTCCCTTCTACTTCTCTACTGTCATCAGTGCTGACATATCTAGACATGTTGTTGCATGTCTCATGTTTCATGACATCATCAGAGCCTACATTGTATGGTCTCATAGACCACCAGAGCATCTCTTAACGTGTCACGAGCCTTCAAAAAACTTTTGACATGTCATACCACCATTATGAAAGGTTTTGATTGGTTGGGTCAGAGTGCTGAGACCCCCACCGACCACTAGGATGAGGAGAAAGAAGTACTGACATAGTGCCCTCTTGCCTCACTGAAGAAGATAGGCTCATTGGAAAGTCTATAAGCCCATCTCGATTTCATCTCCTGCAATGAGGAGAGAGAGAGGACGCTATGTGTGCGCGTCTCTCCCCCCTCGTTCTAGAAATCGGTGGTGGTCTCAGACCCCACTGATCAAAAACTTGTATGTGTCACTATGAAGTAAGAAATATTTTTTGAAAGCTCAGTGGCACTTTAAGGAAATCTTCTTTCTGCTGGTGGCATCTAGCTGACATTTTATGTAGATAGCTAGGCAGTTTATGATATCACTTTGTGAATCCCAGACCACAGTGAGGGGCTCAGATTCCATCCCATTTCAGGACATTAGATAAGTTATATTGTAATAGAAGAGCAGTGGTTCAGAAACTGATATTGGAGAGATGACATTTAGGCCCCTTTCACACGAACGAGAATTCCTTGCGGGTGCAATACGTGATACGAACGAATTGAGCCCGCACGAATCCGGACCCATTCATTTAAATGGGTCTGTGTACCTGAGCGGTGGTTTTCACGCATCACTTTTGCGTTGCGTGAAAATCGCAGCATGTTCTATATTCAGCGATTTTCACGCAACGCTGGCCCCATAGAAGTGAATGGGGCTGCGTGAAAATTGCATCCGCAAGCGTTATTTTACGGATGGTTGCTAAGAGATGTTGTTTGTACACTTTCAGTTTTTTGTCACGCACGTGCAAAACGCAGTAAATCGCATTGCACCCGTGCGATAACAACTGAACGTGATCGCAAACCAAACTGAATGACTTTGTTTGCGAAATCGCTCAGTTTTCAATGAACGCATCCGGACATAATCCGGACACGCTCGTCTGCAAGGGGCCTTAGTGTATTCATTTCCAATATAAATGTAATGTCGCAATATTATAATTTCATATTCACACTTATAGGAAGTGTGCCCTGAATGCATTACAAAAGCATTGTCATATTATTTCTATTGTAATTTCAATTTTTTTTTCACACATTGTCTTAAGAGACTTTGTATTCCTATGCAAATGTTTCCAAGAACACAAACTGGAATGAAAAAGCATGGTCAATTCTAGGAAACATAGCATTTCTACCAATGTATGTTTATTACTGATTAAGCAGAGCATTAGGGGCAGTGCACTTCTCCTATAATGTGTCTTCCACTGAGGCTTAGGACTCACTTTTTAAACTACTTATTAGGCTGGAAGTTTTAGCTACAAGAAAAGGCTTCCTTCACACATGGTATTTTTCATGGCTTTTTTCTTGTGGTAAGAAACACCATGCATTTTTGCCAGTTTTTTGTGTTTGAGGTTCTGTTTTTACCGTTTCCTTTTTTATTGTGACAATTTATACGCCATTTTTTCAGGTATTTTTCAACTCTATAATGCATTTGGCAAAAACACACAAACCCAACACAAGTGAATGCTTTGCAGTGAATTTCATAATTCATTATAGACTTTAAAGCGGTTCACTGTCCTTCACAACAATTTTACACGGCCCTTAAAGTGCTCAGCCTTAAGAAAAAAAATCTAGCACCAACGCTCAATCCAGCCCCAAGAATTCTGTCCCCAATATCTCTGGTCCTCTCTGGATTGAAAGTGTAACATCTAGTCTGTCATCACAGGAACCACTGCAGGCATTCACTGGCCTCAGCAGTAACGTGTCAGCAGTAAATGGCTGCAGCAGTGCACATGACGACAGACCTGGATATAACACTTTCAGTCCGCACAGAACCAGAAGGTACGTGACCAAAGGCTCTGGAATGGAGCATTGAACACTTTTGGGGTCATAAGTAAAATTGCTGTGGGGGTCGGACCCATAAAAGATATGAAAAAATGGTGGACAAAATGCCACGAAAGAAAGCTACAATATAAATTGCAAAGAAGCTAAAAAATAGACTTTGTGTGTACCAGGCTAATGCAAGTTTTATTTCTGCCCAAACAAATGATGTGAAACTTGTTCAATTGCTGTGGTACAAATGTAAGATGTTGGTCAAACTTGCAAAAGCATTAATATCAGGGTGGCTTCACACACAGCATTTTTCATAAAAAACCACTGCAGTTAAAATGGCAGATTTTCATGCAGTTTTTTTTTTTTTAGCCAAGGCCATAAGTAGGTTCAAAAGAAATGGGAAATATAAAGAAAAGACTTAAACTTCTCATTCATACGGAATCTAGTTTTCGCTGTAACTCAAAAAACTGCAGTGGCATTTTAAAAAAACACTGTGCATGAAACCGCCCTAAGGATCCTAATAATCAGCTTGACTTTGAATATTTCTTAAGTATCAGCTTGAAACAACAAATGCAATAGGTTGTCCAGTCATATCTACGTAAAGCGCAATCAATGTATAATGAACAATTTTTTGCAACTTTCTGATATACTTTGTGCTTCAGCTGCAAGCCATTTCAAGATCTTTGCTTCCTGTCAGTAATGGAAACATTCTTGCTTACATCTTAAAGCTGGAGTGACAGAGGAAAACCGTATTTTTCGCTTTATAGGACGCACTTTTTCCCCCCAAAAGTGAAGGGGAAATGGCTGTGGGTCGTATAAAGCGAATACTAGTGAGCGCTTCCATTATGATATCTGTATGCACTAATAGGAGTATAGAAAGGGACAAACCCTTTGAGCGTTATTTGTAGAAGACTGGACAACCCCTTTAAGCAGATTTAGGAAACCACAAAAACAGAGAGTGTAATTTACGTTCTTGATTAAATGATTTCGCCTCTCACCTATATATTTGTAGGTCACTGTAGCGTGGACTGTTAGTGATATGCAAATGTGAAAGGTGCCTGTCATCATCACGCCTGAAATGAGCACAACTATATGTATAATATATATACACCAAACAAAGGGCTGGTAGCTCACTTTTAAGACATTGGTTAAGATAAGGCATTCACTTTCCATCACATGATGAATATCCAAAGGGACATCTTCACCTGACATGCATGCTAAGAACATGTATATACGGAGAGATTGCAGCTCTGAAGGGCTTCCATTTACAGATTAGCTTTTCTTTTAGATGCAGATCAAAATAGATCAGCAACTGAATTTAAAAAGCAGCATTACCGTGGTGCGCCTGAATGTAAAAGATAATGGCGGGAGGACTGCATGCATTCTGCTTGCTCTGTACAGTTTATTTTGCTACTTGGGGTTCGGTACAGAATGAGGGGCATGGAGACTGATGTATGGGGAGAAGGGCAGGGCATTTTCTAATCCATTTTAGCTTGTTAAATAAAAATCTCTCTTTATTGGAGCAGTGGCAATGGCTTTGTTGATGCACCGTATTAACAATTCAGCTTGGTTTCAGGTTTTCTAACTGCACTTCTCTCCATTCCTATCGCTGGAAACAATGCTGTCTTCCAAGTTCCATATAATAGATGTCAACCCACAGTACTTAACCATTAGTACAGTATAAAAAGAGCTTGCGGGGGAGACATTTCTTACAGTTACACAGGCTCTTAATATTCTGCTCTTTCTGCACTAGCTGAATGTATGAATATAAGAAGGTGTTTAAGGGACGATTGTGGCTCAATTAATATTTACTCTGTAGCTGGAAGAGACTACAGAAGTCTGCTGTCTTATTAGTCTTATAGTCAGAAAAATACTTCTTATATACTTACATTTCATGTAAGAGCTCCACTGAAGTCAATGGAAAGCTCTATGAAACTAACTGGAAAGACACGCAAAATCAATTTGGTGATCAATGGAAGGGGGCATTAATGCCTAGACTTCCAATGCTAACTAGTATGAATCTATGAATTTCCCATTAAAAAGCATTGCTGCCCAACGTGTTCATGTATACATGGAATCAGAATCTGATTATTAAAACTTCTCTCTAGGATAGGACCTCCATACACTTCTGTACACATAAAAGGAATAGTGTGTGATAAGAAAAGTAGAGTCTGCTTTAACCGAGGGACAGCACAACTCTTGACCCTATTAGCCGTGCTTGGTATTGCAGCCCCGTCCATGGGCGTAGCTATAGGGGGTGCAGAGGTAGCAGTCGCTACCGGGCCCAGGAGCCTAAGGGGGCCCAAAGACCCTTGTGCCGCATAAGAAGACACGCAAAGCACTGAGAGAAGAGGGGCCCAAGCGGAACTCTTGCACCAGGGCCCATGAGCCGTTAGCTACACCCCTGGCCCCCGTCCTCAATCGAGTGAATGGGGCTGAGTTGAGCCACAATTTCAGGTTTCTGGATGCAGTTTTGGAAGTCAAATTAAGAAGTAGATCATAAAAGTATATAAAGTGTAAAGGACAGATGCGACTTCTCTTCTTCTAAATTCACTTCTGGTTTTGGCTTCCAAAACTGCATCAGGGAACCTAAATGTTTGGCTAGAACGTAATACCAGTACAGACCATAGACAAGAGTAACAGTGAAAAAGTGGACTGGTATCTTAGACCTACCTTTTAAGTGTAAAGTTTCCAGTATGTCCTTACTTCCCATTGACTTTAATGTTATGTTTCGTTCACCCTGCACTGTTAATTGTGTCACCATCTGCAGTATCCTTTGAAGCATCTTCTTTCTGCTTCATAGTCATATTCATGATGCAATGTATCACCTCATAAGATGCCACTAAAACAGAACATATTGGTCCACATTTTGTAATATCAGTGCACATAGTGTCCTAAACTGCACCAAAATGTGGCACAAACTTGTGCATCTAGTTCTTGAGAAATCATCTGCACTTAGCTTGACAAGGACGCATGGTTTACTAAAAAAGGTTGTGGCATCTTGGATAGGAGGCGTGGCCTATTATGCGACATTTAGCACCGTAATTGCATCATTGTGGTGTAAATGCTTGTCTAAAACTAAGCGAACCAATAGGTGGTACAAATGCAAGCAAAAGTGTCTAGCCATGCAACATTTTAATGAGGCACCATGTTAAATGAGGTGCACATGTTCATACCATCTATAGGATCATAGTAGCCATTTGAATGCTGGTGTAGTCCTCAGCTATGAAATATTGGCACAGGTTGAATGTCTACAATTCATAGACTATTGCATCTAACATGAACTGGATTGGATTCTCCAACTAACTGCATATTCTATTCTGGTGGCCTTTCCTTTCAGTCACACATGAATTATTTACTACTAAATGAATAGCACGTGGCTGAATTGCCAATTAATGTTTTATGGAATATGCATGCCTCAAACCTTGAACTATTGACGCTGCTATGAAGGAGATCATACACTGGCTTGTAATTCCGTAAAAAAAAAAAAATTTGAAATGTGTTTATTTTTATAGCCATCCATTAACAGAGTCTAACAGGGAAGTTATGGGATATCTACCCATCACTGAGCACCAAAGTTCGTGTATATGTAGAGTGCCAGCCATCTGGTCGTTATATATATAACAGGAAAGTTAGATATTTCCTGTGTATATCTCTATCTGCAGATATGCAATCTCATGCATGATAACTAGTGCAGGCACACAATGGAGGTATTGCACCTATAGCAATAACAATTCAAGCAGATCAGTAAATGAAAGCAGTGGTCAAATTTGCCAACACTTCCAGTTGACTATGCAGTTTTTATACAAAAGGCTCATCGGTTTCATGTACAGGGTGGTCCACGAAAAAGTAGCCCACCTCCAGCGATAGTATGACAAGATGAACGAGCAAGTAGATTATAGGATGCAGAAGTGGTCCCTGTTCACGTCTATGCATCTTTGGGAAAGTCAGATTATGTTGGCTGATACTGCGTGCAGATCTTCGAAAGTGATGCTGCAGAAGAAAAAATGCCCTGCTTTGTCCAACAAGATGGGGCAACATGACACACCTCAATAGAACGAGTTCTTGAACTGTGAGCAAGGGTTTATGGCCACCACATTCCCCAGACTTGTCCACGTGCGATTTTTATCTGTGAGGAAAATAAAAAAAAAGAGTACAATAACAATCCACATCCCCTGGATGAACTCAAGGAAAACATCACAAACACTATCTGCCGCATCACAATCAGTATCAGCCAACATAATCAGACGTGCCCAAAGATGCATAGACGTAAATGGGGACCACTTTCAGCATCTTTTGTGACTTGTGGGTAATTAAAAAAATAAAATAAATCCACTTGCTTGTTCATCTTGTCATACTATCGCTGGAGGCTGGCTACTTTTTCTTGGGCCACCGTGTATAAGACTTTTGCAGACAAAGATTTGACCAGTTACCCTTGGAGACCTTCACATTAGAACTCTCATTTAGGCACCTTCCCTGGCAGTTCTGACACATTTGATTTCAGAAATAGCGCAGCATGCAGCAATATTCTTTTTGTCAAAACATCAGATCCCCAAGTTATTGAGGTTCATCGAGATCTGTTTGATAATGGATCTGGCATATTGTAGTTGCTTACATTATAAATAAAGCTATAACAGCTATGTGAACAGAGCCGTACACTGAGAAGGTAGCTAAATTTTTGTAGAAAACAATAAGGGACAGAAGTGATGCTCTGACTGCTCTGCCCCTTTGGCTTTCATCACCTCTGTTCAGCTGTCCGTGCATCTGGAGTATATGGGATCCGTACTCTGCATAATCCGACAGCCAAGCAGCACTTCTGTCCCTTTTTCTTTTCTACAAAGGTTTAGGTACCCTTTATTTTTTCAAACAGATTAAAGTGGACGGAATTAGTAGATTGGGAACGGGGTGTATGTGGGGGTATCACTGATTGGATTTACTTTCATTAAATGCCTTCACTTTACAGCTGTATTTTCGTGTCACCCTATAATGAATCATCACAGGGGACATTGTTGGTGTACTCCACATTTTAAAGAAAATGAATAAAATAGGCAACAAAACTGACTAATAAAAAATAAAATAAAAAAGGGACCAAAATAGACCGATTAAAACTGATGACACCAAAGGTGTAGATGTTATGGAGTGGACCTCATCCAGTGACCGGTACTGATCTGGAATCTGTAAAAAAAAATATGGACAAACCGAAAGACAGGTTGGACAGAAAATCTGATTGATGTGGGGAAACTGCTCAGATCTTTGTCTTCTCCAGCTGTCATACACAATGCCCAATGCTAGTGTCTTCCATGTTGGTTCAGCAGTTGTCAATGAAATGAATCAATCTGAATGGTTCATCTTGAATACTAATCACCTCATGATAACTGGAAATATTTGGAATGATTGGCTGCATTCTTATGCTGGAGGATGATGTGCTGGAGGTTGCTGACCCTTGCAATAGGCTTATAGAAGGCACTCCCTTCCTTGAATAAAAAGTAGATGCTAAGGGTATAGTCACATGCAGTAAATTTGTCCCACTCTTTTTAATAGGGTTGGCTGCTGAGATGACCCAATCAGATGCATAGAAACTATTTTCATTCATGCTAATTTTGCATTGTGTGAATATACCCCAACTCATTTCCTTACATTGCTGCATCTACCAATACATGCTATGATAACATCTACAAAGTGCTATAAAATTCCTACAAGTCATTTTTAGGTTAAAGGGGTATTCCCATCTTAGACATTTCATCTCTGAGCATCTCTCAGTTCACTTCTATGGAAGCCATGGAAATAGCCAAGCACAGTTGCTTGGCAAACGCCAGTATGAGCGACCGGAGAGGGCCACTTGCAGCCTCCTTTCCATTCATTCTCTGCCAGCAGCCACCTAACCAGTCAAGACATGGGTCAGGTTCTGGAGATAGATACAGGTCCCACTTCTGGGACTCCCACCTATCAGACATTTATGGCAATTCCAGGTAGGAGTACCCCTTTATTGTTTGTATGACTATGCACACTGGTAAACTTTGGAAATACGGTTAAAAATGAAGTGCGTGTAATGCACATTTATATGACAGCCAAGAGTAAAGCTGCCTATACACAGTAAGGTCTCATGCACACGACCGTATGTATTTTGCGAAAATATGGATGACGTTCGCGTGCGGAACAGAACAGCTAGCCCCTAATAGAACAGTCCTATCCTTGTCCGTAATGCAGACAATAACAGGACATGTTCAACAGGACATACGGAATGCACACGGAGTAACGTTCGTTTTTTTCCCGGACCCATTGAAATAAATGGTTCAGTATACAGTCCACAAAAAAAAACGGAACGGACGCGGAAAGAAAATACGTTCCTGTGCATGTGGCCTTAACATATTTAGTAGTACAGGATGATCTGCTCTTGATCTAAGGCAGGGGTCAGCAAACTCCAACACTCCAACTGTTGTGAAACTTCAACTCCCAGCATGCTCCATTTATACCTATGGGAGTTCCAAGAACAAATGAGAAAGTCTGCATGCTGGGAGTTGTAGTTTCACAACAGCTGGAGTGCCAGAGATTGCTGAACCCTGATCTAAGGCTAGGTTCACACCACTGTAGTGCCCTATTGTTCCGCGCAGGAGGTGCTTAACAGCTGTTCATCTCATGCTACATAGAATAGAAAGGCTTGTTGAGCTGATATTGTTATTTGGTCTGCTTGTACACTGCCATATAAATGAAATGCTCTCAGTGGGATTCAATATAATTTACTTTGACTGCTGTGTGTAAAGATTTGATTTGTTACATTTATTATACAGAGTTAGTAAGGCTAATGAACTAATAGATGAGCGTTTTAGCCTCGGTTACACACTGTTTCCAATTAACTAAACTTATCATACTCCTAATCAGAAGGCATATTTCCAGTGTACCGCACTGAACTGTAATATGTTCTATTAGAAGGAGCAATCAGTTATTATTTGTTAACTCTATAGCTGTCCTCACACTGTGATCAGGAGGGAACCTTCTCAGGTTTTTAATTTGATGTTCTTTCCAGACTTAAAGGGAATGTGTCATCAGAAAATGCAATTTTCACATTGGTGCAAAGGCCTCAAATATGTCCTGTCTTTTGAGAACAGCTACATGGACAGGAGGGGACCCCATTGACTTCTATAAGAGAGTTTTCTAGGCATGCTCTGTTACCTGAGTTCAGGAGAGATTAGATAAGCTGTGATCTCACCTATTGTGAATGGTGGATTCTGTATTATCTATATAGAGGTGTTACTTGTCATTGTAATTATGCATGTGGTGATAAAGATAATGGCTACTAAAAAGTCACCAGAACAGGAAACCATGAATCATGACCTAATATTACCCCTAGTGGCCAGTGCGAAAATTGTGGAATTTTATTTTATTTTTAAATATATATAGTGACATTGAAAAATTAAAAAAAATTTAACAAAACAGTGATTTAGACAACAGATCATGACTCATTTTCTGATGACACATTACCTTTAAGAGCTGGAATCCATTCCCTTTGGTGATGTAGAAATTTCAATGGAAAAGTCTTCACCAGTCAGACTTTGAGAGAAAAAACCTTTATAGATGTAGGGCAGGGTCATTTAGTAGCAGTGCTTTACACAGCATTGCCTTCTTTCCTGTTACCGTTTCTGGCGGACAGATGCAGAGAAACAGTAGCGGTGTTGCATGGCAACACCACTTTTTTGTTTTCACAAAAGACCCCAAAGTAACCTCTGCTGGGGGGGGGGGGCTTTTTGGAAAAATAGAACAGAGCAGGGTACAGGACCCGTTCACTTCTCCATATTTGTATTGTCCTGACGTTTTTTTTTTTTTTTTGGAGCGCATCTGTGTGTACGGCAGTTTGTTACTCCACAGAGATCAATTATATTGATACAGTATCTCTGTAGGAATCCTGTCTGACACACTTCTCTCAACAATCAGCCCGGGAGTGACATGAAAATAAAAAATGACGTGCGCTATTTGTCATGTTCACTGTCCCCCAGATATTTTCCTTCACTTAGACTATGCTAAGGTTTTGTTTTTTTTAGATTGCACACATTATTAAATGTATGTAAGTGTTTTTTGCATTACATGCTATAGCATGGGCTTTATAGTGGCTTTTGTATCTATGACATATTTTCCCACGCAAGAATATGGGTGTCCGACTCTGCCCCCTTGGGTAAATGCACACGTGCAGATTTTCGTGCTGAAAAACCACAGCATAAGGCCCCATGCACACGACCGTTGTTTGTTTCCGCGTCCGTTCTGTTTTTTTTCACGGATAGGATGCTTCCCCATTCATTTCAATGGGTCCGTCAAAAAATGCGGATGGTCAACCGTTTTTGTTCCGCATCCGTGATCCGTGTTTTCATTCCATCAAAAAAATAGTGCATGTCCTATTTTTTTCACGTTTGCGGACAAGGATAGGCATTTTTACAATGGATCTGCCATAAAAATCGGATCCGTCAAAAAAAAACGGTCCGTCATCCGTTTTTTTTTGACGGACGGAAAATTTCAAGGAGGAGCGGACGCGGAGGCAGGCAACGGTCGTGTGCATGTAGCCTAATACAGTGGCAACAAAGTGAATGAGATTTAACAAATCTCATGTACATATTGCATATTTTTATGTGCAGAAATTGGCCTCCGGTGCAGATTTTAAAATGTGCACCTTCTGCACCTTCTGTATACTGTTTTTCCCCCATAGACTTCAAAGGAGTTGTTGACATAAACAGGAAGTATGCAACAAAAAACAAATACAACTGAACAAAAACCACAATAAATAGTGTGAATGTAGGTGCTTTTTTATGTTTTTGTGTGGATCGCATGCAGATTTTCTACATGCAAATATGCAAAGTGTGCTGGTATCCTTTATGTCCAACTTGGCTCTACCTTGAGAAAAAACACTATAGAAAATAATCAGATGCATCATTGACACCAACAAAATTAAAACAAATTATACAAAACCATTTCCATCATCACTCTTATTCTCCACAACTTCATAAATGTAAAGACTGATGTCTGGAATAGTTGAAAGTAATGTAGAAAATTTCCTTAAATCTTTGACTTCATGACATTCTAAGTGGTTTAAAACGGGTAAAGGA
The DNA here is from genome assembly GCA_033119425.1 of Bufotes viridis. Taxonomy (NCBI): domain Eukaryota; kingdom Metazoa; phylum Chordata; class Amphibia; order Anura; family Bufonidae; genus Bufotes; species Bufotes viridis. The sequence goes on from CM065592.1 coordinate 163,382,539, forward strand.
TTGATATAGCCTAAATATATATATATATTTTTGTTTCTTTTTTTCTCTTTAAAATATATCTAAAGAATAAAACTTTTTAAATTCAGCTTGTAAAAGTTTGAGAATGAATTATACTATTTAATGTGCTATATAAAGATGTACTACAAATAAAGACAGTTGTAAAATACTGTACCCATTTTTGGACTGTGTCTTGGTGAAGCGGGTGGGGAATGTTTGAAGGGACCGACAAAACAAATAATTTCAAGAAGATAAGACCACTGTATTCTCAATGGTTCTGTCGATAGGTAAATTGTCAGTCCAGAGTTTTTAAAGGCTACGTCCACATCTGTGTTAGGGCATTCTAGTACTTTGTTCCGGCTGGCATTCTTGCTAGAGCCGACGGATCCCATTATAGTAAATCTGGATTCAGTGTGCCCCAGCTATGCTGAATACTGTAATTGCTCCTATACTGGACATACCTTTACTGTAATGGTTGATTGTTCTTCAACAACATGTACCCGATAGGTAGTAGAGTTTAAAGGGGTCATCAGCGAATATTCATTCCTCTTATGAATATTAATTTCAATATTTTTTACTTAATAATGGAGAGATACCAAACAAGACCTTTTAGTGTACATAAATGGGAAAAACTAAAGCTTCGGGCCCAAAGTCTGCAAATGAAAATGCTCCACATGATTTGCAGTTCAGCATTTGAGGAGATCTAAGTCACCATCCAAGTGTTCATACTCTGAGTAGCTTTAATACGGGCAGATAGCACATGGACATTGATGTAAACTGTGATGGTGGTAATAACCCTATGGTGGATTGCCATCAGGGGCGTAGCTAATGGCTCATGGGCCCTAGTGCAAGAGTTCAGCTTGGGCCCCCTTCCCTCAGTGCTTTGTGTGTCTTCTTATGCGGCACAAGGGTCTTTGGGCCCCCTTAAGCTCCTGGGCCCGGTAGCAACTGCTACCTCTGCACCTCCTATAGCTACTCCCATGATTGCCATCTTATACGGCCTAATTTACTATAGCTTCAGAATGTCTGAACTAAAAAAACCTACCTTAAATAAGTCTTTGCAATTTCTACACAAAACTTTCTCCTGCATTCTAGAAGCTCAGCTTAGCTTTTAGGTACATGTATGTGGAGAAGCTTTATCAGATATATGAATACAGCTCTGGAGTTTAATACAGGCTGTAACTCAGGATCAGATCAATACAAGATATGTTACGTAACATATTTAATTTACATGTAAATTAGACAAATGAAGTAGATATAGAATAAAGCCCTTGAGTTACTATTCAGGAACATTATTATTCCGCATTTAATTAATAAGCTATACAGAATAACCCCTCCATTTAGACTGGCTTAAAATTGTTTTTATTAACTGAACCTGAGACATTCAATCGTGCATTATTCAGCTCTTCATTTCATGGTGAGCTTCATCTGCTTCTGTTTTTTTTTTTGTGTTTGTATGTGTTTTACAGCTGTATCAACCAGAGTAAAATTAATTAAAACTTATCCAACTTGGATTATAACTTTTAAAAAGCATATGTAAGAATTAAAGGAGTTTTCCGACTCCTTGAACAAAGAAAAATAAAATATAGTTAAACCTCTTCAATCCCCTGACGATCCAACACAGGAGATGCAGTGGTCCACCACTGGTCTTTGTTTACAAGCTGCACATCACCCCTGCTGTCAGTTAGTGGTCTCAGTGGTCATGTACCATACCCACTAAAGTATCACCAAGCTGTCAGTGGTATGACCTGCGACTGCTGAGGCCAGTAAACACTAGTACATCTGTGCTGGATTAGTGGGGTGTATTTTTTGCTATAATTTACTTCATTTCTTTATTTTTTTTATTGTTAAAGGATTTGGAGGATACCTCCTTAATGTGACTTTTCATGTATATTAGTACTAACAAAACTACTGGTTGTGTTCGACTAATGCTCCCATTATATTTCCAATACCCTATGTGCCTGCCTGTACACAATGTGGCCCCGGAAGTGGGGTCTCCATGCAGCTCACCGCTGATTGTAGGTCCACACCTGAATTTGCCAGGGCCACACATGTGTTTTAAAAAAAAAAATATATAGCATGTACAGGTGCTGGATAAGAATGAAGGGTGTGGCCCAGCAATTAGCAGCGAGTCGGGGCCACATTGTGCACAGCCAGCCCAAGGCTGCATGATCTACTGGTGTTTTAACCTTCTAACTGGTGTTTAACCATCAGCTGCATTAATAGGTTAGACATGTCACAATGCTTGTGGAATTTAACCCAAAGCCATATATCACTACTTTATGTATTTCATATCTTTCTGTGAATTTGGGATATTACATTTTTACATCCTTCTTACAAAAAAGAATGCTGTCTAACTGCCGTCGATCAGAGACTATTGTTTTAGTGTAAAACCCAAGAGAGAACCAAGGCAAGGAAGGCATTGGAGAACATGGGCTATGCCCTTTTATGAAGCCTGGGAGATTATGTAATAAAATTTCCCTTCCACGTCTGCTAGAAATAGTTGCATATAGCTACTTGTCTGGACGTCAAGACCATGTGACACCATATGTTCTTCTAGAGCAGAATACTCCTTGTAATATACTGTAACAAGAAAAGGAACATGTCCCACGTTGTATTTGATCCCGTATTGGACACAGTATGGTCTGATAGATGGGCTATAAATGCTGTATTACAGGTATGTAATGCCGCCATATTTATGAGCCCTTATAAAGCAAAATTCCATATCTACCGTATGTAAATTATATAGATTTCAAACTGGATAATAATTGCATTACTTGTATGTGTTGTTCTGCGTTGTTTACTACTAAATTATACAAGTGCAGCAAGATCTTTATTGCATTATCTGTGTGAGTCTAGACACCATTTATGTGGTCAGAGGCCACCATTTATCCAGAAGACGTAATTCCAGGCACTGTAAAAGCAGGGACAAAGACGAGCATTAAAGAAAATCTATTCAGCAAGTTTAATTCTGCAGCACTGCAGTAAACTCCAGGATTGCTAATAGCTGGAAGCCTTAATCATTTCTGAAGCTGTGGACCTGCTGTAAAATGTGTGTGTATAGTGGATTGCTATACAACATGAGTTGTGGTGATATCATGTATTGAAGAAGTGTAAGGGTACCGACAAATTGGTGGAATTTTGGCTACCTATTTTTGTTTTTGCTGCAGATTTGCCATGACCCTATGCACTGCAAAGGATGAAATCGGCAGTGGATATCTGCAATATACATTGACATAAAGCAGATATAAAATCCGCACTGCAGGTCAGTTTATGATTTGAATTTTTTTAAATCTCATGTAGATTACATTTCGTAAAATCTCACCCAGTTTGCTGCATATGTGGATGAGGTGGTTCTAATATTTTATCAATCTTCCGATGTGAAAAATTTTCTCCAGTCGACACATTTTTTTAAAAATAAATAAAAGACATCATAGTCACATCATTGACCCCCACGATGATGCTGTTTCCTCACAGCAGAGTAAATAGTTTGCTGGCCCCAGCCAAGATAGCGGGGGTGAAATTGAAGAGATGAAGACAGCACAGTCAAAGAAAAGGGTGACAAAAGTTCCTTTAATCCATATAGTAGTAGTCAAAATACTTGCAATGTTTCAGCTAATCCTTAGCCTTCCTCAAGCATGATGATGTCACCACGTGATCACGCTGGGAGCGTGCGGTGACGTCATCACGCTCAGCACAGGTGCTTTGTCAGGTCTTTTAAATCAAGAGAGGAGCGGACTGCCTCTGCACGAGCAAGTGGATGAAGTGAGAGATTTTTATTTATTTTTTAAACCCAAAAGGCCATTTTGCACTACCATATTGCCATTTTTAACCCCTGTTAGACAGGTGCATTTCTGTCTATGTGGCTGTTAAAAACGGCCCCATTGATTGATAGTCTGAATAGGGTTTCAACATAGCGATTTGTGCCAAATTAATTGTAACATGTCGAGTTTTTTTTAAACTTTGGTGAAGCTGGCGAATCGAATTTTTCTAAACTTTGCTAGTTATGATATAAGGTGCTTTCACACATCTTTTTTTAGAGACAGTTTATGCATTTTGTATTTTTTTTAGCAGTAAAACCGATAGCTCCAGATGTTAACTGAAGGTCTATAGGAAATATGAAACACAGGACCCACAAGCAGCCAGCACCAGGTTCATGTGTGTGTGTAAGGACCCTTAGCTTACTGTAGCTTACATTCCATTTATGCCATTAAATCATCTGGACCAGGCTTCTTATGTTAATATTTATTGATCATGGCTATTTAAGATATGCATATTATGAAATTATGTTCAGTAGCCAATTCATGGTGTGCTCTTCATGACAATGTTGTCCTTCCTTACCTCTTGGCTCAGCATATTCCATGGTACGTGGAGTGATATCAGTAGATTCTTTAAAAATTATTTTACAGTACTCTGTCACAAGACATCTATACTATATGCATCTATGTCTGCCATCTACTGGTTGTGTTGTGTATTGCAGGTTGTTAAAGGTTTTGATAGCATGTTATGTATTGAATTCGTTTAATGAAAAATTAGATTCCTTAACTTATTTCGAGCTGAGGTAAGGGTGGACACATCTGTATGTCAGGGACAGATGTGATAGCTTTGCATAAAACTTCTCAGTACTGACATGTCAGAAATAGTGGTTGGGGCTATAAAAACAACTTTAATTAACAAGATATTGTTTTCAATATATACTGTAAATTATGTTATCAGTATACATGGGGCTTTATTGCTTAGTTAATAGTGTACACAAAACTAAATGCAATTAAAAGAACAATAATACAGTAAACTTGGCCATAGATGAGACAGTAAACCTGGCCATAGATACTTTAAATACTCTTTAATGGAAACATCTAATATATAATTTGTAATTTAATTATATATTCATTAAAAACTGTTTTAAAAAGATTTTCTGAGAGTACTGTCACTGACCTCTGCTTGTTAATGTTGCAATGATTATATTTTCTGCTTGCCTGAGTGGAAAGGATTGTGCACAATTATTCTGAGTAGATTCAAAAATCAGCAACTTGTACATTTGTCTAAAATGTGGACTGCAGATGCTTAGTAAAGTCTAGTTTTCAGCAAACACTAGCACTTATAGCAGCGAATAACTTAGAGGACATATCTAACCAAACATACAGTGTACATGCAAAGTTATAGTGCAGTGTTTTATTTATAAAGTTGAAAAAAAAAGGGAAAAACTATAATCTAGAAGTATTTCGTATTAATGTGAACATTTATTATTTTATAAATAAGATTTCACTATTTAGTAAATTAAGGCAATGTCTCAGTCAAAAGATTGGCAAACACCAAGTCACCAAGCCTTTTCCTGTTCAATGTGCAGATCTTACTCTGATCATGAGACAATTCAGCACAATATAATCCAGAATGAAGTAAAAGACTCTTTATTCCTTCATTATAAAAATCCACCAGGACATATATTTAGTGACAGATGCATTTTGAATGTGTAGTATGCTATTAGTCATGTCCTGGTGGATTTAAAGGAAGGAATAAAGAGTACCCAAGCTCTTTTTACTACATGCTGGATTTTTTTTTCATACAGTGTCTAAGTCCCTGTTTAATTTCAGCAGAACCTGTCACCTTCCATGATATGTCTGTTTTAGTTAATACTTTTCCTATGAATTAAAAATGCAGGCATACAACTTTTACAACCCATGGAGATGTGTACATAAGCTAACTACTGGGTGTTACCATTCCCTTTGTTGATAAGGTGTCGCCCCTTCTGATAAGTTGTCAAAATATTCATAAATATCTAGAAAGAATAACAGAAATAAAGATAAAATGCAGAATTCTAAGAAAATTATCTTTAAAATTGTAACATCATGGGGAATACAAATATTCAATTTAGAAAAATGTCAGGAGAGCTAACAGGATCTCTTTAAAGGGGATATTATACTGTATCTTAGACATTTATGTTATATCTGCAGGATAAGCCAATAAAGTCTGATAGATTGTATCCCACCTCCTTGCCTAATAAGTTACAAAAACAGTGTAGCTTGCTGTGCTATTGTAAAAGGTAGTGGGTGTACCAACTAACCAGTTTGAATTTGGGCTTTCTCTAAGGACATGTTCCTGGCAGTTCCCTGGTTTTCACCCTTTAACCCTGATACAGAGATATGGTCTTTGCTGCTGGAAAGCTACAAGGCTGCTACCTCCTGAGATAGTCCTGGTGTAGTTGGCAGCTGACCCACGAGGGTCAGAGACACCGATGTGAAGCACCAAAGGATCAGGCAATACTCATAATCCGGTAATAGGCCAAGGTCAGGGCAGGAAGCAGATAAACAAATCTGATAACTGAGGTCAAGGCAGGCGGCAATGGTACAATATGAGAGACAGACTAGAGTCAGAATGGGCTTGGAGTCAGAATCAGTTATAAGGTAGACGTCGATACATTTGTAGTCATACAGAATATCACACCTTCACTAGTAACTAGAGACTAGAAACTTAAGCTCAGGGGTGGAACAAAGTGCCAAAAATAAATAGGAGGCTTGATCAGCATTTTAGTCAGCAGCTGAACAGAAAATAAGAGGGAAGGTTAGCCTTTGCAATACCACAGAAAAGTGTCACAGAATACTAGCCCCAATACACAAAGGGTGAGTGGAGTGATGCTCGTGTCTGCCCATAGTAGCAGCTCAGAGGTGGACACACATCACTAGCGTAACAGCTATGCTGTGTTCTGAAATCTCATCTACTTCTATAGGGATTACAGAAACAGCATAGCACAGTAAACTTGGTTGTTTCCATAAACCATAGCTTGAAGCTTAGATGCAACAGTCAGTGGGATAGGTGATGTAGCACAGAGTTGAGGATTCTCCATTCATGTTTTATTAAAGATCCATTAAAAGAACACAAACTTTATAATTAGAAACATCTGAAAATGTTTTCTCCTGCGCATTTCTAAACTGTTTGAAATACATCCTACATATTGTAGGTTATATTCTTTACACTTGGCTAAAAATATTACATTAACTGTATTACAATTAGTGTATGTTTTTATTCTATAGCTATCACCTGTAACACTAGAAGTAAGGGTGTTATTTTAATATGTGAACATAACCTATATTTAGTGTGGCCGCATTTGGAACAGCTGGTAGTTTTTAGCCAGGTTTGCAGTTTCAAGGAGGTTTCAAGAAATTAACTTGTTATTATTTATCCCTCCTGGTTTACAACATATATTTTTTTTTAAATGACATAATTGTTTTACTTTCCCCCTACTCAAAAAATGTGAAATGTTAATTAATAAGTCCCATTTACCCCAAAACAGCAACAATAAAAACTATGTAATTATGCAAAACACAAGCCCACAAACAGTTACAATGCATATAAGCAGAAAAATGAATAAGTTATGGCTCTTGGAATGACAAAAAAAAAAACGTTTTGTCCCTTTTATATTATCTTCTGTGTAATTTCTTGTAATGTAGTTAGTTAGGAATAGATAACATACACAAACCTCCAATCCAACCCCCATTGTGCTGAGAAAGCAACATTTTCTGAGTGATTATCTCAGAGACATGCACGCTGCACACTGGAGGAGGGGCTGAAAGATATAAACCTTGCATAAACATATTTTTTTGGCACCCCGTTGAAGAACTTCATCCAGGCAGGATGTTGTGACACTATTTTTTTCTTGTAACACTCTGGGGTGTCGCCTATGTGCTACTACATGGCAGCTTGGAGTCCCCCATCCAGTAATGTATGTGTAGACCACTGATATTTACTTTTTACTACTCTGTATGTGATGTGTCTGTTTTGTCTTATATTTAATCACACTCAGTAAATATGTTTATTCACATAGCCTGATTCACATATTAATTCTCAAATCTTTTGAATTCACGTTAAAAAACTTGGTGTCAGAAGTGGGATTGGAACAAATGAATACACTTATGGTTGATAGAATGATATATAGAGAGGGTAGTTGGTGCCGCCACTCTGAATGGGACCCAGGCATTTGGGGAAATATAATAATCTGCGGGCAGATTATTAATGGTTGCACTGGTTGTGCAAATCTGCCAAAAGCTTTGAGTGGAGCTGTTGTAGGTGTGGTAGAATCTAGCAAGGTTCATTAAGAATTTGAACTGTGAGAGCTTGCAGATTATGGATATGTTGAGGGGGTTCTGATGAGTCTGAAAACAGTGCAGTGTCAAGATAGTATTTTATAGTACTAGCATGAGGAAACCTCCCATGTGTCTAGAATGATCAAAATGGCACTTGTGCGAAATATTCAGAAATTAACTGTTTACGTCTGTGTTACCCTAATGCTGTGTGTGTCTAAGTAGGAATGAGTATGGCATTAAAGCAAGGTTCGAAATTCTGTAACTAACAGTAAGAATAAGCCTTTGTTATCCTAATGTTGTGTGTGTGTCTGAGTAAGAAAGACCTATGGCCATAGCATAGTATTACAGACTGTTGATGATAAATAACAATTGTACCTAGTGTGTGCCAATAGATGTGTGGTAAACACTAAGAATATAAAAGTGTTGGAAAAGTATCTCTGTTGAAACAGTTCTGGTTTCTAGAGACTGTTGAAGTTATATGATACCTCATAAACAGGAGCCTGTGACAAGATATTTTGGTCACAAAGAATAATGTAAGTATTGTGTGGTATATGTATGAAGGTAAAAGGTTAAAGGCCAGGTACACCTTTGGGGGTCAATTTTTTTTTTAGTATTGCATTGTACTCATGAGCTAAAAATCATTTTTTCAATTGGTCTTTATTAAAAATATGGAGCCTTTTTTCTGTCCATAGCTGAGATGCTCTAGTAGCAGCCTCTGTATGTTCTCTTTTTTTTTGTCAGTTGGGCAGCGCATGGTCTCCTTCAATCTGCTCTCTGAAATGATACACTCATTATAGCTCAGTTCTTATCTTACTGGTAAGAATGTTACTTAAATAAAAGTGTTTATGTCCTCTTAGTAGTTTAGAGATAAGGTTTATTAGATAACCGGCACAAAGTGAAAGTACTAGTCCCATAGAAAGACAGTTAACCCTTTGTGACAGAACAGAATATATAAAATATATATAACATATAAAAATAGGATTTCTTGCCAAAATGCAATCATAAAAAAAAATTGCCTCAGAAGGTGTACACAGCCTTGAAAGATAAATGTGTATAGATGGTTTCCTTGAGAAATGCCTTTTCCGGGCTGTTCTCTCTTTAAGGGACATAGACACATACTGTAGATTGGGGTATTTTGATGTGTCTCAGAAAAGGGGGCTGACTGCTACATGTGGGCAACTTTAAGAATGTGTAGAGGGGAAGAGGAATGAGGAGTAGATAGAGGAGTAAGACAAATAGAGTCTAAGATTGTTGAAATGTTATTGCTGTGTTTTAGTAAGTGATGAGCAATACCTTTTTGAAAGACACAGAAGAGTGAAGATTAATAATTTTTCTTTCTTTTTTTCAAAGTAGCTAATTGTCATGTGTGAACACAGTCTTAAAGAAAAATTATTATATATGTGTACTACCAATTGGGTAAGACCACATGGCATATAAAATGATTATATGTTTCAATTTCAACAACAAATGTTTCATTATTATAAAAGTATGCCGTCTTGTTATAAGTTTTTTTTTTATAAATTACAGATTAAAGACCAGAAGATGTTGGCAAGTAATGGCAGAATTAGTCAATAGAGATCATCAGCAGTTCTGGGTGTGGTGTGTATATGTGTTTCCAGGAAAGCTGTGTGGCAGTATAGTTTCAGGAATATCACACAGAGGGGACTTTTAGCTGAAGAGTAGTATTGCAGCCATAAATCATTCACTGGAATGTGAATAAGTGTGGCTTTAAGTTGCTGTTGTGATGGATGTGTGATGTTATAGTGGAGAAGAATTTGATGGATGCTCAGCAGAGCTGTGTGTGAAGTCTGTACTCCAAGAATAAGGGTGTGGTTATAAGCTGTGTGGGGATATGAATAAATGAAGCTGCAAAAGTAATGAAAATTGATTAAATAAGAAGGTGGAGCATAACATTTGTTTTTTTAAGGTGCATTGGGGATTTTAATCTTTTATTGGGATTTTTTTTATTGGTGCCAAAAATATTTTACTGAGCTCAAAGTTTTATTGAATAAAAATAAATTAATGTGATGGAAATGTTTCCTATGGGCCCTTCATATGTTCATGTCTGTATTATCAGATTTGTTTGTTTCTATGTGTGTATTTTTAAATGTTGACTGTTACATGTTAAATTTTCTGATAACACCAGAGATTTGTCCTCATAAATAGTTAAGGGTAGACTGACTAGAAGAGGGAAAATCACATTGTCTGACCGATCAAATTACAATTTAGTATGAATATATGAATGTGATAAAACAAAAAAGAATTTGATAAATATTGTAGTGTTATCTTGCCATCGATGACAACTGAACATCCAATCCATAATTGCTCTGAATTGCTAAATATAGGTTTGTTTTGCAGTATTATTACACATTGAGTGCAAGATTTAATGACATGTATAATTGTTTCTTACTTAATACAGAGATAATTAGATGAGGTTTAGAGTTTAGCAAAGTTTATTTTGCTTTAGTAGAGTACCTCCATGGTACCATGGGAAATTGTTATTTAAATGCAGTGTTGGATAAACAAAAGTTATCAGGACTCTTTTTGTTTTGGTTAATCCATGTAATAAAAGGGTGGAGAGAAAACCAAATTCACCCAGCAATGGCTTTTCCTGACATGGACCGAGTATTCTTATACTGAGTTTAAATCTATGAACTGAATTGAATTTATTGTGAAACTGAATGACATCTGCTATATGTGGAGCTGTTTTGTATCCAGTACTATCTTCTATAAGGTTTGTATCTGTGTAGCAGAGCCAGGACTGACAACCTCAGCAGTGTCAAGGGGCTGCCCAAATCTGTGGTAAGACATAGACTTTGGTGACCTACCTGTCACCCAACAAGAATTTTAACCATTGGCCTGCCATGCTGAAAAAAGACCTGCAGTACTGTTGTCTGGAAGTAGGCCGCAAAAGGTAATCATAGGCCCAAGACTTCCTGACCAACCAGCAGCTAATGAAAATATATAATGATCGACAGACCAGTGAGGGGAGGAGGTCCCAGTGTCAAAGCTCTTCCCACAGACAAATGGACTGTTATGGACTGTACACTCATTGAAAAGAGGCTCTAAAACCTTCACTTAGGATTCTGATTCCACCTGCAATCCCCTCATACATTAACACAGGAGGGGTAAGAGATTGAACTATAAAGTTGAGCTGGAAAAAACATATGTGCTGTGGCACAAAAGGGCCATGCAGTACGGTGAACAGAACACCAAGAAATGGACAATTGACTTCGACCAGAGGTTTTGTATCCAAGAAGATCAGAAATGACGAAGACCTGTGAAAGATACTTCTTGTTAGTCCAACACACAGTTTTTATGATTTTTTTTTTTTTATCCAAAATGTATTGTAGGGGTACTTTTTAGTACTGATTGTTTCTGCCCCCTTTAATTCAATAATTCTGTCCCTTTTATATTATCTTCTACATTCTATGTAATGATATTCCTTGTAATGTAGTTAGTAAGGAATAGATAACATACAACCCCCATTGGGCTGAGAAGGGCAAATTCAGTTGCTATATTAGAGATATGTGTGCTGCACACTGGAGAGGGGCTAAAGAGTATAAACCTGGCACACACAGATATTTAATTGGCACTCCAGTGAGGAAATTCATCCAGGTAGGATGTCGTAACACTATTTCTTTCTTGTAACAACCTGGGGTGCTACCCATGTGCTATGACATGGCGGCCCCCCATATTGTATGTGTAGGCCAGAGATGTTTATCTTCTTTTTACTATTCTGTCTGTGATATGTCTGTTTTACCTTATATTTAATCACACTTAGTAAATATATTTAATCACTTAGTCTGTGTGAGCTTATTCATTCTTAAATCTTTTGAATTCACATTACAACAACAATACATATTTTAGTTGCACAAACCTATACACTAAAAGTAAAATGTTAATTTTGCTGCAAAATGAACGCCACAAAATTAAAAGTACAAAATCAAAGGCAGAATTTCAGATTTTCTCTATACCCTCCCATAAAGAGTTTAATACAAGTGTCATTGAAAAATACAACTCATCCCACACAAAACAAACCCTTATATGGCTATGTCAATGGAAATATTAAAAAAAGATATGGCTCTAAGAATGTGGTGATGTAAAAGCAAAAAAAATACTGTGGGCCCTAATGCTAAAATAGACTTAACACAAGGTTAATGTGACTGTTGTTATTCTTTCTTTAATGAGTAAAGTGTTCACCTGGTATGAATATGTTTCCTTCTTGATAAAAAGAAGAATAAAGATACATTCATGAAGGGTCTTCTCCTTGCTTCCTCTCCATTATATCTTCTCTTTTTCCTCTAATTATTTTATCCTCTCTATGCTTTCTTCTCTTTTGGTATATTTGGTATTTGAAAGGATGCCTACTCTGCCACAAGCTTAAAGGGGTTTTCCGGGATTTAGATCAGATCAGCATGGGTCTGACTCCTGGTACCTCTGCCGATCAGTTCCGTAAGCGCCTAGATAGGCCTCTTCCTAGGTCATGTGACATCATATTCATCTGTCATATGGCCTAGATGCAACTCAGTCCCATTCAAGTGAATGGGGCTGAGCTGCAATACCAATCACAGCCACTATACAATGTTCGGCACTGTGTTTGGTAAGCTGCAAGAAGGCTGCAGCACTCACGGGAGCACTGAGGCCCCCTCAAACAGCTAATCAGTGGGATTGCAAAGAGTTTGACCCCCCACCAATCTCATATTAATGACCTTTCCTAAGCATAGGTCATAATTTTTTAAATCCCAGAGAACCCTTTTAAAATCAACCTGATCAAGTTCAAAATCCATCCAGTAGTCGTCAAGTGTGAGTGTTCAATATTTTATCAGGGTCAAGCTCTTGGAAATGCAAAAGTGATAGTTGTGGGCCTCCTCCACCTGGGGGCTTGAGGGGGCCTTCTCCATCCACTATTTAAAATCATTTAAACAAGTGAATGCTATCAATCAAAACCGTTGACTACAGTATTTCACTTTTAAATACAATATATTATCCGTTTTGTTCAAATTACTAGCCAAATCATGCTGGCAGTGCCAACACTGTATTTTCTATTCAGCTACTCTTTTAGGAACCATCACCGCCTTGACCCACACTAGTTTTCATCTGCACTATCACTGAACAAAATAGTTTAGTGATTTTTTATATCACTGCATATGGCATGAGAAGAATGAATAGATATTATTAGAGATACATCCATTCTTTGTTTCTTTCTTCCAAAAAAAACTGTGAAGGTCATGTCTAGAATGTGCCACTAGTGTCCCTTTAATTGTAATTTATTTTCAGGTATATTTCTAATTGAGATCTATCTATCTATCTATCTATCTATCTATCTATCTCAAGTTATTTTTTTTATCAGCAAAGTGGCAAAGCATTAATAAACCAATCATAAATGTACATAGATATATACTATATACTTAATTAGTATAGCTTTTCTGAATTATGGTATATATCACATAAATTGTTTTCCAGCCTGTAGATACTGATGACGTATCTTCAGGATAGGTTATCAATATCAATATCACATCAGTGGGGCCAAGATCGTCTGTTTTTGGCAGCCACCACATAGCCAGAAGCAGATAGCTCTGTACATTGCTAGTGGCCATGCCAGAGTACTGCAGCTTAGCTCCCCATTCTCCAAGTCCCCTAGAGAGTAAAAGTTAAATACATTAATGACAGTGTTACAACAGACAGTTAAAACATAGAATAAACATAAATGTTTCTATAACAACATCATTTATTAAATAAAAGGGATCAAACACAAACAAACTATGTATATTCCCCATCACTGTAAATATTACAAATGGTGCAGAAAAGTGGAGAAAAAAACTAAACAATGGTGGAATTGCTTTATTTGGGTGTAACCTCCCCTATAAAATGTGTAAGAGCCATATATACGTTCTTATATGTATATGTATATGGAAAATAAAGAAAAGTTATGGCTGTGGAATTACAGTAAGGCTAAATGAAATCATCAAGGCCAAAATTGGTTGTGAACTTAAGGGGTGAAAGTACGGTAACCAATCACTCACCTTCATTCCCTTCAGTGTGTGACAGTTCTGTGTTTACGGCCCTTCCCTCTCCTTCTCTACTGAGGAGAAAATAATAGTTTGCTGGATTACACCATCACAGTACATTAGGCAATGTATTTTGCTTAGGTGCTCTAGCGAGTACAAGAGAAAGCTTGAGACCTCTGAAGTGTAATCAGGTTTTACGCAAGATATGAATTTGCACTCTGGATTTAACCCAAATATTTTATTGCATGAATGCTCAAGAGAAGACAGTGTGTCAGATGTACATCTGCATCTTAGACCTACAGTCAACTCCAAGACAAGTGTGCCAAAACTTAAAGGAACACTCCAGAAAAAAATGACACACTGTGTTATGCCTAGCGCTGGGCATCATGGATTGGTGCATAATACAAGGGAAATCCAAACGAATGGCCCAACACCTATGCTGGATTGGCTTCCCAAATGATCAACCCATGCGCGTCATGCACTAATTGTTTTTGATTTTGTGCCCCAAGTGGTTCAAAAATGGTTCAGGGAGGGTCATAAAATGAGCAAATCTTCAAATTTAAACCTATGGAAGATTTTAAAGTCTGTATCCTGCCTAGGACTCACCATAGTCAGCAGTGAGCAGCCTTGATATTAAATTGCACTGGATACTGCTACTTCCATTTCTCCATGTAAATATATTCTGTGTTCATTGAATTTTCTGAAAAAGGAGTTAAAGGCTATGGACACCATCAGGACAATTTTTTTTATGATTGTATTTTATTTATTTTGGGCTAAAATCATTTTTTAATTGGTCTTTATTAAAATATTTCAGCAGTTTGTGTGATACATTTAGTTAAAAATCAGTTCATTTGCAAAATTTCCCTCCTGAGTTCCGCCAGCTGACAGTTCAGGCCTCTTTCACACGAACGTGTTCGCCCCGTTCCTGGACTGCATTTGCACATACGCAATACACGGGCACCGTTCCGTGGCCATTCCTCATCACGGATGCGGATCCATTTATTTTAATGTGATGTGGAACGGTGCGGAACGGAATTACGGAACACTACAGAATCCCTACGGTGTGCTTCCGTGGGGTTCCCTTCCGTACTTCTGTCCTGCAAAAAGATAGAACATGTCCTCTCTTTCTGCGGAATGGGCAGATCGCTGACCCATTCAAGTGAATGGGTCCGTGATCCACAGCGGCTGCCCCATGGTCAGTGCCCGTGCATTGCGGCCTGCAATTTGCACGGAACATCTACGGCCGTGTGAAAGAGGCCTCATGTGAAGACTTATCTCTGTTTTACTGACCTCATAGTCAGTCATTATAGCTAAATTCTTTTCAAACTGATAAGAATATGATAATATAAGAATTTAGCTATAATGAGTGTTTATGAGGTCAGAATATCAGAGATAAGGCTTCACATTAACTGTCAGCTTTTTAGGTTTATGTGTAAAACAATATGACCTATTAAAGCCCTTATAATTTGGCCTTATAATTAGACCTGCAAAAAACATTTTCCTCTCTGCGTTTTAGCAGCCATAACTTTTTATTTTTTCATTGATGTGGCTGTCTGAGGCCTTGCAGGACAAATGTGCTATCTTGTTAATAAGTAAATATATAAATGAAGAAAAAATATATTTTGAATGCCATTTCACACTAAATAACCTGATAAATGAATTATTCAGGTTATTATGGTCATGTGGAATATTTTTTCTGTATTATTGACATGTTCCCAGATACCTTGATATATGAAACATTAAACAAATTCATTTCATCTGACAGAATTTGTTAGTCACATAGTATTCCACTTTTGCACAGTAGTGAATGCTACATTACTCACTATGCTCACCCGTAATGTTAATGGCTGTAAAGCGCTGCGGAATATAATAGTGCTATATAAGTGCACAAAAAAATAAATATGCACAGCCAGACATGCCCATTGAAGTGTATTATTCCGTGGAAACCACTGAAGCAACACAGATGACCTTCATATTCTGTCAGTGGTTTTCACTGATCATTGGAAGGAGATGCTTTAGAAATCCCTTTTCAGCCTAGCAGTGTGCGTAAAATATGTTTGACATGTGGAGAACAAGAAAACGGACACAAAGACCAAACATGGATCCTTCACGGACATGTCTTATATGTTCTAAAGCATTTTTTGGCTTGTATTAGTGGGATAAAAGGGTTGCTTATTAGCTGTTGTATGGGGAAGTGCAAAAATTGCAACCCTTTTTGTTGTGTATTAATGGCAAATGTAAAATATATTTGCTGATCTGCGGTGCAGTTATATGTTTAAAGCCGTTTGTGGCGTGTATTAGTGGAAAAATAAAAAATATGTTTGCCGATCAGCGGTGCAGTTATATGTTCTAAAGCCTTTTGTGGTGTGTATAAGTGGCATAAAATAAATATATTCGCCGTTCAGCAGTGCAGTTATATGTTCTAAAGACATTTTTGGCATCTATTAGTGGCAAAAAATATATTTGCTGTTCAGCGGATATGTTCTAAAGCCCTTTTTGGCGTGTATTAGTGGGGAACAAGAAAAAGGGCTTATTAACTGTTGTGTCTTAAAGAGGACCTTTCATCACCCTAACAAATCTAAACTAAGTATACATACATGGAGAGCGGCGCCCAGGGATCTCCCTGCACTTACTATTATCCCTGGGCGCCGCTCCGTTCTCCCGGGATGTCCTCCGGTGACTTCAGCTCTGCGTCTCAACTGGGAGGAGCCTGCCCTTCTTCTCCTGGGCGTCTCCTTCTCCCAGGCTGTAGCGCTGACCAACCGCAGCGCTCAGCTCATAGCCTGGGAGAAAATTACATCCCTTTTTGGTGTGTATTAGTGTATTAGCAACTCGAAGAGTTTGCCCGGGAAAAGCTGTCCTGCCCAACCAATAGTGTGGCATCAGAGCGGGTGTTTAGTGAGGCGGGGGCCATAGTTATCCCAAGAAGAACTCGCCTGTCCACACAAACTGTGGAGAGAATGATCTTTGTCAAGATGAATCAGGCATGGATCAGCCTTGATTTCCACCCACCAATGCCTGATCCATCAGACTAGATTATCCATGGTGTCACACCAACACTTTGACAAAAGAGACCGGTTTCTTTTGGCTACCTGCCTCAGCTACTGTTCTGATGCTGCCACCCGCCTGATGCCACACATCTGATGCCAAGTGCTTCTTCTTTCACCCAACATCTTCAGCTGGTACTGGTATTGCCACCACCTCCCCACTCTGTCAACAGGTCACTCTGGGGTCTCCTGATGCTGCTGCCACCTCCACACTATGTCACCTTGCCACTTTGTAGTCTCCGGATGCTGCTGCCACCTCCCCACTCTGTCATCGTGTCACTGTGGTTTCCTGATGCTGCTGCCACCTCCACACTATGTCACCTTGCCACTTTGTGTAGTCCTGATGCTGCTGTCACTTCCACACTATGTCACCTTGCCACCCTGCGGCCTGCTCCTGATGCTGCAGCCGCCACCTCTACACTCTGTCATTGTGCCACTTTGTGGCCTCCTGATGCTGCCACCACCTTCACACTGTCTTTGTGCCACTCTATGGCCTGCTGATGCTACCGCCACCTTCACACAGTCATTGTGCCACTCTGTGGCCTCCTCCTAATCCTGCTGCCACCTGCTGACTATGTCATTGGGCCACTCTGTGGTCTTCTCACTCATTCACGTGTCATCTCTGTTTTGGATCCACTCCTGTTTCTTTTGCCATTAGCAATACAGATGGCTCACTGACCAAATGCTGACCGAGTAAAGGCGGATGCTCAACAGACAGGATCCGGTTTTTTTGAGGGTTATTGTTTTGACGGATCAGAGGATTTGCAAAATAATCAGTGACGTCAACACAAACTTACTGCTGACACCCTCTCCACTCGGGGGCCCTACTTGTACAAGCGTTTAATAGAACAGGTTTTGTAGACATCTATGTGGAATCAGCTGATGACGGTGTAAAAGGAGTGCGCTTCTTGGCACTAACATCGACCTATAAGGCCCCTTTCACGCGAGCAAATTTTGCACGCGGGTGCAATGCGTGATGCGAATGCATTGCACCTGCACTGAATCCCGACCCATTCATTTCAATGGGTCTGTGTACATTTGTGCGTTGCGTTAAAATCGCAGCATGTTCTATATTCTGCGTTTTTTTGGCCCCATAGAAGTGAATAGGGCTGCGTGAAAATCGCGTCATATCCTTAAGCAAGTGCGGATGCAATGTGTTTTGCACTGATGGTTGCTAAGAGATGTTTGTAAACCCTCAGTTTTTTATCACATGGGTGAAAAACACATTAATGCGCATTGCACCCGTGTGAAAACAACTGAACAACTGAGTGCAATTGCAGACAAAACTGACTGAACTTGCTTGCGAAATCGCGCATTTTTCACTGAATGCATCCGGACCTAATCCGTCACGCTCGTCTGCAAAGAGCCTAAGGCTGAGTTCATACTTGAGTTGTTTGGTCAGTTTTGGCCCCGTGACTGGCCAAATAAGTGAAGTGTGCAGTGATTCTAGGAGCGACTCCTGTCATCTGCATGTCATACGGACTCACAGTATTATTTCACTACTAAAGCAGACTCCCTAAGTGTGTTACTGCAAGGCACAGTGTTCTACACCACTATAAAGGCTCTCTGCAGAAAATAGCCATTTTTTTAATGATATTTTCCTTCTCCCTGGGGAGGCTTGTTTTTTCTCAAAATCAAATCCATGAGATGAATGATCTTTCACTCTCCTCTCCTGCCTGCACTGATCATGGATTGGTGTCTGGCAGTGAGAGAGAGAAGTGTGTCTGAGCATAGATCTCTCAGTGATGCAGCAACGTGCTGTTAGATCATTAAGGATCAGTCATGGAGGTTTGGAAATGCTGGACCACCCTAAATGCGGACTATAAGATGCAGTCAATAAACAAGATTTTTAAGTAAGGTTTTTTCCTGCTAAAAAGTAAGTCTTTTTGTCCAAAAATATTAGTATTTCAAATCTGAAGCACTTTTTATTCGTTATAAAGCAGAAAGCTTATCAGCATATGGTTAATATAAGGAGCATTAAGCAGAGGTTCAGTTTAACCTCACTGGAGATGCATTATTGCTGATCAATAGGATACTTTTACTGCTCAAGTTAGTGAAAGGTCAGAGTTAAAGAAATACTTAGATCTCAATCCTACTGAGTCCTCTCATCAATATTCTCACTTTCTTGTAACATTACTGTATCTTCTAGAAGCTTTAATTCCTTCTGCTAACTTTGTAATAAAGATTTGGTGAAGACGGATGTGACAGGTCTAATCTGACTACGTTGCATGAATAAGGATGATTTAAGCCCAACAGTGTTATGCTGAGAAGATAAATTTAATCAGTAAATGCTTTGCCACAGAAATTACCACAATTCCAACGTTCCTTTAGTTTAACGCTTTTAAATTAATGGGATTAGAAGGATGATCTTTATCTTGTCATATTTGTTGAGAAATTTCACAGCCAATTGATTGTCCTAAATAATTTATAAGCGCGACTCATCTCAGGATATCTCGAGCCAAGAGAAAAGGTAAGGAAGGATAAATCTGTAGGTGGGAAACACATACAGCTAACGTACCTAAACATCTCATAATTTCATAAAGGTACTCTGTACTCTGTAGACAATTTTTATTTAAAGTGAACCTGTTACATTAAACATGGTGGAGCTGATGGCCGAATGTTATAGAGTAGGAGAAGCTTAGCGGATTGATATAAAGTTTTGTGTGAAAAGATTCAGTAAAACATGTATTTCATTCATGTAAATTCCTGCTCATTCTGGACTTTGAAGTTAAGGAGATGGCCCTATCAGTGGCTGTCAATCACTGATAGGACCAGTGAATGATCAGAGATGACTGAAATACAAATTATTCTAAATCGTTTCCCATAAAACTATATATACAGTATCAATCTGCTCAGCTACTCCTGTTCTATAACCTGCTGCCTGCAGATTGTTTTCATGGTGTTTTCATGGCCAGTCCCACTTTTAAATTACAAGGAATAAACAATTAGAGATGTCGCGAACATAAAATTTTCTGTTCGCGAAAGGTGAACGCGAATTTCCGCAGATGTTCGCGAACGGGAGAACCACCATAGACTTTTAAAACCGACAGGGACTCTTTCTGGCCACAATAGTAATGGAAAAGTTGTTTCAAGGGGACTAACACCTGGACTGTGGCATGCCGGAGGGGGATCCATGGCAAAACTTCCATGGAAAATTACGTAGTTGACGCAGAGTCAGGTTTTAATCCATAAAGGGCATAAATCACCTAACATTCCTAAATTGTTTGGAATAACGTGCTTTAAAACATCCAGTGTGTATACGATCAGGTATGATGTTGTATCGATCAGGTAGTGTAAGGGTTACGCCGGCTTCACAGTGACAGACCAAACTGACAGACCAAACTCCCCGTTTAACGCAGTGCAAACAACCGCAAACTCCCCATTTGCACAAGGTTGGATACCAAGCTAGCCATGTCCCGTTCCTTGTCCTCACTGATGTCATTGATGGTCTCTTGCTCCACCCAGCCACGTGCAACACCAAGGCTCCCCGAAAGCTGACAACAAGCCCCCTGGGACGCCTGCTGTGGTCAGTCTTCTACCTCCTCAAAGACACCTTCCTCCTCTGACTCCTCTTCTTCAGACTCCTCTCTCTGCATTGCCGCAGGTCCAGCAATCGACGACGACAAGGCTGCTTCTGATGGTGATGGTGACCAGGGCCATTTCTACAGGCAGGCGAGGGGTGCGACCGCACTGGGCGCATCACTAAGGACAGAAGAGGGGAGCGCACCGTCAGCAGGGTCCAGCGCCGGAGGGGGGCCCTTTTATGTCCAGAGGCAGCAGGAGTGGAGATGAGCGCTTCCTCTGTGGAAGCGTTCATCTCCATATTCATCTGTATCGCTGTCGTCAGGACAGCAATACAGATGATATGTGCAGGGGAGAGGTGTCTCCCTTGCCCAGTCCTCTGGTAGGCTACAGGCACTAGCCTACAGCGCGGGACACAGGTTGGAAGAGGCCTGCATCGCATCACTGACAGCAGCATAAGTTAAGTATATGAGTTTATTGTTTTTATTTATAGTATACTGTGGCAAAAAAGGGGGTGGGGCCCTATATACTGGCACAATATGAAGGGGTAGTATTGAAAAGAGGGGAAGCACTATGGGGGCCCTATATACTGCCACAATATGGTGGGGAGACTATGGAGAAGAGGGGAAGCACTATGGGGCCCCATATACTGCTACAATATGGGGGAGCACTATGGAGAAGAGGGGAAGCACTATGGGGGTCCTTTATACTGCCAAAATTTGGGGGGGGGGCACTATGGAGAAGAGGGGGAAGCACTATGGGGGCCACTATGGAGAAGAGGGGAAGCACTATGGGGGCCCTATATACTGCCACAATATGGGGGGCACTATGGAGAAGAGGGGATGCACTATGTGGGCCCTTTATACTGCCACAATATGGAGGGACACTATGGAGAAGAGGGGGAAGCACTATGGGGGCCCTATATACTGCCACAATATGGGGGGGCACTATGGAGAAGTGGGGAAGTACTGTGGGGGCCCGATATACTGGCACAATATGAGGGGGTACTATGGAGAAGAGGGGAAGCACCATGGGGGCCATATATACTGGAACATTATGGGGGCACTATGGAGAAGAGGGGAAGGAGCACTATGGGGGCATCTACTAGAGGCCCTATGTACTGGCACACATTATTGGGGGGCTCTATGGAGAAGTGGGGGGAAAGGAGCACTATGGGGGCATCTACTGGGGGCCCTATATACTGGCACTCATGGGGGGCCGTATGGAGAAGTGGGGGGTAAAGGAGCACTATGGGGGAATTTACTGGGGGCCCTATGTACTGGCACGCATTATGGGGGTGCACTATGGAGTAGTGGGGGAAAAGAGCACTATGGGGGCATTATATAGGGGTATTTAATACTAGCACCCCTTTTGGTGCCACTATGGGGAAGGGAGGAGAGGAGCATTATGGGGGCATCTATGTGGGGCAGTCTATAGTGGCATTTTATACTGGTACATTATGGAGGACACTATGGGGACGGGGAGGAGCACTATGGGGCATCTTCTGGGGGCACTATATAGGAGTATTTTATACTGGCACAAATTAAAGGGGCACTATGGGCACCTAAGCTCAAATGGGGGCACTAAGGTTTTTTTCTAGTGGCACACAGTACGGGTCATTGGAACACATGAGGGCACTCTGGGGACATGGGCTCTACTGGGGGCACTAAGAGATGTTTTATTTATTTTATTCTTTACTGACACACAGCAAGGCATTTTTTGTACTGGCGCACATTATAAGGGGGCGTTTTTCTACTGTTACATTATAAAGAGAATTATTACTACAGGGGCATTATGGTGTAAAAAAAAAAAACCAGGGCCGGTGTAGTGAATAGATTTTTTGAACCGGGAGATGGAAAAAAAAACATGCTCGGTCCGCTTCTTTTGAATTTTAGGGCACTGCGCGTGCACCGTGCAATGTACTGTGACACCCTATATGAGTGGTGGGCAGTGGGCACAGTACAGTCTGTGGGCCTGACACACACTGGCAGGCAACTGCAATTATATAAAAGGGTAAAAATTAAATGACTTTTTTATCTGCAAGGTACTGTGCCACCCGATATGAGTGGTGGGCACTGGCAGTGGGCACAGTACAGTCAGTGGGCCTGACACACACTGGCAGGCAACTGCAATTATATAAAAGGGTAAAAATTCAATGACTTTTTTATCTGCAAGGTACTGTGCCACGCGATATGAGTGGTGGGCACTGGCAGTAGGCACAGTACAGTCTGTGGGCCTGACACTTACTGGCAGGTAACTGCAATTATTTTAAAGGGTAAAAATTAAATGACTTTTTTACCTGCAAGGTACTGTGCCACCCGATATGAGTGGTGGGCACTGGTGAAAGGTGAACGCAAATTTCACCAGTGTGTGTATACAATCAGGTATGTGGGCACAGTACAGTCTGTGGGCCTGCGGCCTCTCACACACGGGCATCTGCAATATACATGCATATAACAATGTGCACAATCCAGCTGGAATTTCCATTACAACTAGACAATTAGGGTTTATTCCTATGTTATATTTTATAGCATATCACAAAGATAAGTAAAACGATTTTTATTGATGACGGTCTGACATCTGGAATCCCTGTCAATTCAAGGACACTTTAGGTTTTTTCTTGCCCAGAGCTTCAAATAACTAGAGAAGTTCCCTGCACAGCCAATGGACTGGAGCACCAATGCAGATGGAATTATAAAAGGAGTTTTCACAATTTATCTAGTGCTGCAGCACCCTTAGTCTGAGAATTGGTAGCAGTCCTGCTAGTTGGACTCTCACCAGTCAGGAATTAATAGCCTATCGTATCAAAATGCCATCACTTCTAATTGTGCGAAAACTCCATTAAAACAGTTGTCCACTTTGAGCTAAAAAACTTCTCAAGAAGGTAAAATGTGACAAAACATTTGTTTGTTTATTTGGCTGGAGAAGTGACTTATCCTTATTCTCATGTAAGCGTTGTAGCTAATCACTAGTCTCAGTAGTATACAGTATGGGACCGCTGAGGCCATTTTTTGGCTGCAGCAGTTATAGAGGTATACGGTCAAGCAGCAGCTCTGGAGTGGTAAGGGAATGGACAGGTAAGTATTTCCTCTCCTATTGTTTTATCACATTTTCCCCTTGGGAAATGTATTTTGGCCCAAATTGGACAAACCCTCTATGCTCTCTATGCACTTTAGTCTGCTATCACTAGAGGGATGGGGATGGGTAGCATACCATTTAGTGTCCATTTCTGGATAGGATTGAGTGTCGTAACTAATTCTATTACAAGACAAAGAATACAAAGTAGAAAAATAAAGATGTGATAGCTGGTGTCCAAACAACAACTGAAAAAATTACTGTAGAAGAAATCGGACGCCTAAAAACCTTAATGCTTTATTAAATATTGCTATTAAAAATTAGGAGATTAAAGATTATTCAGTCCCTTGATAGAGACCCACTATCTGTCTCATCAGTCAGTAAAGGTACAGATACTACAACACCCAGTGAAACAGATTATCAAAATTTACACAGCTAATATCTCTGATTAACACTTGGGCCTATCCTCTCCTTTTTAAAGCCAATGCACTGATTGTCAGGGTAACCATAAGACCCCTTGCATCAACAGGACACATGAAGAAGCAAGAAACAAGAAAGTTTCGATATACACCAAATAACGGGGGGGGGGGGGGGGTTTGAATTGAATTATATTGAGAAGGTATTCCTCACATAGTCCCTACAAGTACCCTACCCTAGCCTGTGCCCGTAGACGAGCCCTGATGGTGGGATTGCTCCATCCCCGTTCCTATCCCTACTGGCCCTGTATGTCCCTGATGTGTGACAGAAAAACATCCACAAAAAAAACCCTATCGCGTTTCCCCCTCTAAAAAAGGTTCCTCAGTGGGCTGATATACCTAGATCCATTGTGAAAATATAAATAAATAAATAAATAACAGATTATAGTTATATTAATGGACCATCAGTCGGGCGCATTCTGGGGGGATATAGTACACCGTTTTCATACATGATGCAGACTACATATCAATAGCCCCCACATAGTGCGTGCTGCCTGTGCCGTCGCCAGAGATGCTGCTGGTCAGCATCATGCATGAAAACGGTAGGGCATTGGCTTTAAAAAGGAGAGGATAGGCCCAAGTGTTAATCAGAGATATTAGCTGTGTAAATTTTAATAATCTGTTTCACTGGGTGTTGTAGTATCTGTACCTTTACTGACTGATGAGACAGATAGTGGGTCTCTATCAGGGGACTGAATAATCTTTGGTCTCCAAATTTTTAATAGCAATGTTTAATAAAGCATTAAAGTTTTTAGGCGTCCGATTTCTTCTACAGTAGGTATTTCTATTACAACCCCAATTCCATAAAGTTAGGATGTATAAAGAAAAATGTAAATAAATATAAATAAGCAATGAATTGCAAATCTCATAGATCCATATTTTATTCGCAATAGAAGATAGGACACATACCAGATGTTAAAAATGTGACATTTTACCATTTCATGAAGAAAATGAAATGAACTCCTTAGTTGGGATGGGGGCAAAAAAAGGCTAGAAAAGTAAGTGGTACTAATAAAAACAGTTGGACAAGCAATTTGCTATTAAGTTGCATGACTGGGTATAAAAATAGAGGCAGAGTCTCTCAGAAGCAAAGATGGGCAGAGGTTCACCAACCTGTGAAACACTGCATCTAAAAATCAGGAACAATTTCAGAAAAATGTTCCTTAACGTAAAAGTTCACAGACTTCGAAGATCCCATTATCTACATTACAAAGTATCATCAAAATGTTCAGATAATCTGGAGAAATCCCTGTGCGTAAGGGACAAGGCGGGGCATTAAAGCCAGTGCATTAAAAACAGGCATGATTCTGTGCTGGAAATCACTGCATGGGCTCAGGAACCCTTCCAGAAATCATTGTCAGACTGTGAACACAGTACCTAGGGATTGAACTGCAAGTAGGTGGGGCAAGTGGGCTGGGTACCAGGTCAGGGCTGGAGTTATTTGACTTTACTGAGGTCGGGGGAATGAGACCCCAGGTTCTTGGAATTGAAGGGGGTCCCATTGGTTAGACCCTTTGTAATCAGTAAGTTATCTATCTTGTGCATGAAGGATAACTTCTAAACTTGACACAACCCCTTTAAGAATAAAACTCAATTACATATGAAACCTTACTGAAGCTCACTGTTCTTACTTCTTTCATGTTTATTACTTGTGCAAATATATTTCTATAATTACGTTTTACACTTCATTAACTTCAAGGGCCTGCGAAAGACTTGCAGCAATGAAGAGGCCTTTAGACGGATCACAGCAAGGGAAATATAGACCTTGTCACTCTCTAAATGAACTAAAGTATCAATAGCTGCACAATAGCATAAACTATAAAAAAAAAAAACATTATAGAGCACTGGAAGGTTCATTACATTTCCATGAAGATATATGATCACCTGCCAAAGATTTCATTCATAACTCTGTGTCTTGTAAGGAACTCTGGAAACTTTTTTCAGGGACAATCAGTTCCATAACAGATTCATTGTGGTTTCATTGTGCCTATAAAACATTCAACTAATGGACTTTCATTTGTAAATTAGAGCTTATGTGTCTGCAGCTGAATGCAGTCAAAATGTAAAACAGCCCTAATAAATATTCTATGTAGATTTCCTCAGCCTCTGACATATTTTCTATGTGTTAGTATTAAAAACGTACATTACCGGGACTGACAGTATAGGCAATGTTTCTCTAAAATGTTTATAGCAAACATTAGCATATGCCATTATTATGTTCATGACCCATTTACTGCTTGCTCAAACAGGCTTCGGGCTCAAGGTGCTTCATGTAGCCCTCCCACAAAATTTTTTATTCTCTGCCCTGTTAGAAAGGTGAGTGATATAATCTGTAGTGAATGTAATCTCACCATTGACTGCATTTGTTAGTTATAGCCTCCCTTCTGATCCTCAGCTATGTCATGTGGCCAACACTCCAATCTCCAACTAACAGAGGCCAAGAAGTCAGTTACTTCCTTATTCATCGCTATGAGACTGATATTGAGGCTTCCATGACGATATATAGAGAAACTGGCTTCCTGTCCACACATAAATTCAGAGTGTTGGTTACTGGTAAGAGGATTACCTGCACTACAGTTTACATCAAGCAGGTCAGAGTATACAAATTTTTGTGGCAGTGCTTCTTTAAGACAAATGTGTCCCCTTCCAATATACTTAAAGGAGTTGTCCTGCTGAGATGCCAACAACCCCGGTGGTCCAAACCTGTACCCCATAAAAAACACACTCACCTGTCCTGTCCTCAGCCGTCACATCTGCTTGCACAGCAAACCACAGCAGTGAAGGGCTGTTCAATCAAATGTGACCATTGAGGCCTGTGTTTGGCTGCAATGGTCATGGGGCCAAGCCACTTCCTGGTCCTGCAGGGGCCAGAAGTGGCTGGGAATAGGGCAGTGGCATGGGCATGGTAGGATAAAGGACAGGTGCTTTTTTATTTTACTTTAAGTTAGGACCATTGAGGCTTTTAGTTCCTAGGATGGAGAACCCCTTTAACTTTTGCAGCTTTCCACTATATCATGTATTTCTACAATAGTTATATGGTGGGTGGTCTAGGGTAGCTAAGGGTTTAACATCTAGACTTATGTTGAAGACTGAATTAGGGGTTAATTTTAGGGGTTAGCTATTATTTGCCTGGTGTTCAGTGGTGTCCATATGTCCAGGCTTTAGGCCTGAGCACCAATTTTTATAATTTGAACATCCATAATTAGCCTTCAGTTTACAGGAGCACTCGGTTTGATCAAAAATCTAGGGGGCACATAATGACTGTGTGTGGCTGTATTTCTCCAGCAATGTGCCAGTGTGCATGTGAGTGTGTGTTGGATTGTGTATATGCTTGTGTGTGTGTTTATGCATCTGTGTGTGTGTGGGGGGTAGTGGAGGTTTCCAGACAGAAAGATTGCACCCCGTAGCATGAAGATCAGTTTTCATACAACTGTACACTTAGAATTTAAACTGAATTCTCTAAGTGCATAGGCTTGGGATATAAAATTGTATCCTCTGGCCAATGCATCTGTTCGATGCTGTGCCTCATTGTCTCAGCGTATTACAGGAGTCCCCAGATAATAATAGCTTATATATGTGTGCCTAAGATAAAATACTAAAACCAACTTACAGTGGTGTAAAATGATTCTGGAGGACTTGGAGACTTTCCTAGAGCATATGAAGCATGCAGTCATAATGAATTTTACTTCTGCTTTCGAGTGGTATAATTATATAAGATGTTACATATAAATGTTTTCCATGAGATTGTTAAAAATAATATAGCAGTATGCTTGCAAACACTTGTTGCGCTCTACTATCTACACCATGATCTTGGTAGATATCTTGCCTATCTGCTTCTCAAATCTTGAACTGGCCATACACATTACATGAATTTCAGCAGAACTCAGCAAGACCAGCTGACCACCACTTGTGTATCGGGCTCCCAGCGCTCCCATCATAGGCGTGCGCAGCCTATTGCATTAGGGTGTGCAACCTAAAGCACAAACACACACGCCGCGTGCGCGTGTGTATGTATGTATATTATATACACACACATATATATGCACAAATACACTCTGCATACATACACACAGATCCGCACTCAAAATTATCATTATAAACAAAAATAAAAGTTATATTACCCCCTGCATAATTTACCCTGATACCCCTCAGTTATAATATATAACTGAGGGATATCAGGGTACATTATATAGGGGACAACTGAGGAAGGTTAGCACTGTAGCAGGGACAGGGTACATACTTTTTTATAATGCATTATATAACTTATACAGCGGGTCTCAGCCAGGGCACTAGGCTAAATTCTTGTGACAGACTTTTTCTTGTAGACAGTCCGGATCGGAGAAGCTGGGCAAGTTCCAACACTATCACGCCGCCGCTGTCCTCACCTCACTAGCAGGCGAGGCACGCAGCGTGACGTCAAACTCTGTCGCCCAGACGGGACCACTCCCAGCCTGCGCCTGCACACACGGCTCTGCCTCCACCGTGTCCGCCCCCACTATGTGAATTACTAGCCACCGCCCGCTGGCAAATGGTATCACAGTGCGGCGGCGGCCAGCGTAACAGCCAGTGGCGGTTCCAGAGCCTGGTCTCGGTAGGGGCACTTCCTGTTTATTTGGGGCGGCGGACAGAAAATAATGTGGTGCTTACTTTTTTTTTTTTTTAAATTGTGCAGATACTATTGTACCCCTCCATCCCCCTTCTCCAACCACCCAGCACCCTTACTCACACAAAACAAGTAATATATATAATATCGCTTGCAGTGAATGACTGTAAATACTTACAGTTCTGAAGACTCCAGCAGGCTCAGGATCAGTGCTCTGGGCAGCTGGACTTAGGGCTGGAAGTGGGCTCCGCTCTGCAGTTCAGGAAGGAAACCTATAAGATGCAGCTGCCCATAAGACTAGGTTTTAGAGAGGGACAATAAGAAAAAAAATATTTTTCATTACACCTCAGGTCAGACCACCAATCAGACCCCCAATGTTAATCAGACCTCAGCTAACAGCCCCAATCAGAACCCCAATCTTAATAAGACCCCAATAAGACCTCAGATCAAACCCTCAATCAGACCTCAGCTCAGACCCCAATGTAAATGACCCCCAATCATACCTCAGATAAGAGCCCCATGCCTCTCATCACCCCCATATCAGCCCCCATGCCTCTCATTAGCCCCCACAATCAGCCCTTATGCCTCTCAGCCCCCATTATCAGCCCTTATGCCTCCCAGCCCCCATTATCAGCCCTTATGCCTCTCAGCCCCCATTATCAGCCCTTATGCCTCTCAGCCCCCATTATACCTCTCAGGATTCTCAGCCCCCATTATGCCATTGCCTCGCCGAGTCAGCCCAATTTATACCTCAGCCTCCTGCCCCATTATACCTCTCAGCCCAATATATGCCTCAGCCCCCCCCCCATTATGCCTCTCAGCCCAATATATGCCTCAGCCCCCCCATTATGCCTCAGCCCAATTTATGCCTCAGCCCCCCCATTATGCCTTTCAGTCCAATTTATGCCTCAGCCCCCCCATTATGCCCTTTCAGCCCAATTTATGCCTCAGCCCCCCCATATTATGCCTCTCAGCCCATATTATGCCTCTCAGCCCATATTATGCCTCTCACGCCCCCATTATCCCTCTCAGCCCAATATATGCCTCAGCCCCCCCCATTATGCCTCTCAGCCCACTTTATGCCTCAGCCCCCCTTATTCCTCAGCCCCCCATTATGCCTCTCAGCCCAATTTATGCCGCAGCCCCCCCCATATTATGTCTCTCAGCCTATATTATGCCTCTCAGCCGTCCGTCTCCCCCCATATTATGCCTGTCAGCCCCCAGCAGCCTGGCCATTATTCCCTGATTGCCCCCAGCAGCCTCAGATAAAATAAATAAAACACTTACCTCTCCAGCTCCTGGACGCTGCTCCTCACCGGCACCTCCCGAGATCTTCTTCCTCCTGCTGTCCGCCTGCACTCACAGAGTAACGTCACAGAGCGACTCACGCTGTGCGCAGCCCTGCACAGCAGCCGAGAACCAGGAAGCGGTGAGTACAGATCCTTCACCGCTTCCTGGTCCTCCGATACTAATCAGCGCTTCCAAAATGGAAGCACTGATTAGTATACACAGCCTTAAAGGGAAATCAGCGGGCGGGGGGGTGTCGACAGACCCGGGAGCACGGCCTGATTAGGGTGTGCCCAGGCACACCCGGCACACCCCGTCCGCACGCCTATGGATCCCATATAAAGTCAGATGTTGGGAGAAATTAGGAATTTATTTACACGGCTGTAGCAGTGATTTTATGTTGACAAAATGTGACGACTGCTGTCAATAACTGGTCTCTTTGGTGCACATCAGAGGACTGCGATTGGTTGCAGTGGTCACATTTTGTTGACATCTGCAGCCAAGTAAACAGAGCTCGGCTGGTAGAATTGGAGCAGCCATGCAGGATCTGCCATGTAAGTACTTACCAGTTCTTTACTGCAGGCTGATCTCGAGAGTCGTTTGGTTTCATCCTGAAACCAGACCACCCTTTTATGAAGGGTACTCTGTGACATTGATACTTCAGAAACATTCAGAAACACAGTTCAGCACACGTAAAAATCTGTTTGATCATTTGTGATTCATATCATAGAGTTATAGTTTAATAAGGTCAATACCACAGGAGACTTCTCAGGCAGGACATCAATACATTAACTTTATTAGAAGCCATCCTTCCAGAAGACATCACTAAATATTTGACTTTAGCACGGCAGTATAAAATCATTTTCAGTCAGTGTGCGAGACACTTGCGGCGTGCCATGAGAGTTTTGTATGCACACAGGGAAGGGTGGCGTCTGGAGAGCTCCTTCCGAATTCTGCGAAGTGTTTTAAATGAACACTGCAGAAAGACATCAACTCGCCCTGACAATATCCTTCCAAGGTGAAGTGCTCCACACATCTGTGCTGCAGATACAAAAAGCCCCGATTGCCATTAGCACTCGCAGCCACCGCTGAGCAGACAATATTGGACTGCCACAGCCATGAATTAACTTTCTTAGCACTAAAGGTTAATCCACAGGATTATGTGACAGGGTACAAAATAAAATTAGGAACAGCAGTAGAGATCTTAATGGCCAAATAAAAAGGTAAAAACATCTGGAAATGCTGTAATACAAAAGATACAGGTTCTGTATTTCCCATTGGCATCTAATCACTGTATTGTACCCCTGGAGGTAAGTACTCTCATTGATGCAGACTGAGTGGAGAATTTTGCTATCTTTCATACATCAAATAAGTTCCCTGGGGAATTTTAGAGAAATAAGGGGCTAAATTACTCGCAAAAGTGCATAACTGCTTACAATTTGGATTTTATTTCTTGCAAAGGCTGCAAACATGAGTCCCTGTAGAAACAGATGAGCGTGCAGAGCCAGCAAGGGTGAACATAGCGGGAATAAGTTATTTGGAATAAGCAAAACCTGGGTGACTTGAAATGGAGTTACCAGATTATGTCTATCTAATTACAATCTCTTGAACGTGATCCTGCTGTCACCGAAGTCAAATGCTCAATTACCATAAAGAACATATATTTGTATATCAAGATAAGACGTAATTAATCACGGAAAAGGAGTTAAACGAAATTGGCCTGAAATCTTTAAACACATTTAATTATCTTGATAATAGAAATGATATTTCTTGTAATTGTATTCCATTACTGATAAAAAGTAATTATGCATCCCCAAGCATATTTATTGCATTAATGGGAGATGTATGGCTCATTTTCATTAAAGTAGAAAGCTTCTAGTAAATGCTATCTGTTTCAAGGGACATCCTTTATTGCAGGTGCACAGAATAGGTTCTCTGTATTAAAATATGAATGTGTACGTCTTTTTGTTCTCATCTATTAGCCACAGCTTCTAATTTCATGCATTTACTCATAATTGTTTCTTTTCAATATTCAAGGGCCTGGTCTTTTTTTCAATTTTGGTAGGAAACATGCTCTTTTTTCAATGCTTTCCAGATTTGTCATTTCTATGACTGGAAAAAGTTGAAAGGGTATTCCAGCATATTTAAACTATAATCAATGGCCTGCCAATGGTTCAAAATAATAAAGAATCTTATACTCACCTCTATCCCCTGCTGCTGCCATTCTAATGGTGCCCAGGTCTCCACTGTCCTCTACTTTTTGCTCCATCTGTGCTCAAAAGGCCCATTTCCTGCTGTATTAAGTAAAGGGACAGGAGGCAGAGTGCAACAGGGTCTGGGCACTAGTTTCAATTGTACTGGAATACCCCTTTGAAATAATACACATTAATCAATAATCTGTAGTAATGCTGGTTGTTCACAATTCCTGGTCCTGGCAGAACTGGTCCTCACCTATAGCAGTCACCTTTCCTAGGTATTAATGGTGTCTCCTAGTCCTCTTGGTTCTTACAGTAAGACTGTCAGAAGAAAAATATTATGAAGTACAATACATATCAACACTGGCTGGCAGCAATATACAGAAATTTACTCGCTAATAGATGACAAGAACCAAATGATGAAGACAAACAGATGAAAGCACAAATGGATGATGGAGATGGCATTCAGGGATTAGAGCAGATGGAGGAGGTTTATGGTATACAAACAGAGAGTGGATGAATGACGGTGAACAGAAGGAGATGAAACTAACAGAAACTGACCTGAAACTGCAGTACTTCCCTAGCACAAGACTACAAGAAAGATCTAGAACACAAAGACAAATCAAAACACAAACTCAGCAACATGTCCATGTGGAACAGAAAAGCTCCCGTATAAAACAAGAATTTATTAAAAATAAAAGTATACTCCAATTTAGTTTTCTGATTGGAGAGCTTACTCACCGGTGGACATCCCATTGAAATTATGTGGTCAATGTTAAATGCTGTCAGTGTCGGCACTAAGATGAGGGAAAGTAGCTCTGTCAAAGAGAATCACCTTCATGGACTCGCTATAATGACGATCAGTTCTTGTTACAGTCATTAGTTGCATACTGGTTTATTAGTTTTAAATATATAACTTAGTAACATAGTTTATAAGACTGAAAAAAGACATCTGTCCAACTAGTTTAGCCTGTTATCCTGCAAGTTGATCCAGAGGAAGGCAAAAAACCCTGTGAGATAGAAGCCAATTTTCCTCAGTTTAGGGAAAAAATTCCTTCCCGACTCCAATGGGACAATCAGAATAACTCCCTGGATCAACAACCCATCTCTAGTAGCTATAGCCTATAATATTATTACACTTCAGAAATACATCAAGCCCCTCTTGAACTCTTTTAGTGAACTCACCATCACCACCTCCTCAGGCAGTGAGCTCTATAGTATCACTGCTCTTACCGTAAAGAATCCTTTGTGTATAAACCTTCTTTCCTCCAGACGCAGTGGATGTCCTCTCGTCCCAGTCACAGGCCTGGGGTTAAATAGATGATGGGAGAGATCTCTGTGCTGACCCCTGATATATTTATACATAGTTATTAGATCTCCCCTTAGTCATCTTTTTTTCTAAAGTGAATAACCCTAATTTTGATAATATTTTTGGGTACTGTAGTCCACCCATTCTATTTATTACTTTAGTTGCCCTTCTCTGAACCCTCTCCACCTCTGGTATGTCTGCCTTGTTCACCGGAGCCCAGACCTGTGTGGTCTGACTAGTGATTTGTAAAGTGGCAGGACTATGTTCTCATCACGGGCATCATTGCCCCTTTTGATGCAACCCATTATCTTATTGGCATTGGCAGCAGCTGCCTGACACTGGTTTCTACAGCTTAGTTTACGGTTCACCAAAATTCCTAGGTCCTTTTCCATGTCAGTATTACCCAGTGTTTTACCATTTAGTATGTACTGGTGACTTGTATTATTCCTTCCCATGTGCATAACCTTGCATTTATCAGTGTTAAACCTCATCTGCCACTTATCTGCCCAAGCCTCTAATCTATCCAGATCCCTATGTGGCAGTATACTGTCCTCTTCTGTGTTAATTATTTTACACAGTTTAGTGTCATCTGCAAAAATAGCTATTTTATTGTGCAAGCCTTTTACAAGATCATTAATAAATATATTGAAAAGAATAGGGCCCAATACTGACCCCTGTGGTACCCCACTAGTGATAGTGACCCAATCTGAGTGGGTACCATTAATAACCACCCTCTGTTTTCTATCACTGAGCCAGTTACTTACCCACATACAGACATTTTCTCCCAGTCCAAGCATTCTCATTTTATATACTAACCTTTTATGTGGTACAGTGTCAAATGCTTTGGAGAAGTCCAGATATACTACATCCATTGATTCACTGCGGTCAAATCTAGAACTTACCTCCTCATAGAAGCCATGCTGATATGGCATTATTTGCTTATTTTCAATGAGGTGCTCCAAAACCTTCAAACAGTTTACCCACAACAGATGTTAAACTTACTGGCCTATAGTTTCCGGGCTCTGTTTGTGAACCCTTTTTGAATATAGGCACCACATTTGCTATGCGCCAATCCTGTGCAACACTCCCTAATTAAAGAACATTTTAGGGTTAGTTTTACTCTCTTTGGCAATTAATCTCTCGGTCTCTAGTTTGGCTGCTTTTATTTGTCTTTTACATATTCTATTTTTTACTTATAGTTTTTCAATGCTTCTTCACTCCCCTCCTGTTTTAGTGATTTAAATGCTTTCTTTTTGTCATTTATTGCTTTCTTTACAATTGGGAGGTTATTACTTTATGGTCACTATTTCGCAGGTGTCCCCCAACTTGCACATCTGTTGTTCTGTCAGGTCTATTGGTTAATACTAAGTCCAGTATGGCCGTCCCTCTAGTCGGGTACTGAACCAGTTGCGAAAGATAATTGTCTTTCGGTATTGCCAAGAACCTGTTTTCTTTATGAGATATACAGGTTTCAGTTTCCCAGTCTATATCTGGGTAGTTGATGTCCCCCATAATAATAGCCTCATTGTGATCTGCAGCCTCGTCTAACTCGTTTAGTGATAGATTTTCTGTGGACTGTGGTATATTTGGTGGTTTATAATAAACTCCTATTAGTTTTTTTTTATTGTTTTTGGCTCCATGTATCTCTACCCACAGTGACTCCACATGTTCATGTCCATCACTTATATCTTCTCAAACTGTGAGCTTTAGACAGGACTTTACATAAAGGGAGACTCCTCCCCCTCTCCGGTTTTGATGATCCTTTCTAAACAGACTGTAACCTTGTACGTTAACCGCCCAGGCATAGCTATCATCCAGCCATGTCTCAGTTAATCCCACTATGTCATAGTCCTCCCCACACATCATTAATTCCAGTTCCCCAGTTTTATTAGTCAGGCTTCTGGCATTAGTATACGTACAATTAAGAGGTTTATGTATATTTTTTACCCTACATCTTTCCTCGTGAACTGTTCTAGTCCCTCCTTCCATTCCTCCCCCAGTTCCATTACCTTGCCCCAGGTGTCTATCTGCACTATCTTCCCCTTCTATAATGTAATTACCCTCCCTCCAGTCCCTAGTTTAAATACTCCTCCATCCTTCTAGCCATCTTTTCCCCCAAAACAGCCGCCCCTTCCCCATTGAGGTGCAGCCCGTCCTTACGATAAAGCCTGTAGCCAACAGAGAAGTCGGCCCAGTTCTCCAGGAACCCAAACCCCTCCTTCCTACACCAGTTCTTGAGCCACTTGTTAACCTCCCTAATTTCCCACTGCCTTTCTTGTGTGGCTCTAGGCAGTATTTTGGAAAACACTACCTTTGAGGTCCTTGCCCTAAGCTTGTGACCTAAATCCCTAAAATCATTTTTAAGGACGCTGCACCTACCTCTAACTTTGTCATTGGTTCCGATATAGACCATGACTGCTGGATTGTTACCTGGTTGAAAGTGGAGTAGAAGATACTGCTCTTATGGTCATATCAAAACTACAGAACATGTACATAAAGCAAAATAGACAAAATAGCAATACTTCAGAATAATAAAACAGTTAAAACCATAATAAGAGAGTTAATGTGAAAAAGGGGGCAATGTTGGGTGGCAGAAGGCTAGGCCATTACTTTCCAGGTAAATGCACATTTCCACTGCTTCACCTTATCAACCAAGAGTTAGCCAATGTAGAGTGCAGCACCCATTCTATACAATCTGTACAACTCTAGCTGCCATTTTAGGAAAAATGATTCATTACCATGAAGAGTAAGGAAATTCGGCTTCATGATGAATCAAATTTTTCCTAAACTTTGGGTTGAATTCCACTTTGGATGTTTCGATTCGCTCAACACTAATTGTAGGTATTATAGGAGTTAGTAGTAGCAGTCATTTCCACCGCGCATTTACTGTTTCCACTTTTAGTCCTTGCATCATGTGCAAAAGATGACTTGTTGTGTCAGAAATCTAAACAGAATATGATTATGGACAAATATGCTTTTGATGTGATATTGAATGTGGAATTCTTATAGAATATAGAGATTGCCAAATAACAGAAAATGTAAATGTAACTGGAACAGAGAGTTCTTCATTTAAATAAGTGATTCACAAATATTGAAACTACCAAACCTGACAAAAGGTATAGTGACTCTGAGGCCTACAGACTGGAACACAAAAATAATTGGCATATATAGCCATTACAACAAGAAAAATCTGGCATGCATATTCATCACAACAAGAAACAAATCTGTCATGCATATCCATCACAACAAGAAACAAATCCAGGCTGTCCAAAAACTACACCCAAGATTAAACAACTATGGCTATACTACAGGGATTTTAGAGTCAACGGATAAACTACAGTAGTCACTCCTAATGGACAAAGAAGTAAGGACTCTCAACACCAGGGAAGGAGTGTAAGAAGGTAAAGGAGTGACCAGAAACATCACAGACGTACAAAGAGTTCCAAACAAGCAGAGAGAGAAGCTTCTGAGCAGGAGATACCCATCTGGAGAACTGACAAGAAATTAATGTTATATATATCCTCTTAATTTGCCTCTCTCATGCAACTAAATGTTTTAGAAATGGGACTATCCTTCAGTCCCACTGTAGAAGTGGATGGGTTTGGACTTTATGTGGGTTAAAATAATTTTTAGACAAGTACGAGTGAAGGCAAAGATTTGCAGACTTTACCTGTTATGTTGGTTATGAATAATAAGTGTGTTCAATTTGTAGAAGTTTGATTTTCTTGTGAATATGGTGGAAATATTTATTGATCTAGTAACAAAGAGGATAGGAGGCTTTAAATGTGATACCAACCAACATGCCTATGACAAGAGCATCTAATATTTAAACGGGTTACCCCATGACTAATTTAAAAATTGAAAATCAGACATCATATACTACATGACAATCTCTTTCTAACAAATCTAGAACCAGCCCTGTACCTCACATCAAGTGATCTCCGCATTCATTGCTCTGATAGAATTATATCAAGCTGGCAGCTCAAGGAAAATATCCTTTTTGTTGTAGCTTTCTCCTTATCACAGCTTAGGAGGCGGTTGGAGGATGAAACTGAGCATGTCAGGACAAAGAAATTAGATTTTTTTTAATTAAATTACTCAGTGGCTATGCTAAATTTTTAATTACATGCATTTACAAAAGTATTCAGATCCAGGAGCTGGTTTAAAAACTGTAGAATATTTTTTTTAAGTCAAAGACAACTTGAGGACCAAGAGGTATACAGTAAACTGAATACAGATTAAATTGACGCATTAATTGTATGATATGTTGATGACAGCTAAGAACAAAGATATTATAGATGAGAAAATGTAGGCTTTTCTTAATTGATACACCAAGAACACTGGTTATATATGTCCTCCACAAGAATCTAATCTATCTGCCTAGTAGGATGATAATATCTGGGTGTGGCTTGTTGTTTAGCAATAACTCCATCTTCCTTGATAAAGTGTTTAGGAAAATTGTGTTTCAGATGCCATCACATTTCAAACACCATTGAATCTTTAGCTTAACTTGAATCAGTACATATTATGAATATTGATGGTGTGATTGTGGGCTCTTAGTGTAGCCTTCCTATATACTTCCATTGATCATGATAAGGGATTAAGACTAGAGTAGTGTCACATGTACTCACCAGCTCTTGATGTGACCTGGTGTAGGAAAGTTCATTCTGATGCTGATGGAGTTTGCTCTCATCAATAGCTACTTCTCATGAGGATGACTACTGTTACCTGCTATATAGAGAAAAAGCCATGGGGCCATTGTGGACCCCATGTATATGAAAGTATACATGGCTGCATTTGAGGATGAGTTTTTTATTCTCCCTCCATGGTGCACATCTGGAACTGGTGGAGGCACATAGATTGTATTTTTGTAATCTGGAATGAGCCAGAATTCCATCTGGTAGAATTCTTCACAGTTTTAATAGGGTTTACATTGAGCTTTAATTCACCATGGTCCACTTATGCTTTGAGCTGCAGTTTTTGGATATACATTTGTTAAGGAAACACATTACAAACACATGTGTTTATTAAAAAAAGCAGATATAAACTACTCCACTTGAGTAGTTGTCAATCACTTGTCATGGTCACCCATCCCCTGGAATAAGCTATTGCAAGTCTTTAGGATCAAGACTACCTGAATAGTCTTTCAGAAAACGCAGAAATAATAGTCAATCCATGCCTGGATCAGATACACTTATTTTGAAGAAGGGAGTCAATAAACCCAAGAGAATTCCTCATGTGTTAAACTACAACTTCCTCAGTGTAAGGATGAGCTTGAGAACGACTGGTTACAGTCAAATCGTTGCACATGTTTTGGTGAATAAACATTTATTAACACAGATTTTAAGACTTGGAGTGCTACAGTATTATTTAACACAATGGCATATCGCAAGGATATGCCACCAGTGTCATATAGGAGCAGATCCCACCTCTTGGACATGCACCTATCTCTAGAATAGGGCCCCCATAGGGCCCCCGCAAACACTGCCCCCTTCAGTTCTACGGGAGTCCTAAAAATAGCCTAGAGCTGGCTCAGCTATTTCTGGAACTCTCATAAAGATGAATTGAAAGGTGGCTGCGCTTGCGCAGTGTGCTCTTCATTCACTGCTATGGGAGTTCCAGAAATAGCCAAGAACGCTCACTCGGCTCTTTTCAGAATTCAGCACAGGCCACCTCTCCATTCACCTCTGGGAGCCCTGTTATAGAGATAGGACCCACACATATCTGATATTGGTGGTATATCCTGGCTATATTCCACCAATGTGTAAGGTGGGCCAACACCTTTAAAGCATCAAGAATATACAAATACATTTGATATTCGTTCCAAAACAGAAGATACACAGATCTGCCTATTTATACCTGCTAAATGCTGGCAATTTTCCAAATTTGCATCATTGTCAATTCTGGCTGTTTAACCCCTTAGATGCTGTGGGTTAAAATAGCGACTGCGACATCTAAGTGGTTTCAGAGGGAGAGGGCTCCCTCTCTTAGGCATTGGCATCCCACAGTCTTATTTCTGTCAGTGAGGAAGGCCCCCAGGTTTGCAGGTGCCAGAGGTGCAGCCTGATAGTACCTGTCAATTTCCTATTGACAGTATAATGAACTGCACTATGTAAGTACAGTGTATTATAGAAATGATCAACAGATTGCATGTCATTGTCCTTGTGAGAAGTATTTCACTGAAGAAATGTAAAAATAAAATCACCTCCACATATTTGTTATTACCACAATCATAATGACCTGCACTATACAATTATCATGTACTTTCATTTACCCACCCCCTCCACACAGTGAACACCGTAAAAAAAAAGAAAGAACCCAAACAAAAATGCCAGATTTGCAATGCAAAATATCCCCCACTGTTTCTATCACTGACCTTACTCAGCTATCTTACCATTTATACATTGCATGATTATTTATACATTGCTAAACTGACCCTATGAGTTTCTTCAATCAGAATCACCAGTGGTCAAGTAGACTGTTTAGTAATGTCTGTAAAAACATTGATATGTTTCACAGTGATTGTTGATACAGAGTCATGCTGGCACTTACTTTTGATTCATAATTATATATATAAAAATTATAATTATATAATTATATATATATTAAAATCCATGGTGAGACAATTAGATAAAAATTGAGATTAACAATTATAACAGTGCTATACATAAAAGGGATTTTTGGAACAAGGACATAGGATCCTATTACACGGGTCAGTAATAAATAACTTTAGGACCATTCATCCTCCATTCTCTTTGCATATTCTCAGCAGCACATCCCTGGTTTATACAGGGCCACGTGCTGCCAGCAAACAAGAGTTTATAGTGCAGCATGAAAGATGCAATAACCCGACAAATGAGTGATCTGCTGTACCTTTACACAAGCCAATTTTTATGAATGAGCGCTTGTATAAATGTTTGTTCCAGTTGTTTACATAGCACACATTTTTTCACTTCTTTTTATCTGTTTTCTTTATTTCTTAGATTTGGGAAATAAAAGTTAAGTTTGAAGTAGCAAAGCACATGTAATCAGAAGGGCGCTTGATCTGAGGCTCCACTACCATTATGATTTTTCTTAATATGCACATTAAGCCTTTGGTGCACTGAGGGTGTCACCATTGCTTTTTTTGCAACCAAATTCTTTTCATTGTTTTGCCAGGCCCCTCCCTCACTGCTGTGGCACTGCCTGGTCCTGCCAATTAAGAAAATGTATCATAACTCAGGAACAAAGCCTCAGATCAACAAAAGAAAAACAGCATTTTAATCAGGTGATCCACAACTATGGGGATATTGATCAAACTGGTGTAAAATTGAACTGGCTTAGTTGCCCATAGCAACCAATCAGATTCCACCTTTCATTTTTAACAGCTTCTTTGGAAAATTAAGGGGGAATTTGATTGGTTGCTATGGGCAACTAAGCCAGTTCTACTTTACTCCAGTTTGATAAATCTCCCACTATATGTCTAAGCAAACAGTTAAATAGGGAGGTTGTTGGTGACAGATTCCGTTTAAGGTACATAATACTCTGTGTGGCCCTGCAGACCCTTCATCTAACTATAAATAGCGGTCTCAGCACCCTAACCATCACCACCGAGAACCTTTAACCACTTCCAGACCGGGCCATTTGCCCCCTTCCTGAGCAGGCCTAATTTTGCCACTTTATGTGGCAATAACTTTGAAACTCTTTTACTTATCCAAGTAATTTTTCTCGTGACACATTGTACATCATGTTAATGGAAAATATGAGTCAATGTATTTCACCTTTATTTATAAAAACACCAAAAGTTAACAAAAATGTTAAAAAATTCATTGTTTTCTAAATTTGAATCTCTCTGCTTTTAAGATAGTGATACCTCATAAAATACTCCTTAATTTACATTCACCATATGTCTACTTTATGTTGGCATAATTTTGGTAATGCAATTTTATTTTTTAGGATGTCAGAAAATTTAGAGTTTTAAAAGCAATTTTTGAAATGTTCACGAAAATTTCCAAAATATTTTTTTTTAGGACCAGTTCAATTCTGAAGTCATTTTGAGGAGCTCACATAATATAAACCACGCATAAATACCCCATTTTAGAAATAATACCCCTCAAACTATTCAAAACTGGTTTTAGAAATGTTGTTAACCCCTTAATTATTACACAGGAATTAAAGCAAAATAGAGGTAAAATTTAATAAATTTAATAAACCTCAGTATTTATTACCCTGATTCTGCAGTTTACAGAAACACCCCATATATGGTCGTATACCACTGTATGGGCACATGGCAGGGCTCAGAAGGCAAGCAGACCCATATGATTTTTGGAGGGTAGATTTTGCTGGAATGGTCTTAGTGTGCTATGTTGCATTTAAGAGACCCTGAGGTACCCCCAAAGTGAAAACTCCCAAAAAATGACCACATTTTTTAAATATATATATATATATATTTTTTTTTTTTTACAAGAAAATGGTGCTTTAGGCTCAAACTTTCTTTTTCACAAAAGATAACAGGAGAATATCCCCCCCACAATTTGCTACCCATTTTCTCCTGAATACAGTAACACCCCAATTGTGGTCATAACTGTTATTTGGGGATACTCCAGGGCTCAGAAGGAAAGGAGTGGCATCTGGATTTTCTAACATGGAATTTTTTTGTTGACTGAGCTGCGTGAGGGCTTATTTTTTGCAGGACAAACCGTAGTGTTTTTTGCACCATTTTGGGGTACATTTGGCTTTCTGGTAGCTTTTTATCTCATTTTTTTGAGAGGTGAACTCACAAAAAAGCTGTTTGGTGTAATTTTTCTATATTTTTTTTTACACTGTTCACTTGATGGGGTAGATCATGTGACATTTTTGTAGATCCAGTTGTTACGGACACAATAACACCAACTATGTCTAGTTTATTTTTTTCATGTTTTTGTGTTGCCATTTTCTTAGAGCCATATTTTTTTAATTTTTCTGGCTATGGTCTTGTGTGAGGGCTTGTTTTTTGTGGAATGAGGTTATGTTTTTATTGCTACCATTTTGGGCTACATCCGACTTTTTGTTTGATTGATATTATATTTTTGGGAGGTGAGGTGACTAAAAAAAGCTGCGGCAATACAAAATATGTCTATTTTTATTTTTACATTTTACACAATAAGAGGAATTTTAGTAAAAAAGATCATGTTTTTGTGTTGGTATTTTTTAAAAATTTTCTGGCTATGGTATTGTGTGGGGATTTATTATTTGCGGGATGAGGTGACGCTTTTATTGGTACCATTTTTGGGTGCATACGACTTTTTGATTGAATAACATTATGTTTTTTTAGTTGCTAATATTTTTTTTTTT
This sequence comes from Bufotes viridis, assembly GCA_033119425.1. Classification (NCBI taxonomy): domain Eukaryota; kingdom Metazoa; phylum Chordata; class Amphibia; order Anura; family Bufonidae; genus Bufotes; species Bufotes viridis. The sequence continues at coordinate 163,425,451 of CM065592.1, forward strand.
TCAATTGTTAACACTTTTTTAATGACTTAATTGGTGACATTTTTTGTTTTACATGTGAAAATTTCTTTTTTTTTTTATAAAACACTTTATTATTTTTATTTTTTTATTTTTTATTTTACACTTTTTTTCTCCCATAAGGTCATACAAGACCTCTGGGGGACATTTAACTTTCCTTTGTTTTTTTCACTATTGATTTCTCCTCTAACTGGGGCTGACATAGTTGCCCCAGTTAGAGGGGAAATACACCCCCCAGAGAGGCTTTACAGCAGTATACTATGCTGTACAGCAATATACTATGCTGTACAGCCTCAGCGCATGGCTGATCGTGGTCTATAAAAGACCAGACAGCTCCTGCACTCTCTTGGCCCCAGCGGTCACATGACCACCGGGCCGGGACAGGAAGCCGCACACTGCTTTCTGATCTGTATACACACTGTGTATACAGCGATCTAGAAGGCAGGGACACTCAGGAACGGTCCCTGTCTTCTCTCTGGGTTGACCTGCTGTCAGTGATAGCGGGGCCCACGCTCAGCAGCTAGGCAATTAGCGTGCAGCTGCCATCTCTGAAAAGATATTCTAAAACGTCTGATCGGAGATAAATCCGACCGCCCAGGACGTTTATAGTCAATGGGCTGTCAGGAAGTGGTTAAGAAAAGTTTCCTGTAATAGGAGGTCCACTTTAAATTTTCCATGTTATATAACGCTTGCTTTGTAGGTTTCTTATTTTTATTGGCATGGTGCTCTACAGTTATCATTTATTTAAAGGACATTTATAATTTCTAGCACTTTATGAGAAAACATGTTCAGTAATGCATTTCAAAGAGAGTCACTTAAGTGCTACACCATGTCCAGCAAGAAAGGTACTGAATAGGTATGGATGAATGCGTAGAATACAGTAGTATTATATGCTTCAATAGTCATCTATGAATAACATTGAGTAAAGTGAACAAAGCCCACTAAAGCAAAGTGCCAAAATCACCAGAGTTCCTGTAAGGCCAGTGGTTCACAAAGTAATTGCTATGTCTGCTCATGCATGTAGCCCTGGCACACTTTACCTATTCCTATTAGCATTTTGTTGTTATTGTCTTACTTCTTTAATATCAACCAACACTCTTGAACCTTCTCATAAACTATAGTGATTAACCCCTTCCAGACTGCCCAATGTAAATTTGTAAAAATGGCTCCCGCTCGCAACAGTTTTAAACTGCAGATGCCAGGGACTAATGTATGCGATTGACAAGAACTTCGATAGCATAAAATTTAACTCTTCAGATGCCGTGGTCAAATGTGACTAATGTATCTGGGACGTTAAAGACCGGGACCACACGCAGCTCCTATCCTCAGGAGTGGTACAGGGCTGCCGCACACTAGTTCTTATGGAGAGCCTGTTTGTGGCAGGGCTCCATAGGAACACAGTGTAATTCTAATAGACTCCAAGGCTATTGCCGATTATAGTTCCCTAGGGGGGAAAGTTTAAAAAAAGAAAAAGGTTTTTAAAAATATAAAAAAATAAAAATATAAAAATTCTAATCACTCCTCTTTCCCCAAAATAAAAATACATACATAATTAAATAAATTAACATCATGGGTATTGCCACATGCAAAAATGCCTGTACTATTAAAATATAAAAATATTTATCAATATGGCAAACGCAGCCAAAAACTAAAAACGCCAATTTGCCGTTTTTTGTCTCTTCACCTCTCACAAAAAATTAAATAAAAAGTGATCAAAAAGTCATACACATCCCAGGATGGTATCAATGAAAAGTACAGATCGTCTCGCAAAAAAATTAGCCCTCAAACAGCAACACACACATAAAAATAAGAAAGTTATGGAGGTCAGACTATGGCAATGCAAAATAAAAATTAGTTTTTTCCAAAGTTTTAAAATAATTTTTCAGTTTTAAAATGCAAGAAAAACTATGCATGTGCAGTTTTGTTCTGATCGTAATGACCCAGAGTATAAAAGTAACAGGTCACTTTTACTGTATAGGAAACTGTGTACAAAAAAACATGGTGTTTTTTTATAATTCCACCCCATTTAATTTTTATCCCGCTTCCCACCACATTGTATGCCACCATAACTTGTGCCATTATAAAGTACATCTTGTCCCGCAAAAAACAAGCCCTCATACGTCTACGTTCATGAAAAAGTAAAAAAGTTATGGCTTTGTGAAAGCTAGGAGTAAAAAAAAAAAATGGAAACTCACCAGTCTTGAAAGGGTTAATAGACGTTACAGTAAGGATCTAGGTCAGTATTGACCTACTACTACTACTAAATAATAATAATATTATATTCCAACATCATATATGGTCTAGTAAGAGACATTTTGATTCTCTAATTCTGGGGCCAGTCGGGTTTTGGTTCCCCCAAGCCACAAAATCCATCTCTCCTTCCTTATCTGACTAGTTGTCCATGCTGATGATAATAACAGCTGACGCTGTATATTAGTTATGGCAAAATCTGACTTTGCTAGTGTAGCATATTGTATTAGGTCACTAAAATAATAACAAATTATATAATAAGACTGAAAAATAAATACATAAATCTTACAATGCTAACTGGTTTAAACTCAAGGTAATTCAGTTGGATTTATATATATACCATCAAACAACAATATCACTTCCGATTCACACAAATTAGGGATTTTTGTCATCAAATACATTGTATACATATAAAACAAAATCACCCTTTCCCTTCCCTCTCCTCTATCCACCCCTCAAGACAAGGAAGGCACAGATAAAAAAAACAAATTTATTTCTCTTTGGTATACTTAAATGTCTCAAGGTACCCAAAATGCATACAATTCGATCCCTTTCAATTTTATAGTCATACACTTTATTAATTGCTGTAATTATTTCAAATCAGTATCTGAACAGTTTCGGGCATCTCCATAACAAATGTATCAACCCTGCATGTTCTGTCATGAACACGATTGAAAGTCAATGGGGGCGGATCCGTTTTCTAGTGTCACCACACCACGTTTTTCTGTCCATAATGGGGACGCAACCAAACGGAACGGAATGCATTTTGGTGCATTCTGTTTCATTACAGTTGTTTTGTCCCCATTGACAATGAATGGGGACAAAACTGAAGCGTTTTCATCCGCTATTGAGATCCTATGACGGATCTCAATAGCGGAATTGAAAACGCTAGTGTGAAAGTAGTCTTAGGCACTCATCTGTTCCTCTCAGCCTCATTCTCTTTAGCTGAGCTGGAGAGTGATGCAATCTACGCAACAACAAAAAAATTGGGAAATTCTGTGGGAAGCCATAAAAGACACTGTCCAAGTGGACCCACTTACATCTACCCATACTTTATCTTCCATTATACTGACTTCCTTTTCCCATTTACTACTTGAATTTACCTTTACACTATGGCCTCTTTCACATGGGCGTCACAGTTAAGATGCTGGTCCGTTGCAGGAAAATGTGCAATTTTTCAGTGCGAGTGCAAACCGTTTGAATGCGTTTTGCACGCACGTGAGAAAAATTGGCATGTTTGGTACTCAGACCCGAACCCGGACTTCATCACTGAAGTTCGGGTTTGGGTTAGTTGTTATGTCGATTTTATTATTTTCCCTTATAACATGGTGATGGATCATGTGATGGACCATGTGATGAGCTTAGTGACATTACCACAGGTCCTTTACCCACAGCTGAAGAGAGAACAGGAGACTGGCACCTACGTGATCAATTGGAGGAGGTGAGTTAATTATTTTTTATTTTTAACCCTCAATTGTCCTTTTACTTAGCATTCTGTATTAAGAATTCTATTATTTTCCCTTATAACCATGTTATAAGGGAAAATAATAAAGATCGGGTCCCCATCCCGATCGTCTCCTAGCCATCATGCGGGAAAATCGCACTGCATCCGCACTTGCTTGCAGATGCTTGCAATTTTCACGCAGCCCCATTCACTTCTATGGAGCCTGCGTTGCGTGCAAAACGCACAATATAGAGCATGCTGCGATTTTCACGCAACGCACAAGTGCACAGCCCCATAGAAGTGAATGGGTCCGGATTCAGTGCGGGTGTAATGCGTTCACATCACGAAAACTCGCCTGTGTGAAAGGGGCCTATTACTTTTTGCACTCTATACCACCTTATACATTTTCGCTAACGCCCCTTTGGATTTCTTAATTCTTAACAAGTTCTTAAATTCTTGATCCTCTGCATTTTTGTATCTTTTTTGAGTAAGTGACGAACCTTTAGCATTCCTCAGTTGTAAATACTTATAAAAGTCTCTATGTGAAATCTCATATTCCCTTACCAAATTACCAAATTCTTTTATTATCTCTCCTTCAAATATTTGACTTACTCTACTTATACCTTTTTGTTCCCAATTGATATATTCTTTAATTTTTTTATCTCCTGTAAATGTACATTAGTCCATAAGGGAGTGAATTCTAAATAACCCTTTATCCCCATGGTACCTTTTAGCTCCTCCCATATTTTATTTATCATAAACAATACTGAGTTTACCCCACTTTTCCTTAAATAACTTGTTTCCAACACCTCAAATATCGAATCGTGCATTACCTTATCTCCCAATTTAAACAACTCTTCCTTTATCATATCATTTAGCTCAAATTTATTTGATCAGGTTGTGCAACCAAATAATAAGTGTACCAATCTGGTAATGCCAATCCACCTTCTTTCCCAGGTGGTTGGAGTATTTCCTTTCTAATTCTAAGAAAGATTGTCTTCAGCAAATTTATCAGACCCATCATATATAAAGGAATCCTACACCATATAGTAGTCTTCCCCCTAAGTCTACTCACCAAAGGGAGAACATTTAACTCAACATATCTAAATATTCAATACCTTCTTACCCTATTACTTTTACCCCTGTGTTTATCCTCATCTGATCAACTCCCAAAGCCATTACAAGTGATTTACCCCAATTTAGCTTCAAACCGGGGAAATATCCAAACATGTCCAAAACTTTTATCACTTCCTCCACTCCAGTATCCAAATCCCCGAGAAATAATAAAATATAATCTGCGTATAGTGCAATTTTCCCTTCAATATTGCAATATTCAAACCCCTGTATCTTTCAATTCTTTTTAATCAACATAGCTAGTGGTTCTGTTGCTAATGCAAAAAGCAACAAGATAAGGGACATTGCTGGCGAGTTCTTCTAGTGAAGGAAAACAGCAGAGACATTTCCCCATCTACCGATACCCTTGCCCTAGGATTCTTGTATTTTAACTTAATCGAATTTATAAAATTCTCCCCAAAGCCCAAAGACCTAAGTACAGCCCATAAATACTCATATTCCATACAGTCAAAAGCATTAACTGCATCTAAAAATATCCTTTCCTTCCCCCTCTACACCTCCCAAAGAAACATTAAAAAAGCCTTCTATTATTGGTCTGAAGATTCCTTCTTGGAATAAACCCAGTTTGGTCCTCATTAATTATTTCACTTATTACTTTCCCTAACCTATTTGCCAAGACTTTGGCAAGTAATATTGCCCTATACGAATCGGGTTCCATAGGGTCTTTATCTTCTTTGGGTAGGACTATAATTGTTGCCTCCTCCATTGTCATTAAAAGTTTACCCATTCTTTTAGCCTCCCACAAAGTCTCCAGCAACATCGGCAACAACTCCTTCCCCAATTCCTTATATATCTCAAAGGGAAGGCCATTATTTTCCGGGGCTATCCTATCCTTTGCAGATTTCACTACTATATTAATTTCTTCTAAATCAATTTCTCTATCCAATTCTATTTTTTGGGCTTCTGTAATCTTCTTGAATGTAATCTTATTCAAGTGGCTTTAAAGCTCTTACTTATTATATTTTATCTTGGACCTATATCGTTTTTGATAATACTCACTAACACTTCCACTATCATATTTGGATCTTTAACTACTTGTCCTTAATCATTTTTGATTGCATATATCATTATATTCTTTTTTTATTTGTACCGTATATACTCGAGTATAAGCCGACCCGAGTATAAGCCGACCCCCCTAATTTTACCCCAAAAAAACTGGGAAAAGTAGTGACTCGAGTATAAGCCGAGGTGGAAATGGATGTCACTGTTATGGGGGATCTGTGGATGACACTGTTATGGGATGGGGGCTGTGGATGGCACTTATGGGATGAGGGGATGTGGATGACACTGTTATGGGATGGGGGATGTGGATGGCTCTTATAGGATGAGGGGATGTGGATGACACTGTTATGGGAAGGGGAGGATGTGGATGGCACTTATGGGATGAGGGGATGTGGATGACACTGTTATGGGAAGGGGGATGTTGATGGCACTTATGGGATGAGGGGATGTGGATGACACTGTTATGGGATGGGGGCTGTGGATGGCACTTATGGGATGGGGGCTGTGGATGGCATCCACAGATCCCCATCCTATAACAGTGCCATCCACATCCCCATCCCATAACAGTGCCATCATCCCCATCCTAACAGTGCCATCCACATCCCCTCATCCCATAACAGTGCCATCCACATCCCCCATCTCCCCATTACCGCTCATGTATAGTTTTTAAATTCGATTATTCTATACAGTTATTCTTACTATAATTCTTGCCCCCTCTGTACTTCATCACATGCGGCAGTCGGGCAGTGAATACTTCAGGCTGGGCGGGAGAGCGAGCGCAGTGTGACTGACGTCAAGTGCCTGCGCCGCCTGCTTCATTCATAAAGCAGGCCGGGCAGGCACGTGACATCAGCAAGTCACGCTGCTCTCGTCCGCCCGGCATGAAGTATTCACTGCCCGACTGCCGCATGTGATGTACAGAGGAGGCAAGAATTATAGTAAGAATAACTGTATAGTATAATCGAATTTAAAAACTATACATGAGCGGTGGGGCCGGAGTGCGGTGAGCGCATCGGCCCTGCCGCAAATGCCCGCCCCCAGCTCCTCCCCCCGCTCCTCCTCCCACTCCACTCTCACAGATTTTTAATTTATGACTCGAGTATAAGCCGAGTTCGGTTTTTTCGGCACAAATTTTGTGCCGAAAAACTCGGCTTATACTCGAGTATATACGGTAATTACATTTGCTAATACCCTTCCAGACATCTCACCTTCTGTATAGTAGTTTACCCTTTGAAGAACTTAGATGCCTGGGCTTTCTCCATTTGTTGATCCCTTATCTCTTTTTGAACTGTTTCCCATTTATCTAGATTTAGTTTATTTGGGTTACACATACACCTATTTTTGCCCTCATTAATTCATTCTCCAACTTCTTCATTTCTATACCCTTTATTTTCTTCCAATAATCAATCTTATTACCTAATAATCCCCTCAAATAAGCCTTAGCAACCGGTAATTCAGTTGGATTTTAAAGGATAACTGTCATATTTTCACTCAAAATTAAATTTTCCTATATGTTGTTGCTGCTGTGGTGATAATCCATGATCACTAATTATTGTGTTCACATACCACTTGTTTAACCACTTGATGACCGCCCATAGGATATAAACGTCCTATGGGTGGTTGTCTATCTCTGAACGGCAGTAACAGCTCACCGAGCACTGTGTATGCAGAGCAGGAAACGCTATGCGCTTCCTGTCCCGGCCCGGTGGTCATGTGACCGCCGGGGCCGGGAGAGTGCAGGAGCTGTCGGGTCTTTCACAGACCTCGATCAGCCCTGCACTGAGGCTGTACAGCGATGTACTCTGCTGTACAGCCTCTCTAGGGGCTGTATTTGCCCTGTAACTAGGGCTACTATGTCAGCCCCAGTTACAGGAGAAATCAATAGTGAAAAAAAACAATGAAGTTAAATGTTCCCCAGAGGTCTTGTATGACCTAATGTAGGACTTAAAGTGTAGAATAAGAAAAATAAATAAATAAAGTGTTAAAAAAATTAAGGTTTTCATGTAAAAAATAAATAAATCCCCAATTAAGTAATTCAAAAAAATGTTAAAAATAGAAAAAAATTCATAAAATAGACATATTTGGTATTGCTGCGTCTGTGACTGCGTCTATAAATATATCACATGATCGACCCCGTCCGCTAAACACCATAAAAAAATAAAAATAAAAACTGTGTAAAAAAGCCATTTTTGTCATCTTAAATCACAAAAAGTGCAACAACAAGTGAATAAAAAATGCGTATGTCCTACAAAATGAAACCAATAAAACCGTCACCTCATCCCGGAAAAAATGAGCCCCTACATAAGGAAAATCGCTCAAAAATTTTTAAAAACTATAGCTCTCAGAACATGGAGACATTAAGAGATCATTTTTTGTTTAAAAAATGCTATTATTGTTTTAACCCCTTAAGGACCAGAGTTTTTTTTTGCGTTTTCGTTTTGCGCTCCCTGCCTTCCCAGAGCCATAACTTTTTTATTTTTAGTTCACATAGCCATATGAGAGCTTGTTTTTTGCGGGACAAGTTGTACTTTCCAATGACACCATTTAATATTGCATATGATGTAGTGGGAAGCTGGAAAAAAATTCCAAATCGGGTGAAATTGCAAAAAAAAGTTCGATGTACGATATTTTTACTCTACAGGTCAGTACGAATCCGGCAATACCCTATATGTATAGGTTTTCTTGCGTTTTGATAGTGAAAGACAAATTCTAAAGTGGGAAAAAAATCAGTTTAACTTTTTTGTCACTATGTTTTGACCCCTATAACTTTTTTGTAATTATATGTACAGAGCTATATGGGGGCTCATTATTTGCGACATAATCTTATCTTTTTATTGATACCATTCTGAGGTGTGTATGACTTTTTGATCACCATTTATGAATTTTTTGTGGAAAATTAAGCGACCAAAAATGGCGAATCTGTCATTTGGACGCTTTTTTCCGTTTTGCTGTATTGACATATGGGGAATATTTTTTAATATTTTTATAGTATGGGCATTTTCGCATATTGCGACACCCATGATGTGTATTTTTATAATTTTTTAAATTTTAGCAAAAGAGGGGTGATTTGAACTTTTATGTTTTTTAAAAAAAAAATGTTAAACTTTTTTTTTTTTTTTACACTTTTATATAGTTCCCGTTGGGAACTATAACTTAAAAACATTTGATTGCGATTATCATACATTCCAATGCAATTGCATTGGAATGTATGAAAAAATCGCATAATTCCTATGAAGCCTATTACAGGCAAGGCTCCATAGGAAATACTACAGAGCAGCCTGGGCTTCATTCAAAGAAACCCAGGCTACTACAGGCGCGCTCCGGCTCTTCCGATCGCCACACGGGGGAGCCGGAGCGCAAACTGAAAGTAAAACTTTTGGTTTGTGCGCGCTCAGATGCCGTGGTCAGGGTTGACCACGGCATCTGAGGGGTTAAATGTCTGCGATCGGGAAATCGCTGCCGGTCGCGGACATTAGCCGCAGGTGTCTTCTACAAGTATCATGCGGCTAAGGCGCCCGCATGGAGCAAGAGCGGGCACCATCTTTAAAGACCGGACACAGGAGGTACGGGTACGTCCTGTGTCCTTAAGAGGTTAAAGTGAAATAAATAAAAGAAAGCAGACATATTAGGTATCGCCGCGTTTGTAACAACCAGCTTTATAAAAATATCACATGACCTAACCCCTCAGATGAACACCGTAATAAAAATAAATAAAAACAATGACAAAAAAGCCATTTTTCGTCATTTATCATCACATAAAGTGCAATAGTACCAATCAAACAGTCACCTCAACCCGCACAAAATGAGACCCTAACTAATACAATCAGTCAAAAAAATATAAAAGCTATGGCTCTCTGACTATGGAAACACTAAAACAGGCATCCTCAAACTGCGGCCCTCCAGCTGTTGTAAAACTACAACTCCCACAATGCCCTGCTGTAGGCTGATACCTGTAGGCTGTTCAGGCATGCTGGGAGTTGTAGTTTTGCAACAGCTGGAGGGCCGCAGTTTGAGGATGCCTGCACTAAAACATCATTTTTTGGGTTTAAAAAATGCTATTATTGTGTAAAACTTAAATAAATAAGAAAAAGTATACATATTAGGTATTGCCGCATCCGTAACAACCTGCTCTATAAAAATATCACATGACTTAACCCCTCAGGTGAATGCTGTAAAAATAAATAATAAAAACTGTGGTATAACAACCAATTTGTTGGTCACCTTGCCCCATAAAGTGTAATAATCAATTATCAAAAGTCATATGCACCTAAAAATTGTACCAATAAAAACATCAACTATTCCTTAAAAAAAAATAGCCCCTGCACGATTGGCCTAAAAAAAAATGGAGATACAAAAACATAATTTTTTTTTCAAAAATGCTTTATTATGTAAAACTGAAACAAACAAAAAAAGAAAGTAAACATATTTGATATAATTTCGTCTGTAACAACCTGATCTATAAAAAAGTGCATGATTTACCGTGTTACATGAATGTTTTAACCCCTTAAGGACTCATCCCTATTTCACCTTTAAGGACCCGGCCATTTTTTGCAAATCTGACCAGCGTGACTTTATGTGGTGATAACTTTTAAACGCTTTTACTTATGCAGGCCATTCTGAGACTGTTTTTTCGTCACATATTGTACTTCATGACACTGGTAAAATGGAGTCAAAAAAGTTCATTTTTATTCATAAAAAATAACAAATTTACCCAAAATTTTGAAAATTTAGCAATTTTCCAACTATCAATTTCTTTTTTTCTATAATACATAGTAATACCTCCAAAAATAGTTATCACTTTACATTCCCCATATGTCTACTTCATGTCTAGATCATTTTGGGAATGATATTTTATTTTTTGGGGATGTTACAAGGCTTAGACGTTTAGAAGCAAATCTTGAAATTTTTCAGGAATTTTCAAAACCCACTTTTTAATGACCAGTTCAGGTCTCAAGTCACTTTGTGAGGCTTACATAATAGAAACCACCCAAAAATGACCCCATTCTAGAAACTACACCCCTCAAGGTATTCAAAACTGATTTTACAAACTCTGTTAACCCTTTAGGTGTTCCACAAGAATTAATGGAAAATAGAGATAAAATTTCAAAATTTCACTTTTTGGCAGATTTTTCATTTTAATAATTTTTTTCCAGTTACAAAGCAAGGGTTAACAGCCAAACAAAACTCAATATTTATTGCCCTGATTCTGTAGTTTGCAGAAACACCCCATATGTTATCGTAAACTGCTGTACGGGCACACGGCAGGGCGCAGAAGGAAAGGAATGCCATACGTTTTTTGGAAGGCAGATTTTGCTGGACTGTTTTTTTTACACCATGACCCATTTGAAGACCCCTGATGCACCCCTAGAGTAGAAACTCAAAAAAAATGACCCATTTTAGAAACTACACCCCTCAAGGTATTCAAAACTGATTTTACAAACTTTGTTAACCCTTTAGGTGTTCCACAAGAATTAATGGAAAATAGAGATAAAATTTCTAAATTTCACTTTTTGGCAGATCTTTTTTCCAGTTACAAAGCAAGGGTTAACAGCCAAACAAAACTCAACATTTATTGCCCTGATTCTGTAGTTTACAGAAACACCCCATATGTGATCGTAAACTGCTGTACAGGCACATGGCAGGGCGCAGAAGGAGAGGAATGCCATACTGTTTTTGGAAGGCAGATTTTGCTGGACTAGTTTTTTGACACCATGTCCCATTTGAAGCCCCCTGATGCACTCCTAGAGTAGAAACTCCAAATAAGTGACCCCATTTTAGAAACTACGGGATAGGGTGGCAGTTTTGTTGGTACTATTTTAGGATACATATGATTTTTGGTGGCTCTATATTACACTTTTTGTGAGGCAAGGTAACAAGAAATATTTGTTTTGGCACCGTTTTTATTTTTTGTTATTTACAACATTCATCTGACAGGTTAGATCATGTGGTATTTTTATAGAGCAGGTTATTACTGACGCGGTGATACTAATATGTATACTTTTTTTATTTATGTAAGTTTTACACAATGATTTCATTTTTGAAACAAAAAAATCATGTTTTAGTGTCTCCATAGTGTGAGAGCCATAGTTTTTTTAGTTTTTGGGCGATTATCCTGGGTAGGGTATGATTTTTGTGGGATGAGATGATGGCTTGATTGCCACTATTTTGGGGTGCATATGACTTTTTGATCGCTTGGTATTACACTTTTTGTGATGGCTTTTTTTACACCGTTTTTTAGTTTTTTTTTTTCGGTGTTCATCTGAGGGGTTGGGTCATGTGATATTGTTATAGAGCAGGTTATTACAGACACGGCGATACATAATATGTATACTTTTTTATTTATGTAAGTTTTACGCAATAATATCATTTTTGAAACAAAAAAAAAATCATGTTTTAGTGTCTCCATATTCTGAGAGATATAGTTTTTTCAGTTTTTGGGCGATTATCTTAGATAGGGTCTCATTTTTTGCAGGATGAGATGACAGTTTGATTGGGACTACTTTGGGTGTGTATGACTTTTTGATCGCTTGGTATTACACTTTTTTGTGATGTAAGGTGACAAAAAATTGCTTTTTTACACCATTTTTTTTAAAGGTATCTACTTGAGGGGTTAGGTCATGTGATATTTTTATAGAGCAGGCTTTTACGGATGCGGCGATACCTAATATGTGTAGTGTATTTTATTTTTTTTATTTTTATTCAGTGATGTGTGTTTTTTTTATCACTTTTTTTTTCACTTTTTTACTTTTTTTTTAATCCAGACCCATTTGGTTCTTGTTGATCCAGTGGATCTGGTGTTTATCTAATACAGTACAGTACACCATATCGTGTACTGTACTGTATTTTTTTACTTTACATAGTCTAATCAGACTTTTGCCTTTAGCAGAAGTCTGATTAGACTTACAGTACCATGGCAAGCAGGACGCCTCTGAAAGCGTCCTGCTGCCATGGTAACCATCACTCGCTGCCAGAACAGCGGGTGATGGTCGGGGAGCTGCTGTGCCTTTGCAGAGAGAGCTCCCTCCCTGTTAACCCCTTCCATACAGTGGTCCATACGGACTACGGCATGGAAGGGGTTAAAACTGCTGACATCTGCAGCACAGATGTCAGCAATTTTTAGCAGAGTGTCAGCAATGTGCTGACACTCTGCTATAACCACTAGCCTTCAGAGAAACATTACAGAGGAGCCGCGCCGCCTGCAACCACAATATGATTAGATGCCGCAGGGGGGGTTAAAATATAACACTTGGGGAACAGTTAGTCTCTGATCCCCACGGTCAGAGATCAGAGATCGCAGAAAGCGCTGCAAACCGCAGGTCTGAATTGACCTTTGGTTTGATGCGATCGCCGATACGGGGGGGTCAAAGGCCCCCCCCGGCGTTTTGACAGGATGCCCACTGAATGATTTCAGCGGACATCCTGTTCCTATTAACCCCCGCCGCTCCGCACTCTCATTTTAAAGATATGACGTACTGGTACGTCATGGGTTCTTAAGGACTCGGGAACCATGACATATCGGTACGTCATGCGTCCTTAAGGAGTTAAAAAATAAAAAATAAAAACATTGCCAAAACAGCATTTTTTTGTTACCTTACCTCACAAAAAACGTAATATAGAGCAATCAAAAATCATATGTACCCCAAAATAGTACCAATAGAACTGGCATCTTATCCCCTAGTTTCCAAAATGGGGTCAATTTTGGGGAGTTTCTACTGAAAGGGTGCATTAGAGGGGCTTCAAATGGGACACGGCATCTAAAAACCGATTCAGTAAAATCTGCCTTCCAAAAACCATACGGTGCTCATTTTCTTCTGCGCCCTGCCGTGTGCCCTTACATCAGTTTAGGACTACAAGTGGGGTGTTTCTGTAAACCGCAGAATCAGGGTAATACATAATATGCTTTGTTTGGCTGTTAACCCTCGATGTGTTAAATAATAAAATGGATTAAAATGGAAAATCTGCCAAATAAGTGAAATTTAGAAATTTCATCTCCATTTTCCTTTAATTCTTGTGGAACACCGAAAGGGTTAACAAAGTTTGTAAGATCAGTTTTGAATAACTTGAGGGGTGTAGTTTCTACAATGGGGTCATTTATGGGGGTTTCCACTGTGTAAGCCCCACAAAGTGACTTTAGACCTGAACTGGTCCATACAAAGTGGGTTTTGGAAATTTTCTAAAAAATTATGAGATATCTTCTAAAATTCTAAGCCTTCTAACGTCCTAAAAAAATAAAATTTCATTTACAAAATGATGCCAACATAAAGTAGACATATGGGGAATGTTAGTTAATAAATATTTTATGAGGTATCACTTTCTGCTTTAAAGGCAGAGAAATTGAATTTTTCTAACTTTTTGGTAAATTTGGGATTTTTTCATAAATAAAGGTGAAATATATTGACTCAAATTTATGACTATCATAAAGTACAATGTGTCACGAGAAAACAGTCTCAGAACGGCCTGGATAATAAAGGTGTTCCAAAGCTATTACCACATAAAGTGACACATGTCAGATTTGCAAAATTAGGCCTGGTCAGGAAAGGGAAAATGGCCATGACTGGAAGTGGTTAAAGTGAAAAGTGGCAGGGTCCTGAAGGGGTTAATGCCACTGTTCAGATTACTCTGTAGTTCTGGTGAATCCTGTTAATAAGCAATCCTTTCGACCCCTGACGAAGCCGGACGTTGCTGGCGATACGCGTGGGGCGCTTTCTCTTATCCGACGGTAGTCCATTGTGGGTATTTGGCACAGGGTGTGATGCATTGCTATAACTCTTATTGATGCTGCTCAGTCTTTTATTCTACATTATGCTCATCTCTTGATTGATTGCATGTATTTGTTCATGCCTGTGCTAAGCTATTTGGTCATGTAATTTTGACACTGTGTTGTGCCCGGACTCCGCCGCAGTGTTGGGTCATTGTATACCCACACTGGATGCCATTGTATACAATTTTTAATGTTCTTTTGTGTGTCTCCTTTTTGTTTATATTAATAAATTTCATTTTATTAACTGTATGATTGGATGTGCATTCATATAATAGTCTTCTTGGACTCTCTTGTAGTCCTTATCTGTGCATATATTTTGTAAAATGCCACCAAAGGTAGCAGTGATGCCATTTAAGAGAACACTGTACTGAGTCATAAAATAACAGGCCTGTAAATTGTCTGTGTCTCCTTCAGTCTAATAAATGAAATTATACTAAAATGTTCTGCTATGGCCCGCCTTTCATAGACCTTGCCGCAAGGATGATGATGTTTTCACTGCCTGGCATAGTCAATCAAAGTTCAGAGGGTGTAGCAGTTGCAGAAAGAGCAGAGCCTCTAGGAGTAATGGCAATGCCCTGTTTGCTCCTCGTAGCTCAATTGCATACATTAAAACAGGATTTTTCTTAGCAACGTTGGCACATATGAACATGGGACCAACACAGAGACCTTCAGCTGCCAAGCATACATGCAACAGATCAGCCAGTTTCAAAGGTACAAATCTGCTGACAGATGCCCTGGTAGACCATAGCAGAGCATTTTAGTATAATTTCATTTATTAGACTGAATGGGGCCACAGTTTTTCTGTATGAAAATCCACATGGAAAAAATGCACATAATTCGCATTGTATGCAGGTACCCCGAAGGTGGGTTCACATACAGCAGTAACGATGTAGCAGAAAGCCTCACCATGATAAAACAGCATATATTTAGAAAACCATATGTGTTTCTATGTCGATTTGACATGAAGCGCATTCTATCACAAATTTGCCACCCTAAAGTCTAATACTTGACAGAGCCATGCACATGGAGCCGCTATGGAGGCATACGGAGGTTTATACTACACAATGGCTGGCACTTTGTGTACCATCATAAGGTGTCCTATACAGAGAGATATTCACTTTTAGAATAGCTTTACAACATGGTGTCATGTTACATAGTTAATGTGGTTGAAAAAAGACATAAGTCCATCAACTTCAACCAAGGGATAGGTGGGGACGCGAATACCAGAAGGAAGTGAGACTCAGATTTCTACACATTTTCATAAGCATTAATGTCATTTACTTTTAAGAATTCATCTTAACCCTTTTTAAAATTATATATTGTTCCTATTGTGACCACGTCTGGAGGTAGATTTCTTACAGTAAACAACAACCCCGATTAAGTAAACACAACACAGAAATTATTCCAAAAAATGCAGCTTTATTTCATACATAATCAAAAGATATAAAAAAGTTAAAATAGTAATCATTGAGACAACAAGAAAATGCAGTGAGGAAGCAAAATCAGAGGGAACCGCAGGGCCAGCACACAAGGGGTAAACACAATAAAGTGCATAGCAAATTACCTTAAATAACACACCATTCAAAGGTCATCAAAAGTATTAAGGCTCCCTGGCACTACCCAGGATACATATGCCTATCAGAAAACCATTAGCAATATGGTGGAAAAGTTATAAAAAATATATAAAGTATACCCGCGTTATGTGTGCGGTCCTGCGGTCACCTCCTCCCAACGCCGTTTCGCCTATACAGGCTTCTTCCGGGGATGAATCTCACTATAACTGCCCCTCCCTTTTTATAGACCTCACAATTCACTTAAACCCATACACAGGTGGAGACCAAATCTTATCAACCTATCGGATGGTCGGTAGTATGACTGCCCACATATCATAGTGGGTGGAGGCAGCGCCTCTAACATCGTGCGATCTCATTTCGACCCACCTTGCAATTCAGATGAAAGACAACATACGTCATTACTCTGCGTCCTCAATCAGGTCACATGACCGCGATCGTCACACATTAGCGTCTCCCCCTAGGTCACCTGACCCCGGTCGCGGTCATGTGACCCAGGCGCAATCCGATCACATCGAGAATGCTCACAAAACATCATCAATAATATTTGATCTGAATGTAATCAATCTAAATACAATTAACATTTATAAAAGGACTATACATATATACAGAGATTTCAAGCTCTTTATTCATATACATGTGTTCCACTTTTCACATGATGCCATACACGGAGAGACTGTATTTCATACCCTATACACAGACACCGTTAATATATGTTATATATAGTGAATAAATATTATAAACAAAAAATATAATAATATCTAAAAATATATAAACACGTATAAAAAACCATAATCAATTCATCGTGACCGTGATAAATCCAATCCTATATATCATTTATGCCCATAATTCATATTATTATATATAGTAAATATTAAATATAAAACATAAAAATATATATATAAATATAATGAAAATAAAATAAAATAAGATATAAGGAGAGCAGAATGGGAAAAAGGAAAAAGTGAAGAAGTGAGGAGTGCACGTGAAAAGGGTGACAAAAAAGATAATAGTATAAATGTGAAAAAAGTTGTTATGTTATAACCACATAAATATTCAAAAATACAAAATGACACAACCGTTACATCAAATCACAAATATATAAAAAATATAAGAAAAATTAATTGTAATGGTGTTCAAATACCAAGTGAACACACTCATCATATATTATATATTACTCCCCTAATACCCTTATTTCTACAGTCCCACCATGCATCGGTTATCTTAATGTTCAAATGTTTATTTATTGCCGTCCATCCTTGATCATATGTAATCCACCCATCCAACATTTTCACTCTAACCGACTGATCCAAACGTTCAAATAGATGTAAAAATTATGGCTCCACCAATTTATCACCAATACCTAAAATATATAACAAAACGAGGGATAAAAAACAATATTAAAACCAATCTGGGATAGCCATAGGACAAACAGAGTCAAGAAACAAATAAAGATCACAAAAAAGGCGCAAATGACATATCCTCATTTAATCCCCATGGTGATAGACTCCCCAACTCATAAATCCATTTGATTTCTTTTTGTGCTAACAATTTTTTCCAATTGCCACCACGTGGGGAAATCAGGACCCGATCAATCCCTTTCACATGTAATTTCGCACCATCACATGCATGCTTTTCTTTGAAGTGTCTGGGTATGGGTTTCAGTACAGTCACATCCATCTCTTCCCTAGCTGCCTCAATCCCTCTAACATGTTCTCGCACCCGTTTCTTAAGGGCCCTTGATGTCATGCCCACATATATTCGCGGGCATGGACAGGTTGCCATATAGACCACCCCCACACACTTCCCACATGGGGAGCACTTGGGGCCTTTTGAACCACCCCCACTTGGGGCCTTTTGAACCAAATATTCTTGAGGGATGATGTCCTGTGTAGTAACTCTTAACCAAGGTGTCTTTTAGGTTTTTAGACCTTCTATATGTGATGGATGGTGTACTGGGAAGGATCTTATTCAAAGCTGAATCCAAACGTAATATATCCCAATATTTCATTAGAGCTGTTTTTACCTCCCTCCACTGTGGGTTGTAAGTTGAGATAAATCTTACCTCATTATCCAGCCTCTTGGATTTTTGACGATATTGTAATAGGTCATCTCTCTTAGCTCTCCTTGCTTTATTCAGGCCCAATTGGATGTCCTTCTCCGCATATCCCCGTTCTTGGAATCTACGTCGAAGGTCCTCCGATTGTGACCTGAATCCATCTTCTGTTGAACAGATTCTCCTAGCCCGTAGAAATTGGCAATAGGGTATATTGTGTATCAGATTGGATGGGTGGCATGATCGAGCATGTAACACGGTATTCGTAGATGTCTCTTTCCGAAACAAATCCGTGGAAACTCTCCCACTGTCATCCACCATGATATTAACATCCAAAAAATCCAAGGTTTTCTTGGTGATCCTGTGGGTTAATTTGATATTACGATTATTTTGGTTCAGCTCCCCCACAAGCTGTTCAAAGTCAGACTGTGGGCCCTGCCATATGATGAAAATATCATCTATATAGCGGGCCCACAGCTGAATACCCCCAATGTTATTCAGGGTATCACCCAGGAACACCTCCCTCTCCCACAGCCCCAGGAACAAATTAGCGAAGGACGGCGCACAGGCCGCCCCCATCGCTGTCCCCTGGAGCTGTAGGTAGAAGGTGTCCCTGAATAAGAAAAAATTGTGGGTGAGCACAAATTCCAGCAACTCGATCACAAACTCACCTCTTTCTTTCTCCAGATCCGACATCATCAGAAAAAATCGAATTGCCGCTATACCATCCTTATGTTGGATACTCGTATATAACGATTCCACGTCACAGGATGCCAACCACATATCCGGTTCCAATGTTAGATCACTCAAGCGTCTTAATAGATCAGTGGTATCTTTTAGATGTGAAGGCAGTTGTTCCACCAATGGCTGTAACACAAAGTCCACAAACTTACAGGCTGGTTCACATAGATTTCCCACTCCTGATACAATTGGGCGGCCCGGAGGGCATGCCGCATTTTTATGTATCTTTGGGAGCATGTATAAACATGCTACCCTTGGATGTTCAGGAATCAGGCTCTTGGCCTCTTTCTCAGAAATCATGCCCTTTTCTTGAGCCCGGATTACTATTTCTGTTAGTTCTAGTTTGAATTGCTCACTCGGATTATATGTGAGACGTTTATAGCATGTGGTATCTCTCAGTTGTCTGTATACCTCTTTCTCATAAAGATATTTCGGCCACACCACCACATTACCCCCCTTATCCGCCGATTTAAACACCACATCATTCATACTTCGTAATTCTTTAATCGCCTTACGTTGAACATATGTAAGATTTGATGTTTTTCCTCTCGGTCTTATTGCCTCAAATTTCCAGAGTCCCACCAAGGGTGATAAAACATATAGGATCACCTATAATATTACATGTGATACATTGGGGGTGGTCTATATGGCAACCTGTCCATGCCCGCGAATATATGTGGGCATGACATCAAGGGCCCTTAAGAAACGGGTGCGAGAACATGTTAGAGGGATTGAGGCAGCTAGGGAAGAGATGGATGTGACTGTACTGAAACCCATACCCAGACACTTCAAAGAAAAGCATGCATGTGATGGTGCGAAATTACATGTGAAAGGGATTGATCGGGTCCTGATTTCCCCACGTGGTGGCAATTGGAAAAAATTGTTAGCACAAAAAGAAATCAAATGGATTTATGAGTTGGGGAGTCTATCACCATGGGGATTAAATGAGGATATGTCATTTGCGCCTTTTTTGTGATCTTTATTTGTTTCTTGACTCTGTTTGTCCTATGGTTATCCCAGATTGGTTTTAATATTGTTTTTTATCCCTCGTTTTGTTATATATTTTAGGTATTGGTGATAAATTGGTGGAGCCATAATTTTTACATCTATTTGAACGTTTGGATCGTCGGTTAGAGTGAAAATGTTGGATGGGTGTATTATATATGATCAAGGATGGACGGCAATAAATAAATATTTGAACATTAAGATAACCGATGCATGGTGGGACTGTAGAAATAAGGGTATTAGGGGAGTAATATATAATATATGATGAGTGTGTTCACTTGGTATTTGAACACCATTACAATTAATTTTTCTTATATTTTTTTATATATTTGTGATTTGATGTAACAGTTGTGTCATTTTGTATTTTTGAATATTTATGTGGTTATAACATAACAACTTTTTTCACATTTATACTATTATCTTTTTTGTCACCCTTTTCACGTGCACTCCTCACTTCTTCACTTTTTCCTTTTTCCCATTCTGCCCTCCTTATATCTTATTTTATTTTATTTTTATTATATTTATATATATATTTTTTATGTTTTATATTTAATATTTACTATATATAATAATATGAATTATGGGCATAAATGATATATAGGATTGGATTTATCACGGTCACGATGAATTGATTATGGTTTTTTATACGTGTTTTAGATATTTAGATTTTTAGATTTTTAGATTTAGATTTTTAGATATTATCATATTTTTTGTTTATAATATTTATTCACTATATATAACATATATTAACGGTGTCTGTGTATAGGGTATGAAATACAGTCTCTCCGTGTATGGCATCATGTGAAAAGTGGAACACATGTATATGAATAATGAGCTTGAAATCTCTGTATATATGTATAGTCCTTTTATAAATGTTAATTGTATTTAGATTGATTACATTCAGATCAAATATTATTGATGATGTTTTGTGAGCATTCTCGATGTGATCGGATTGCGCCTGGGTCACATGACCGCGACCGGGGTCAGGTGACCTAGGGGAGACGCTAATGTGTGACGATCGCGGTCATGTGACCTGATTGAGGACGCAGAGTAATGACGTATGTTGTCTTACATCTGAATTGCAAGGTGGGTCGAAATGAGATCGCGCGATGTTAGAGGCGCTGCCTCCACCCACTATGATATGTGGGCAGTCATACTACCGACCATTCGATAGGTTGATAAGATTTGGTCTCCACCTGTGTATGGGTTTAAGTGAATTGTGAGGTCTATAAAAAGGGAGGGGCAGTTATAGTGAGATTCATCCCCGGAAGAAGCCTGTATAGGCGAAACGGCGTTTGGAGGAGGTGACCGCAGGACCGCACACATAACGCGGGTATACTTTATATATTTTTTATAACTTTTCCACCATATTGCTAATGGTTTTCTGATAGGCATATGTATCCTGGGTAGTGCCAGGGAGCCTTAATACTTTTGATGACCTTTGAATGGTGTGTTATTTAAGGTAATTTGCTATGCACTTTATTGTGTTTACCCCTTGTGTGCTGGCCCTGCGGTTCCCTCTGATTTTGCTTCCTCACTGCATTTTCTTGTTGTCTCAATGATTACTATTTTAACTTTTTTATATCTTTTGATTATGTATGAAATAAAGCTGCATTTTTTGGAATAATTTCTGTGTTGTGTTTACTTAATCGGGGTTGTTGGTTAGGATTTATTGTTCCTTAAGTGGAATTGGATACCCGGTATTTAGTTGGAGTACGTTTCTTACAGTAGAGAAGCTTTGACGCTTCGGGAGACTGAACTTTTCGTTCTCCAGTCAGAGGCAGTGTCCCCTTACTTTACATGGAACAGCTTTCCACCATATTTTTTATACAGCCTATTTATACATTTATATAGTTTAATCATGTCTACCCTTAGACATCTCTTCTCAAGACTAAAAACTTAATTCTTTTACTCTTTCTTCATAACTAAGACCCTCCATGCCCCTTATCAGTTTAGTCACTCTCCTTTGTACTTTTTCCAGCTGCAGAGCATCCTTTCTATGGACTGGTGCCCAGAAGTGAACTGCATATTCCAGATGAGGCCGCACCAACACTTGGTAAAGTGGTAATATTACATCCCTGTCCCACGAGTCCATGCCTCGTTTAATACATGACAATTTTCTGGTGGCCTTAGAACAGGGCTCGACAAATCCCAGGCGCCCAGGCCTGGGTATTTGTCAGCCCTTTCTCTCAGGTGCCCGGGCACAGGGCCGGCGCGTCCTATACGCGGACTAGGAGCGCCGGCCCCCGTCATGCTGCAGCCGCCCGAGCGCTCTATAGAGAGCCTCAGGCGGCTGCAGCACTGCCCGGGCTGGCACGTCCATGAGGGCGCACCTCCCGGGCGCAGCATGAAGAGAGGGACTGACAGGAGGGAAGCGCTCAGCGCTCCCTCCTGTCAGTTCCTCATTGTAGCGTGGCCGAGCCCTGTATGGTCCGCGGTACAGGGAGCATCTGTCTCCTGTACCCAGCCGGACTGACAAGAAGTGCGCACACAGTGTGCACTTCCTGTCAGTCCGCCCGGGTACAGGAAACTAAAGCTCCTGTACCCGTGGGAGCATACAGAGCTCGGCCACGCTACACTAGAGGCAGGGGAGGGAGGGGAGAAAATGACAAGAGGGGGAAAGATAATGACAAGGGGGGGGGGAAGATAATGGCAAGGGGGGGAAAGATAATGACAAGGGGGGGAAGTGAATGACAAGGGGGGAAAGTGAATGACAAGGGGGGAAAGTGAATGACAAGAGGGGGAAAGAATGAGAATGACAAGGGGTGGAGGGGAGAGAATGACAAGGGGGGAAAGTGAATGACAAAAGGGGGAAAGAGCTGGGCGTTGTAGTCATGCGGGGACTGCAGAGGCTGAGCGCCAGCTGGGGGTTGTAGTGCTCAGTAAAATGTCATGGTGCCCGCTGTGTTTGTGCCCTCCGGACCTCTCTGCCCTCTCCTCTGGACCCTCTGCCCTCTCCTCCGGACCCCTCTGCCCTCACCTCCGGACCCCTCTGCCCTCCCCTCCGGACCCCTCTGCCTTCTCCTCCGGACCCCTCTGCCCTCCCCTCCGGACCCTGTAATCCTTGTAAGGGTTTCCACATGTCATGGCGGCCGCAAGTGGCGATCACTTAGCATCTGACATGTCATATAACCTATTGAAGAGGGGAAGCATTATGGGGGGCCCTATATACTCGCACATTATGGGGGGCACTATGGAGAACAGGGGAAGGAACACTATGGGGGCATCTACTAGGAGCCCTATGTATGCATTATTGGCGGGCTGTATGGAGAAGTGGGGGGGCACTATGGGGGCATCTATTGGGGGCTTTATGACGCGGCTCCGCCTGGCTCCTAACTTTTTTAGCTGGCTCCTAGATTCCAAAGAAATTTGTCAAGCCCTGCCTTAAAAGAAGCTGATTGACATCATATGCTGTTATTTTATCTATGATCTACAAGAACACCAAAATCCTTCTCTACAAGTGACTTTTCCAGTGTTACATCCCCTAGGATATATGATGCACAGAGATGATTACTACCCAGATGCATAACTTTACATTTATCCACATTGAATCTTATTTGCCAAGTTGATGCCCAATCACTCAGAGTGTTCAAGTCAGCTTGTAGTTTTTGGACATCACATCTTCCATAGACTGCACAGTACTACATAGCTTAGTGTCATCTGCAAAAATAGAAATGGTGCTATTAATCCCGTCATCCATATCATTAATAAATACATGAAATAATAGTGGACCCAGCACTGAACCTTGGGGTACACCACTTACAACCCGAGACAATTCAGAATATAAGTCATTGACGACATCTCTCTGGACACGGTCCTTCAGCCAGTTTTCAATCCAAATCCAAACTATACTTTCCAAGCCTATAGACCTTACTTTACCTATTAAACATCTATGAGCGACAGTAGCAAATTACTTTGAAAAATACAGAAACACTAAATCCACAGCCGCCCCTCTGTCCAGGCTACTACTCACCTCTTCATAAAAACAAATCAGATTAGTCTGACAACTTCTGTCCTTGGTAAACCCATGTTGGTTATCACTTTTAATATTATTTACAGTCACATACTCCTGTATATAGTCCCTTAAGAGTCATTCAAACATTTGCCCCACAACAGAAGTTAAACTAACTGGTCTATAATTACCTGTAAAGGACCTAGATCCTTTTTGAATATGGCCACCACATTTGTCTTGCGCCAATCACTTGGCACTGTACCAGTCACTAGAGAATCTTTACAAATTTTAAACAGGGGCACAGCAATGACTGAACTGTGCTCTTTAAGAATGGGATTTATTTGATTCCATATGAATCATTTACAATCAGAGGCATATAAAGGCAGCAAAGTTGTGCAGTAGGGCCAACAGAGGTCAATGGGTGCCCTAACTGTGCAGTTGTATGGAGACATAATATGCTTGCATGTACAGCCTTTAGGCCCCAGGGTAATTTAAGTCATTCAGAGTCTGTGGCTGTATCTAGAACCACTATGGCAATATAAGCAATATAGAACAAGCCTTCAGGATGTAAACTGAATGAGCCTAGATCTTAGATGACAGTTCTAAGAAATATGAAAGTAGAAACAGGAGCATACTTAAGCCATGGCCTATTTTATCTTTTCATGTGTCAATAATAGAAAAGGATTTAATTAAATCTATCCATAGGCAACAAAGATATCGAACTGCCTGTGGTCAATTGAAAACATCTGAAGTTTGACATATTTGTCCTGCATTGCAGTATATTGTCATATGTAGTATAATAGAAATCATGATTTAATTGGAGATAAATCTGGGAAACCCCCAAGCTAAGGCCCCTGAATGCTATTGTCAAGACTCATTTTGTAATCAATGGACTTTGCCTTTAAGCTGTAAAGTCAAACAATTGCAAAGATCAGAAATCGTGCAGTAGAAGATGTTTTAATTAGATTCTGCTTTGCTTTGTTCATACTAATTACCTTACTTTTTACCATTCCTTGTTAAATACTGAAACAAAGAGCGTCATTCCAGTAAATGGTAGCTTTATTCTTTCAGTCACTAAAAATAATAAGACTAGTAATTTGAGGAGAAAATGTTCTCGACTCACCCTCTGTGTTGCTTGCTGCCTTGTGCAATCAATACTGTTAGAACATTAGTTCCGCATGGGTGATGCTACTTTCAGAAGAAAATATAATCTTGGCACATTTTCCCTCCAAATTAATTATATTTGTAAATAAAATCAACACAATATAAAAATTACAATTACCCACTAATATTCTCAATAATTGCTCACTTTAATCAACTCTGAAATGCCATGACTAAAGCAAGATGAATAGAAAAAAACAAGCAGGAGTCTATACCACTATGACTGTATGGATGGTCCTGTACAGCTGCACATGGAGGCTTTATTCATCTTGCATTCAGAATAGCTAGCAGTTTGGCAGCCCTTGTGCTATAGCATGGTGCCACCACACCTGTATCCCCTTCTGAAGCAATGCCAAAGGCATACACAGGTACGGTATGGGCCGGTAGCAGACTATGGGCTCCATAATACAGACATAAAAACAAGAATCAGGAATGTAGTGTGGAATAGACCTTAGTGAAACACGTATCATGGATGGAAGAGACAAAACAACAACAGGATAACAACTGCTGTCCACCAGTAGTCAGAAATAAATATGACAGGCTGGACAGGAAGAAAAAAAAATACTTTGTATGTAAAAATGTAACATGATTTCTGTATAATACTAATGATCCTAGAGATCAATAGTGAAGCAGACCAAGGAGAGGGAAAGAATTAGAGGACAGGAATGGTGGTAGCAATGATGGTAGTATAGGGTTCATGATGGCGTTCCTCACTCTGGCTCTCATTGGGGATTTGCAGTGGCTGGAGGAGAGCAACCATTATTCTCCTTGGAGCCCACCCTGAGTTCTGGGGCTCATACCTGATGTCAGCTGGGGTGCCCTTGATTTTGTAAGTTTTAAAGGTGCAAGGTGGTGCTCCTTCGTGATATAGGCCATGCAATTGTCGAGCAGTGAAGGTGATGGGTGCAAAGCAATAATCAGTCCTATTTTGTTAAACAGCAAACAGTCTCTTTCCTGAGATAGTTTAGGCAGTGCATAACAAAGACAATAATAGCTTTCACATCAGTCACTCCAGAATGCATGTACAATGCTTCCAAAGCTGAACATTGGTTGACTGGCAGTGATATGTCTAACTCTGAGTCTCTATCACATACAATCTACCTTCCAAATCAACCAGAGGGCTGCGCAATTTCTCTATATGTAATACAATTGCTACAATAAGGGGTAGATCCTCCAAGGGGTATCTAATTCATGGTAAACGTGTGATGGTCACCTGACACAATAAACCTTGCCATTGGCAGTAAGGTCTGTTGCCATTAACAAGCAATTGCACCGTTTGTCCTTTGCCCCAATTTTTTAAATGGCCCTATTTATATTTTGTACATCTTTCTCTCCCAGAGGATGGTGGTTATTGGTTGACATGCAAGTATAAAGTTTCAGAAGGTGTTTCTCCCTTGGCCTGTCTAGAGCAGACTCATTATCTCCTAACTCAGAGGGGGAGGGCAAGCCTCTTTCTGCTGACTAGGGCACAAAAACTAAATGCTGCTCTGATTTCAGGTCTTGGATTACAAACATTGAATAGAAGTAGTGCATCAACAATTACAGGCTGCCTTTCACTACATAGAGTGCCTACACTGTGCTTCTTAACTGATATATTGGTCAGGACATACTGTATTGCAGTGGTCATAGTATTAACCTCACAGTTTTACAGCAGTGCAATTATTGTCCAGCCTTATAGTAGTCTGTGGCGAGGTGTTGTCTTAATATGCTATACTTTCAGATGAAAATCAATACAATTTACAGCAAATCTGTGGATTAGAGTTCGATTTTTTACCTTTTGTCATGTTCTAGCGAGAGTCCTATCGACTGCTAGAACATCCCATGCACACACACCAAAGAAAGCAGAGACAAAGGCATGACAGTGACCAAAACAAACTCTTTATTAAAAAGATACATACATGCAGAAAACTGGATGAGCAGATAAGGGACCAGTGGCAGAAAATACCACTGGACCAAGTGCTCCAATTTTACTTGGGGTCAAACCCAGAGGGCAGAGACTCAGTGAGCCTCGTTCTTCACAGAGCTCTAGATGGTGGGGATGAACTTAGCCTAGGGCACCTGCACCTCCAGGATGGTCCTGGCACCCTTGGCCACTTACCTGCAGAGACTAAATGTGCAAGCACCAGCAGGCCACACAAACAAGGACTAGAATCCAGGCACATGTACCGGAACTTGAACAAACCTCACAGGACACAGCACAGATAAGACGACAAACTGAAACCAGCACACAAGCAGCTGCCTTGATCCCATGCAAAACGGAGGCATGGCAGTCTCAGACAGAGCTGCCCAAACAGGCAGAGAAGCAGATGCCTAAACCCTATGTGAACAACACATGGCGGTCTCAGGCAGAGCTGCCCAAACAGGTAGATAAGCAGATGCCTGGACCCCATGCAGAAGAACACATGGCTGTCACAGGCAGAGCTGCACACAGACTAGATGTCCTCCCTCCGGAGAACCCAGGAGTCCTCTCACTGAAGGTGTAGATAGGACTAGCTTATGCCTGTTCCCGATGCAAAGATAGTCCATGGGCCAACAGAGAGAGCTGCGCACAAGGCACAAACAGGCAGAAGTCTGGACCCCATGTGGAATGAGGTCACAGGCAGAGCTGCACAGACAGGCAGATGTCTGGACCCAATGTGGAATGACACATGGCTTTCACAGACCAGACAGGAAACCAGACAAGGTGACCTTGATGTCTTGCTAGGTGGAAATACAGACAGGGCAGGTGGAATAACCCCAGGTGAGGTGCATAGCTCCTACACCCAGCTAAGCTGGAGACAAACTGACCACAAGCCCACAGCTAACAGGATTATATAGCACCTAGTGACCACACCCAGATCAAGACATTAACCCCACACAAACCAGGTGACAGGGAGGGGAAAGCAAGGAAGAGATAGAACACACACAGGTTTCCACCACTACACTTCTCCACTGGCAACCAGAATCCATCATAGCCAGTATGCCAGAGCACAAACATGAGCAAGAAAGGCAGCCTATGTCACAGTGAACTGCACTGTGACACTTACAGTATTTTTTTCTTTTACAGCCACATTGTAGTCCCTGTAGTACTAATGTTCTACATAATATAGTGTTCATAGTGACAGCCATATAGTAGTGCCATAATATTCATGAGAAGTATTGCTCGTGTCAGCCTTATTATCGTGCCCAAATTTGTGTTTGATTTAGCTTTCACTTTTCTTAGTCAGCATATTCTTTTAACAGGCAGCATCTATGTGCTGTTGCTTTTTCCCATGTGCCAGAACTGAAATATAGAAACTTAGTCACAGATGATTGATCATCTAATCTCTGTAATGGTTTCTGGGAAGAAGACAGAAAGATGTAGATGCCAAGAGATGATCTCTGGCTGAAAATGACTGCACCACACAGCAATACGTATTTCCTACAACACTCAAAATTGAGTCAGGGTTTTTAGATGCCAAATAATTATTTGATGGATGTTTGCACAATTCATGTTCTGAGTCAATTTGGAAAAATTTCATTATGATTCCATATTACAGTATTGTTTTAAACATATGCATAAAATACAATACACAAGAGAAATATTTTGGCACTTAAATTATACAATATTTTTTGCTTTATAAGACACACCTGATGATAA
Organism: Bufotes viridis; assembly: GCA_033119425.1. Taxonomy (NCBI): domain Eukaryota; kingdom Metazoa; phylum Chordata; class Amphibia; order Anura; family Bufonidae; genus Bufotes; species Bufotes viridis. Next base: position 163,454,162 of record CM065592.1, read on the forward strand.
GACAGACCTCAGATTTTAGAGGAGTAAACTAAAAAATAAATATTTTTTATAAGGCCTCATATTAGATCCTCAGATCAGACCCCCATATTAGATCCTCACATCAGACCCCCAGTTTAGATGACCCCCATATCAGGAACTCACATAAGACCCACATCAGACCTCCATGCCAGACCCTAATCAGACCTCTATGCCAGACCCCCATCAGGCCACAATGTCAGACCCCCATCAGACCTCAGATCAGACTTCCATGCCAGAGCCCTATCAGACCTCCATGTCAGACACCCATCAGATCTCAGATCAGACTTCCCGATACATGATTAGGCCTCATGCACACGACCGTATGTTTGGTCCGCGTCCGAGCCGCATATTTTGTGGCTCGGGCGCGGACCCATTCACTTCAATGGGGCCGCAAAAGATGCGGACAGCACTCCGTGTGCTGTCCGCATCCATTGCTCGTTCCGTGGCCCTGCAAAAAAAATAGAGCATGTCCTATTCTTGTCCGTTTTGCAGACAAGAATAGGCATTTCTACAATGGTCCGCATTCCATTCCGCAAATTGCGGAACGGAACGTGGAGCAGCTTCCATGTTTTGCGGAGCAGCGGTTTGCAGACCGCAAAACACATACGGTCGTGTGCATGAGGCCTTAATTCATACAGAAAATTCATAATGTGTACCGTGAAAAATGCTGAGTAATAAAACCACAATATATAAATAAATCCCATCACATGTGCAATTCATCTGATTAAAATAGTGTCATTATCAAACGGAGAGGGAGGAGACTCACCAGGGAGCAAATAAAAGCTAAACAACTATGTATGGCATTTGGAGAAGGGCGCTGCACATTCCTGATGACATAAGAAAGACGTCCCAAGGACACAGGAGGCCGATCAGTGCGCCAGTCAGTTATGCTCACTCGTCATCCAGTGTATAGACTAATGAAAGTAAGGAAAAAGCACAAACTCCATAGATAAGACACTAACAAAAGGAAGAAAACAAGAATAATTAGATAAAGAAAAGTCAAACATCACTTGTTAAACCATTTTACCACGGGATAACCATGGGCAAGGTAAAGTAGAAACAACAAGCAAGAGCTTAAAGTAACACATTCATTTTAAAATCTAGGTTAAGACCCTAAAGGTTTCAATGTGTCAAGTTTATAACAAAATAGGCCTGTCACCTGCACATCTTGGGGGGGTGACATGATCTATGATATGAAAACTGAGTTGATGTTCCGTGTGTCTATACTCCGTAAAATGTCTTGTTTCTGCTGATACTTTACTATTGACCCCCATTAGACAAACATACTTGGCTCCTCATAAAATTGGTTGTTACCTGTCCCTTGTGTATGAATTGTCGCCTTATACTCAAGTGCGAGCGATTCACACACCCAGGCAGTGGGGTGACATACTCCATTAGACATTTTCTAACCTGCAATTCCGATCATGTTATTTATTTGTTGTCTTGCGCATGTGGCCTATGGTATGTGGGTGAGACGACACTTGATGCAAAAACCAGACTTAATCAACACAGGTACACTATCCGTAAGAAAAAACTTGACTTACCAGTATTCAAACATTTCACGTAGCATAGACACACGGAACATCAACTCCGTTTTCGTATCATAGATCATGTCCCCCCCTTCCCCCGAGACGTGGAGGTGATAAATTTATTTTGTTATTACGTAAATAACTACAGTAGATATATAAACTTGACACATTGAAACCTCAGGGTCTTAACGTAGATTTTAAAATGAATGTGTTACTCTAAGCACTTGCTTGTTGTTTCTGCTTTACTTGCCCATAGTTATTCCGTGGTAAAATGGTTTAACAAGTGATGTTTGATTTTTCTTTATCTAATTATTCTTGTTTTCTTCCTTTTGTTAGTGTCTTATCTGTGGCTGAAAGAGAGGAGGCTGACTCTACGGGGAAACTTTATAGATGTCTTCATTATTTAGTCACTGCTGCACATGTTTTTTGACTACAGGATATGAACTTATTATGTTTATTTCATAGTTTGTTTTTTATTTGTATTATTTTTATTGTAGCATTATTTTTCAGGTTCTACACCTTTATTGGGTACCCTGTGTTGTGGCAGATCTAGGGTCAGTCACGTGATGATCGAGCCACATGTTCAGGATGACATTACAACTTGCATCCTGTGTAGTTTCAGCAATAAGGCACATCCTCTCCAGGATGTCCACGCCTCCCATCCTGTTACCTTGCAGCTTCTCTCTGCCTAACGACTTCCTTACACGTTTCCTGCTGCCTGCTCGCTCACATCCTGGAGCTCTGGCTCTGCAGATCTGGGCTGTGTGAAGCAAGTGATGGAGGCATCTGTGTGCTACAGTCTGAAAGGCAGACAGACACTTGCACTTAGTGTGCACTTCTCTCTCACTGACAGTAACACAGTTTGGAGGAGACTGAGCAAATAAGAAACCTATGAGGCTGTAAGCAAGAGGAGAAAGTGTGAGCATTTCACCAGGCCAGTCCCCAAAGAAAACTAGGTATTAACTGTTAAAAAAACCTTTAATTTCAAAACTTTGTGACTCTCACAAGGAACTACAGCTTCCAGCATGTTCTGGCAGCTGCAGACCTTTAGGACCTGCTGGTAGTTTAGTTTACCTTAAAGGGGTTGTCCGGGCTTTTTCTATTGATAACTTATCCTCAGGATAGGTCAATATCAGATTTGCGAGAGTCCGACAACCGGCACCCCCGGCAATCAGCTGTATGAGGAGACGGCGCGCCCAGTGTGCACGTGCCATCTCTCTTCTCTATGTCTTTGGGACAGCAAGAGTGGACAGGAAGAGAGAAGGGAGATGACACGTGCGCACTGCATGTGTAATCTCCCCATACAGTTGATCAGTCTGACACGCAGCACCGCCACCGATCTGATATTGGTAACCTATCCTGAGAATAGTCATCAATAGAAAAAGCCTGGACAACCCCTTTAATGCAAACCACCGTTGCAATGATGCAGCCAAAGCAGTTGTGTCTGCACCATCATTTGCTGGTGCTAGCTATTTCATACTTGACATTCTGCACTAGAAGTGGTGTCCCCCATAGTGCCAGTGCACAGCCAAGCCAAGATGCAGCCACTCTGTGACCAAAAATCTGAAGTCCACAAACTATCAGTAAGAAAGTAGATAACCCAAATTAATTTGCAGACCATAGGACCTTCAGGTTTCTGGCTACACGATGGTCACATCTTGTCTCTAAACTTGCTGTGCAGCGGCTACTACATAGAATACCAGCGTTATGGCTGGAATCATTGATCAAAGAATAGTGATTTCATACCGCCCAAACTTTTGAAAATCAGAGTAGCGCACCATGGCGCAATTTTTTAACACTAAGCCATGCCTCTAAATCTGCCCAATGCCCACACCATACATGCCCTATCCAGCCCAGTCCTCTTAGTGCCCCTACATGGTATTTAGTTATTTATGCCCATACTGTGCCCCTTCAAAATAGTTATGCCTCTCAGCAGTGCCCCCCCTTTACTGTTAAAAAAAAAAAACACTACATACTCACCTAAGCATTATCCTTATGATCAGAGCAGCTCCTGCGCTCCTCAGGAGGCACGATGCTGTCACACATACATTGCGCTGCTGTCCTTTGCATGAGCACAGGATAATTCCTGGCCTGCACCACTCCTCCTACACAGCCCATCAGCGCTATGTATGTGTGACCACATTGTGCCTGCTGGAAAGTGCCTGCAGTTGAGTTGAATGGTGAAGCATCAAGCAGACCTAAGCAAACAGAGATAGTTGAGAGCTGGATATACCTAAAAAAAAAAAGACAATGCAACAGCACTCTGCAAACACAAAGAAAGTACAATAATGCCATAATTATAGAAAACATTCTGGTGCTAATGCTACACTTATTTAGCAAATTTGAGATTCTTGGCAAATACATTTTGTACAAAATTATTTGGGCCCGTCTGCCAAATGTCAAGTCGATCTCTATAAGATGGGAACCTAGCACTAAATACTATCTGTTATGTGCCATAATGGCCACAATAAATTTCAGGGAGTGCAGGTTGCACATGCATGCTGGGTCCACTCAGCCTCTTACTGTTTTTGGTGCCATAACGGCCTCAATTAAGTCCAGGCATGCAGGTGCCAACATTCATGCTGAGCCCACTCTATACTTCTCCTGGTGCCAAACGACTTCCAATAAATACAATGAGAGCAGGCTACAGCTTTATAATTACTCTAATTAAAATCAGCCTAGCATAGCATTAGCACCAGAATGTTTTCTATAATTATGGCATTATTGTACTTTAATGCGAATTTTCGCAATCAAGAAAATAATGCCTGAAGATCAGGAATTTGCGAATTCGCGAATATATGGCGAATATTCGCCCGAATATTCGCGAAATATCACGAATTCGAATCTTGCCCGTGCCGCTCATCACTAGTAATAAAACTAAAGACATTTTGTATATATATATCCCCAAATAATGCTAAAAAGAACTATAACTTATCCCACAAATTAACAACTAAAATTAATTAGTAAAATATGAAATTAATTAGACATATTTGGTATTGCCACCAGTTATATAGTTATTTATTCTACACATTCCTTATCATTAAAAAGATGAAAAACTATTTCAGATTTACTGTTTTTCACACCTCCCCTAAAAATTAATAAAGGTTAATCAATAAAAGATATGTACCCCCAAATGGTGGTATTGAAAAAAAAAAAACCATCAAAAAATGTGGTGATAAGAAAGCAGGATGCGCTCATACCCATATGCAGTTGTGCATTTCTATAGGGGAGCACATCCTGCACTTGTAGTCCGTTGCTAATGGCAATCACCAGCAAAAAATGCATACAATGGATGATGCCAGCAACGGACTACAAGTACCACAATGGACATCCTACATAAGATGAAATTTATGTGGATGTGGCAAGAATTCAGAACAAACACAGAACCAGAGATAGGTGCACACTGCCGTCACACTAAACCCTCACACTGATGTTAAAAATTGAGAGGTTAGTTCGACATATCCTACTAGGAGGACATGTCTTAAGCCTCGGGCACCAGCGTCAAGGTCTCTCAAGTAGCCCAAGGGCCCTAACACTCACCTACCTGCGCCATATGGGCGATATCAGGGGCCAGTGGGCAATTACAGGAGCATTAGGACGACTCACAAACATCTCCTCTGTTACCTCCAGCATGTAGCCATGCTTGCAATGGGAGGTGGGAGGTGTCTATGAGCCCTACCCAAGACTGACTGATATAGCCCAAAGCCTAGCAGGTGCACCCAATTGTGACCTGAAGATGAAAAACAGGCACATTTAAATTGGAGTTTATACACCTCCGTACATATATATATATATATAAATAAACCATCAAAAAGTGTGGTGATAAGAAAGCAGGATGCGCTCATACCCATATGCAGTTGTGCATTTCTATAGGGGAGCACATCCTGCACTTGTAGTCCGTTGCTAATGGCAATCACCAGCAAAAAATGCATACAATCAGCCAGCAACGGACTACAAGTACCACAATGGACATCCTACATAAGATGAAATTTATGTGGATGTGGCAAGAATTCAGAACAAACACAGAACCAGAGATAGGTGCACACTGCCGTCACACTAAACCCTCACACTGATGTTAAAAATTGAGAGTTAGTTCGACATATCCTACTAGGAGGACGTGTCTTAAGCCTCGGGCACCAGCGTCAAGGTCTCTCAAGTAGCCCGTGGGCCCTAACACTCACCTACCTGCGCCATATGGGCGATATCAGGGGCCAGTGGGCAATTACAGGAGCATTAGGACGACTCACAAACATCTCCTCTGTTACCTCCAGCATGTGGCCATGCTTGCAATGGGAGGTGGGAGGTGTCTATGAGCCCTACCCAAGACTGACTGATATAGCCCAAGGCCAAGCAGGTGCACCCAAATGTGACCTGAAGATGAAAAGCAGGCACATTTAAATTGGAGTTTTATACACCTCCATACATATATATATAAACCATCAAAAAGTGTGGTGATAAGAAAGCAGGATGTGCTCATACCCATATGCAGTTGTGCATTTCTGTAGGGGAGCACATCCTGCACTTGTAGTCCGTTGCTAATGGCAATCACCAGCAAAAATGCATACAATGGATGATGCCAGCAACGGACTACAAGTACCACAATGGACATCCTACATAAGATGAAATTTATGTGGATGTGGCAAGAATTCAAAACAAACACAGAACCAGAGATAGGTGCACACTGCCGTGACACTAAACCCTCACACTGATGTTAAAAATTGAGAGTTAGTTCGACATATCCTACTAGGAGGACGTGTCTTAAGCCTCGGGCACCAGCGTCAAGGTCTCTCAAGTAGCCCGTGGGCCCTAACACTCACCTACCTGCGCCATATGGGCGATATCAGGGCCAGTGGGCAATTACAGGAGCATTAGGACGACTCACAAACATCTCCTCTGTTACCTCCAGCATGTGGCCATGCTTGCAATGGGAGGTGGGAGGTGTCTATGAGCCCTACCCAAGACTGACTGATATAGCCCAAGGCCAAGCAGGTGCACCCAAATGTGACCTGAAGATGAAAAACAGGCACATTTAAATTGGAGTTTTATACACCTCCATACATATATATATAAACCATCAAAAAGTGTGGTGATAAGAAAGCAGGATGTGCTCATACCCATATGCAGTTGTGCATTTCTGTAGGGGAGCACATCCTGCACTTGTAGTCCGTTGCTAATGGAAATCACCAGCAAAAAATGCATACAATGGATGATGCCAGCAACGGACTACAAGTACCACAATGGACATCCTACATAAGATGAAATTTATGTGGATGTGGCAAGAATTCAAAACAAACACAGAACCAGAGATAGGTGCACACTGCCGTGACACTAAACCCTCACACTGATGTTAAAAATTGAGAGTTAGTTCGACATATCCTACTAGGAGGACGTGTCTTAAGCCTCGGGCACCAGCGTCAAGGTCTCTCAAGTAGCCCGTGGGCCCTAACACTCACCTACCTGCGCCATATGGGCGATATCAGGGGCCAGTGGGCAATTACAGGAGCATTAGGACGACTCACAAACATCTCCTCTGTTACCTCCAGCATGTGGCCATGCTTGCAATGGGAGGTGGGAGGTGTCTATGAGCCCTACCCAAGACTGACTGATATAGCCCAAGGCCAAGCAGGTGCACCCAAATGTGACCTGAAGATGAAAAACAGGCACATTTAAATTGGAGTTTTATACACCTCCATACATATATATATAAACCATCAAAAGTGTGGTGATAAGAAAGCAGGATGTGCTCATACCCATATGCAGTTGTGCATTTCTGTAGGGAGCACATCCTGCACTTGTAGTCCGTTGCTAATGGCAATCACCAGCAAAAATGCATACAATGGATGATGCCAGCAACGGACTACAAGTACCACAATGGACATCCTACATAAGATGAAATTTATGTGGATGTGGCAAGAATTCAAAACAAACACAGAACCAGAGATAGGTGCACACTGCCGTGACACTAAACCCTCACACTGATGTTAAAAATTGAGAGTTAGTTCGACATATCCTACTAGGAGGACGTGTCTTAAGCCTCGGGCACCAGCGTCAAGGTCTCTCAAGTAGCCCGTGGGCCCTAACACTCACCTACCTGCACCATATGGGCGATATCAGGGGCCAGTGGGCAATTACAGGAGCATTAGGACGACTCACAAACATCTCCTCTGTTACCTCCAGCATGTAGCCATGCTTGCAATGGGAGGAGGGAGGTGTCTATGAGCCCTACCCAAGACTGACTGATATAGCCCAAAGCCTAGCAGGTGCACCAAATTGTGACCTGAAGATGAAAAACAGGCACATTTAAATTGGAGTTTTATACACCTCCATACATATATATATAAACCATCAAAAAGTGTGGTGATAAGAAAGCAGGATGCGCTCATACCCATATGCAGTTGTGCATTTCTATAGGGGAGCACAACTACTTTTTTTTTTGGTATTGAAAAAAGTAAGCTCTAGTCTAGCACAGCTAAGTCAAAGCGAAAAAAAAAAAAAGGATCTTGAAATGCTATGATGAAAACGATAAAAAAACTGCATTCTAAAGGCTGAAAAAAGGAATTAGCAATATTTGTATACAACTATGGGGGGGCAAGAGTCAGTTCTACTGGTGGGCCCTAGGCACCCCAGTCTAGCACTGCCCACGGTTGCCCCCCTGAAGCGAGGAGGAGTCCGTCTCTATTTGTGATGGCCACCACCTGTGCTCCCACCTGCCCTTAGGGTACCGTATTTGGTGTTAATATGATTGATTATTTAATTTGGAGTTTGTGCTTTTTCTTTACTTTCATTAGTCTATACACTGGATGACGAGTGAGCATTACTGACCGGCGCACTGATCGGCCTCCTGTGTCCTTGGGACGTCTTTCTTATGTCATCAGGAATGCGCAGCGCCCTTCTCCAAACGCAATACATGGTTGTTTAGCTTTTATTTGCTCCCTGGTGAGTCTCCTTCCTCTCCGTTTGATAATGACACTATTTTAATCAGATTTTCTTCTGGGGTGAAATTCAATTGCCAAAATACCAATCCCCTAATTCTGGGGTTCGAGCTGTTGCTGGCTAAGTTTAATACTGTCTGTCAAAGGATAGATTTTTTCAGGAGTGAAATTCAATTGCCAAAATACCAATCCCCTAAATCTGTTGTTCCAGCTGGGACTGGCCAAGTGTAATACTGTACGTCAAAGGATAGATTTTTTTCTGGGGTGAAATTCAATTGCCAAAATACCAATCCCCTAAATCTGGTGTTCCAGCTGTGGCTGGCCAAGTGTAATACTGTACGTCAAAGGATAGATTTTTTTCTGGGGTGAAATTCAATTGTCAAAATACCAATCCTCTAAATCTGGTGTTCCAGCTGTGGCTGGCCAAGTGTAATACTGTCAATCAAAGGATAGATTTTCTTCTGGGGTGAAATTCAATTGTCAAAATACCAATCCTCTAAATCTGGTGTTCCAGCTGTGGCTGGCCAAGTGTAATACTGTCCGTCAAAGGATAGATTTTTTTTATGGGGTGAAATTCAATTGCCAAAATACCAATCCTCTAAATCTTGGGGGTTGCTGGCTAAGTTTAATACTGTCCGTCAAAGGATAGATTTTTTTCTTGGTTGAAATTCAATTGTCAAAATACCAATCCTCTAAATCTGGTGTTCCAGCTGTGGCTGGCCAAGTGTAATACTGTCCATCAAAGGATAGATTTTCTTATGGGGTGAAATTCAATTGTCAAAACAACAATCCCCTAAATCTTGTGTTCCAGCTGTGGCTGGCAATGTGTAATACTGTCCACCAAAGGATAGATTTTCTTCTGGGGTGAAATTTAATTGCCAAAATACCAATCTCCTAAACTCTAAACATTGGGCCAAAATAAGTTTTTCCTTATGGTGGTGAACGGTAACAATGAGGAAAACATCTAATAAGGGAAGGGGACATGGTCGTGGTGGTGTTAGTGGACCCTCTGGTGCTGGGAGAGGACATGGCCATTTTGCCACAGCTACACGTCCTAGTGAACCAACTACCTCAGGTCCCAGTAGCCGCCAGAATCTACAGCGATATTTGGTCAGGCCTAATGCTGGGCCTTATGCCGTTCTAAGGATGGTAAGGCCTGAGCAAGTACAGGCGCTAGTCGATTGGGTGGGCGACAGTGGATCCAGCAGGTTCACATTATCTCCCACCCTGTCTTCTCCAGAAAGCGCACAGGTTGCGCCTCAAAACCAAGCCCATCAGTCTGTCACATCACCCCCATGCATATCAGGGAACCTGTCTGAGCCTCAAGTTATGCAGCAGTCTCTTATGCTGTTTGAAGACTCTGCTTGCACAACCACTTATGTTTCCTGATGAGGACATGGGAATACCACCTCAGCAGAGTCAGCATGTCTGATGATGACGAAACACAGGTGCCAACTGCTGCGTCTTTCTGCAGTGTGCAGACCAAACAGGAGGTTAGGGAGGAAGACTGTGTGGAAGACGATGCAGGGGACGATGAGGTCCTAGACCCCACATGGAATGAAGGTCGGCCACTGACTTTCAGTGTTCAGAGGAAGAAGCAGTGGTAAGACCGAGTCAAAAGCGTAGCAAAAGAGGGAGCAGGGTGCAAAAGCAGAACAGACGACAAGAGAGTTCGTCTGCTACTGGCCACCGCCACCAGGGACCGAGCACACCAAAGGCAGCTTCAAGGAGTTCCCTGGCATGGCACTTCTTCACACAATATGCTGACTACAAGACCCGAGTGGTTTGCACGCTGTGCCATCAGAGCCTGAAGCAAGTCATGAATGTTCTGAACCTTAGCACAACCTGCATGACCAGGCATCTACATGCGAGACACGGGCTGCAGTGGAGTAAGCACCTTCAAAACCAAGAAAGGGCTCAGGCCCCTCCTGCTCCCTCTTCTGCTGCTGCTTTAGCCTCTTCCTGCCGCCCAGCAAACAGAGGATGTGCCACCAACACCACCACCTCCGTCACCAATCATCTACACCATGTCACAAGGCAGCGTTCAGCTCTCTATCTGACAAACCTAGGAGAGAAAGCATAAATTCCCACCTAGCCACCCTCAATCACTGGCCCTGAATGAGAGCATTTCTAAAGTACTGGCCTTTGAAATGCTGTCATTCAGGCTGGTGGACACGGTCAGCTTTAAACAGCTGATGGCGGTGGCTGTCCCAAAGTACGTCGTTCCCAGCCGCCACTACTTCTCCAAGAGAGTCGTGCCTTCCCTGCACAACCAAGTATTGGATAAAATCAAGTGTGCACTGCACAACGCCATCTGTGGCAAGGTCCACCTAACCACAGATACGTGGACCAGTAAGCATGGCCAGGGATGCTATATCTCCCTAACTGCACATTGGGAAAATATAGTGGTGGCAGGGCCCCAGGCGGAGAGCTGTTTGGCGCACATCCTTCCGCCGCCAAGGATCGCAGGGCATCATTCTTTGCCTCCTGTTGCCTCCTCCTCCTACTCGGCTTCCTCCTCCTCTTCTTCCACCTGCTCATCCGGTCAGCCACAGACCTTCATCACCAACTTCAGCACACCCAGGGGTAAACGTCAGCAGGCCGTTCTGAAACTCATGTGTTTGGGGGACAGGCCCCACACCGCGCAGGAGTTGTGGCGGGGTATAGAACAACAGACCGACGAGTGGTTACTGCCAGGGAGCCTCAAGCCCGGCCTGGTGGTGTGCGATAATGGGCGAAATCTCGTTGCAGCTCTGGGACTAGCCGGTTTGATGAACATCCCTTGCCTGGCGCATGTGCTGAATTTGGTGGTGCAGAAGTTCATTCACAACTACACCGACATGTCAGAGCTGCTGCATATAGTGCGGGCCATCTGTGCGCGCTTCCGGCGTTCTCATCCTGCCGCTGCTCGCCTGTCTGCGCTACAGAGTTACTTCGGCCTTCCCGCTCACCGCCTCATATGCAACGTGCCCACCAGGTGGATCTCCACCTTGCACATGCTGGAGAGACTGTGCGAGCAACAGCAGGCCATAGTGGAGTTTCAGCTGCAGCATGCACGGGTAAGTTGCACTGCGGAACAGCACCACTTCACCACCAATGACTGGGCCTCTATGCGAGACCTGTGTGCAGAGGAGGAGCAAGAGGTCGCCAAGGCAGCTGTGTCAGCGCCAGGACCTCAGAAGGCAGGGTTAGCATGGCTGACATGTGGAACAGCTTTGTCACCTCGCCGCAACAACCGGCCCCAACTGCTGATATGGAGCGTGTTAGCAGGAGGCAGCATTTGAACAACATGGTGGAACAGTACAGTATATGTGTACACGCCTACACATACTGACTGATGGTCCTGCCTCATTCAACTTCTGGGTCTCCAAATTGTCCACATGGCCAGAGCTTGCCCTGTATGCCTTAGAGTTGCTGGCCTGCCCTGCAGCCAGTGTACTCTCTGAATGTAGATTGAGCACCGCAGGAGGCATCATTACAGACAGACGCAGCCGCCTGTCCACAGCCAACGTTGACAAGCTCACGTTCAAATGAACCAGGCCTGGATCCCACCAGACTTGTATGTACCTTGTGCAGAATAGACAGTTCTAACAGCCTCAACCATCCATCCTGGTACTCAAGTGCACTATTCCTTTTTTTTTTCTTTATATGTCCCAATATTTTGGGGGATACCCCTATGTAAAAATGCAAAATAACACACATCTGTGTTGGCTCCGTATTCCTCCTTCGCCGCCGCTTCCACCTAGACCGCCACGTGAGCCTACACCGCCACATCCACCCATTCACCTCCTCCTCAACCTCTTCCTCCTACATCATTCCTAATTTTTATTTTTTTAAGGTCTTTTATGTTTTCTTTATTTATTTCCCTATCCACATTTTGCAGCCCACTAGCTCTTTCCAGGGCTATTTTAGAGCCATTTTAGTGGCCAAAAGCTGAACCTGCCGAACCCGAACATCCATGGTGTTCGCTCAACTCTAACCATGTCCCATTTGAAGCCCCACTGATGCACCCCTAGAGTAGAAACTCCAAAAAAGTGACCCCATTTTAGCAACTACGGGATAGGATGGCAGTTTTGTTGGTACTATTTTAGGGTACATGTGATTTTTGGTTGCTCTATATTACAGTTTTTGTTAGGCAAGGTAACAAGAAATAGTTGTTTTGGCACCGTTTTTATTTTTTGTTATTTACAACTTTCATCTGACAGGTTAGATCATGTAGTATTTTTATAGGGCAGGTTATTACGCACGTGGTGATACCTAATATGTATACTTTTTTTATTTATGTAAGTTTTACACAATGATTTCATTTTTGAAACAAAAAAATCATGTTTTAGTGTCTCCATAGTCTGAGAGCCATAGTTTTTTTTCAGTTTTTGGGCGATTATCTTGGGTAGGGTATGATTTTTGTGGGATGAGATGACAATTTGATTGGCACTATTTTGGGGTGCGTATGACTTTTTGATCGCTTGGTATTACACTTTTTGTGATGTAAGGTGACAAAAAAGTCTTTTTTTTACACCGTTTTTATTTTTATTTTTTACGGTGTTCATCTGAGGGCTTAGGTCATGTGATATTTTTATAAAGCAGGTTATTACGGATGCGGCAATACCTAATATGTATACTTTTTTATTTATGTAAGTTTTACACAATAATATAATTTTTGAAACAAACATAAAAATCATGTTTTAGTGTCTCCATATTCTGAGAGCCATAGTTTTTTCAGTTTTTGGGCGATTATCTTACATAGGGTCTCAGTTTTTGCGGGATGAGATGATGGTTTGATTGGCACTATTTTGGGGTGCGTATGACTTTTTGATCGCTTGGTATTACACTTTTTGTGATTTAAGGTGACAAAAATGGCTTTTTTTACACCGTTTTTATTTTTATTTTTTTGGTGTTCAGCTGAGGGCTTAGGTCATGTGATATTTTTAGAGAGAAGGTTATTACGGACGTGGCGATACATAATATGTATACTCTTTCTTTTATTTACTTAAGTTTTATACAATAACAGCTTTTTAAAACCAAAAAAATATGTTTTAATGTCTCCATATTCTGAGCCATATTTTTTTTTATTTTTAGGCAATTGTCTTTGGTAGTCATTTGGTGTCATTTTTTTGTGGGATGAGGTGACGGTTAGATTGGTACTATTTTTGTGGGCATACGCCTTTTTGATCGCTTGCTGTATCACTTTTAGTGATGTAAGGTGACAAAAAATGGTTTATTTAGCACAGTTTTTATTTTTTATTTTTTACGGTGTTCATCTGAGGGGTTAGGTCATGTGATATGTTTATAGAGCCGGTCGATACGGACGCGGCAATACCCAATACATTTTTTCCCCTATCTTTTACCATTTTTTTAACTTTATTTGGGGAAAATGACGTTTTTGTTTTTTTTACTTGAAACTTTAAATTTTTTGGGGGGAAACTTTATTTTTTAAACTTTTTTTTCACTTCATTTATTGTCCCACTTTGGGACTTCTACTTTTGGGGGTCTGATCCCCTTTACATTGCAGGGGGCTGGATCTCACAGGCATCGGGCTGCCTTCCCTGCTATCGGGTCCCCATTACAGCAGCACAGGGACCCGATAGCCACCGCATTACACCCGATGCCGCCCGATCACATGGTAAATCCGTAAACCGCAGGTCTTAATTGACCTGCGGTTTGCGGCAATCGCCGATAGGGGGGGGGGGGGTCACAGGACTCCCCTACGCATTGTCCCAGGTTGCCTGCGGTGATCGGAAATACTCATGACGTATCGGTACGTCATGAGTCCTTAAGTACCAGGACACCTTGAGTCCTCAAGAGGTTAAAGATGTATGCCATGAATGCTTTCCATTAAAGGGTTACATTATTGAATGAAAAAGTACAGGTGCCAGAAAAAAATTCTGGAAAGTATCCTTTAAAATGAAATGTAACATGATGATAAAACAATGATTTCAAAGCTGGCGTGTCTCTTCAGAAGTTGATTTCTGATCCACCTTTGTTATTAAAATACAATAGAATAAAAGTAATATATAAAGTGTGATATATACCTTAAATATCTCCTTCATTATATCTGATGCTCTGTCTCTTTTACTAATAAAAAAGAGAAATCTCCAACTTATTAAATAAAGAACAAAAGGTCCGCTGAACAAGAAATAGCCAGTATTCATTAAAACTATAATACCAGTTTAAACAAAACTCGCACCATCTGTTCCACCCTGAAATTACACTTGCAAAAACAAAGTAAATCACTCTAGAGCCATTAACAAGTAGAACTGAAGGTTTGCTGTCGGAATAACTTACAGTCTGTGTATGAAAGGCTACATCTGCACTATCTGTCTTCTCTCTTTCATGCATAGCTTAATGCAAGACTACACATACTTAAATCCAAGGACCAAAACTAAGACTGAATTGGAAATAATAAAAATACTTAATGGGAACAAGGGCTTTATCATAGCTATATGAATCACAAAGTCTCTGAGCGTGAACATCAGTGTAAATCTACCTGAGAAGGTACAGAAATGACCTTCACTACCCTGCATCTTTCCAGGAGCATGTTGAGACAGTACTTAAATTAGCTCCACATGACTTGTGCCCTAGTGTGCAATGGTGTGCACTAGAAGTATTTCATTTGTATCGCTGACCTCCAGAGTATATTATGAGTATTTGTTGAGAGCACTTCTTCTGAGGACTTTGTGAGAGCTGTTCCATTTTGATATCTTCTGCTATACTACATCTGTTTCTACACAGCCTCCATACTCCAAGAAGTAAGATCCTTTGTGATAACAACTTTCTTGATATGGATTAAACCCAGGCAATCACAATCAGAAACTAAAGAAATTAGTTCTTCTAAGAAAGTAGCTTCAACAAGACAGTAGCATTACAAATCAACATTTAATGAAATGATTGTCAATGGTGTCGCACTGCAACATGCCACGGATGTGACATTTGCAAAATATCCAGACATGCAGGATTTTGTGTCTCTGGTTCATGTCACATGAGGCTTCTCATTCATTGACTTCAGTAGAAGTCATGCACGACACATGACACATCGGTAACTTGGCTATGTTTCCACAGCCAAAACACCGTTCTAAAATAGTTGTTCAACAGCAAGTTGCTGACAAGTCACATATTTTTGTGTTGCGCGACACGTGTTGCTGTGTAGCCATACACCAAAAGGGAAGAAGTCGTCCAATGCTGCTTGACAAAGCAATCTGGGACTGTTATAGATAATCGGGCGGCACTGCTGTTGGATGTGGGTGCTCGGTCAACGGGCTTCGCCCCAAACACTTCAGAGGAAACGAAAACCGGCACTCCTCAGTTGCGTGTAGTATGATTCTTTATTCGCCACTCATGAAGAAAGTGACGCGCGTTTCGGCACGTGCAGGTGCCTTTGTCAAACACATATAGAGCAGCAGAGTACATAACTTAGAACATAGGCGTGTATTTAAATAGCCCGCCCTCAGTCACATGACCAGGGCAAATCACGTCATGTGATTGTGAAATCATGTCGGCAAGGTAAGTGGGATAGTTTACAAACACTATCACCAGTTTAACTCAAAAACCAAGTGATAATCATAGATTCTTCTCGGTGACCGCGATAAAGTAATTTCTCAGTTACACTGTGGAAACACGTAACAAGTTTTAAGTTACATAAGTAAGGCAGTGAGAATACATAGAGCAATAATACATTTTTGCTAAATATAGAACCTTAGAGGAAACTGGTCACTGCATACTCTCGATTTAACCCTTTGGGTGTCATCGTCTGTAAGCGGTGAATCCAGTAAGCCTCGCGTTTAAGTAACATCGCAACTCTATTTCCTTCCCTTCAATGTGGCAAAACCTCTTTGATTATTTGGAAGCGAAACTGGGACACATTATGTTTCTGTTGATGGAAATGCAATGGAATAGGCAAAAAAAAGTTTTCATTGCGAATTGTTGATTTGTGCGGTCCTTTATAACGATCGTAGTTTCACCCACATAGCAGAGGCGGCAAGGAAACTTCTACAAATCCAAATTGAATGTGCTGTTTCAAGTAAAATGCCCCTTTGTTGAGATTTGTTCCCCAGTATGTGGATGTGAAATGTGGGGGCGGTGGGGACCGCTATGGGGTCCATTGCCGCACTGCCATATGCAAATTGCTATATGGCACAGTTCGAACAGGATTTTATATACTCTTATCTGCTTTTTCAGCAAAATTGCATTTTTTGAAAACGTTTCATTGATGACGTGTTTTGCATATGGCGATGCGGCATAGAAATTATTCAAGAATTCTCCCTCTACATTAATAGTGTATGGCCAGAGTTAAAGTTCACGGCTCACTGTGATCTTTCAAAAATACCCTTTTTGGACACTTGGGTCATAAAGGGCCAAGATGGGTAATGTACAACAGACCTGTATATCAAGACTACAGACCGTAATAGTCTACTTAGATATGAGAGTAATCACCCACCAGCCACTGAAAGGTCTTTACCCTACTCACAATTTCAAAGGGTCAATAGAATTGTTAGCGACCCACTTACCTGTAAAATCCGTCTTGAAGAGATGACCACTAAATTCAGGCAGAGAGGATATCCAGAATGGTTGTTACAATGACAAAGACAGAAATGTTTGACAATTCCGAGAGCCAGTGAAAAAACATCACAAAAAAGACTCCCCCTAGTTGTGCAATATCACCCCTAGATTAACCATGTGAGGGCCATTATTAATAAACATTGGAACATAGTGACTAGGGCCTATCCGCAGATTCCAGAATTTCAGAGGTTTAAGCGGGTTGGGAACATAAGAGATAAAATTATCAGGGCAGACATTGGCACCACCAAAAAGGGCCCCCGACAGATGGTAATGTCCACTATTAGGAAAGGCACCATTTCTTGACTTAGTTGCATTCACTGTTCTAGCATAATAAAAGGTCCCCACATTTCACATCCACATACTGGGGAACAAATCCCAATAAAGGGGCATTTTACTTGCAACAGCACATTCATTGTGTATTTGTTGAAGTGTCCTTGCGGCCTCTGCTATTTGGGTGAAACTACTATGCGCATGAAGGACCGCTTCGCAAAGCACAAATCAACAATTCTCAATGAAAACCTTTTATTGCCTATTCCATTGCATTTCCAGCAACAGAAATATAATATGTCCCAGCTTTGCTTCCAAATAATCAAAGTGGTTTTGCCACCTAGGAGGGGAGGAAAGAGAGTTGCGATGTTACTCAAACGCGAGGCCTCTAAAGCAATCTGGGACTGTGAACCTGAATAAGTTGCCAATCAGTTAACACCCAGGGTCTTCATTTTCATCTCCCAAATTGGCAGGTTAGATTTAATGCCTTGTTGTGCTTGAATTCTGAGCCTGTTTGGTGTGTGTGTATAAAGATGTTGATACAAAGAGGTATCTCCCAAGGAAGAGAACCAGCACAAACTCTTGGAAGTGTCTCATTATGAGTCAAAATCTGACTTTCTAACAAGCCTTGTGATTTCAGAACGTAATATAGCCAAGCCAGATATCCCTCGGTAAACAGCTGCTTCGGGGTGCTTGCCCCTTATCAGTATGGAGTAGGACCCTGGCTGGCTAGATGGGATACCTTGAATGCAGCTTAGGCAGGGTGCTGCACCCCCATTAAGAGACCAGCTTCATATGGAGACTTACTGGAAGTAGTCCATGTTATGGAGACTTATTGACAATGCTCCATGGAAAACAAATATGTAAAGAGGTATCTTCCAAGGAAGCGAACCACCTCGCTAATGCCACCTCTTACTTCTAGCACCCTACCTAAGCTATAAAGATGTAACAAAGACATACATACATAAGACTGCACACAGTATCAGCCCTTAGGAAATTGAAAATTGTAAGCCTCTGTTTACACTAGCCACCTTGTTTCCACTTACATGGAGCTATGAATGATATGCTATATCTATTTTCAAGTTTATTTTGGGGAACCCCAACACACTCTATTGATCATAGACTGAAACCCTAAATGAAGGCGTAAACCATCAATATATTGTATGTAATATGTAATCATTTTGGTAACATATCAATATAATAGTCTGCTTTCAATCTTTGGAAAAGTAAGTTTATATAGGGCATATATAGCACAGTGTCCACTGTGCCCAATGGCTGACTTCTGGTGTTTTTAATATCTGCCACGCTTCACTTTAATGCTAACAGCCGGACTTCCCTGTATATAGGACCCACCAATC
Organism: Bufotes viridis; assembly: GCA_033119425.1. Taxonomy (NCBI): domain Eukaryota; kingdom Metazoa; phylum Chordata; class Amphibia; order Anura; family Bufonidae; genus Bufotes; species Bufotes viridis. The sequence continues at coordinate 163,472,822 of CM065592.1, forward strand.
CCTTCCACAAGACAATAGACTCACCAGGGGCAAGTATATATCCAAACGTTGCTTTATATTAATTCATAGACAGAAATAACTTAACAGTCACACACCAGTCCATTTAGTGTGCAAACTTAAAAGTCCATAACTAGCAGTAGCATCTTAATTCATGTGGCATGTTCACCACCGATGCTTGAGAGAGGGGGCTTGGCTCCTGGAAACGTTGCAAGTGACGTATCACGCCTAGACTATAATCCGTGGTGACCATGCCGCATGAACCTTTTAAGCTTTGCACAATAAATGGACTGGTATGGGACTGTTCACAGTTAGTTAGTTGTGTTATTCTAACATGTTCAAATATGTGACGTATGCTTAACACCAAAATGGTGCCAATCAAACAGTCATCTCATCCCACAAAAAATGAGACAATCCCTAAAAACATTAAAAAATATGGCCTTAGAATAATAGCAACACAAAATAAGATTTTATCCTGTTCAAAATGCTTTTAGTGTATATAAATAGACATATTAGGTATTTCCCCGTCTGTAACAACCATCTCTATAAAAGTATAACATGATCTACCCTGTCAAGTGAAAAGCTGTAAAAATAAATAAATAAAAGTGCCAGAACTGTCATTTTTTGTCATCTCGGCTTACAAAATGAGTAATATCAACTGATCAAAAAATCATATGTACCCCAAAATGGTGCCAATGAAAATGTCACCTTATCTGCAAAAAATGAACCCCCACCCAAAAAACAAAAAACAATGGTGCCCATAAACTAATCCATCAAAATCTGTGCTGCAAAAGCCATATGCCGCTCCTTCTCTTTTGACATCCAGAGTACCGTTATGCGCTGGCCCCCTCCTAGTGTTCAACTCCGTATTATATATTGAGCACAAAATAACAAAGTGAAATTCTGTGTCCTACCTGGTGAATTAGTAGGTAGTTCTTCCTAATATCGCTGGATCGGCAGGACGCTGGGATCCCGGAACGCCGTCTTCAGCAGCGCTGCTTCACACGTGCTGCCCCGGCCGGCAGCAGACACGCGCGCAGAAGCCGCTCTCTGTATGAGATGAAAAGAGGTGACGTCACACTCTCCACTACGAGTACCGTATCAGGACAAACTTTACCCTACGCGTTTCGGGGCCTTCGGGCTCCTTCGTCAGGGGTATTCCACTTCCCTGTCTGTACGGCTATTTAAGCGTTCCGTTTCCATGACGACCATGACCCTTGTTCATATTGTTCTCCCGCTACTCTTCCACCAGGATGATCCAGACCTGAACTGAAACTTATTATAGTGTTATTTTATTGTCTTAGAGAACCATTCCTCTCCATATCTTAACTTTGTCCTTTTTAAAAAGCAAAAAGTTCCATTTCTTGGTTCAGTCCATTTGGGGCCAGGCTGTCCAATTTGAATATCCATTTGCTTTCCTGTCGTGACATATGTTTTATAAAGTCACCGCCCCTAATATCTCTTTTGACCTTTTCTATTCCTCCAAAATCTGAACCCCGAAATTCTCCATCATGATAGTCTGCGTAATGGCGTGATAGCGGATGGTCCTTATACTTCTTTTTATGTTTCTTATGTGTTCATTAATCCGGATTTTTAGTTGTCGTTTTGTTCTACCCACATATATCTTTTACATGGACAGGATATGTAGTAAATGACCCCCTTTGTGCTACAGGTGATATATTCCTCTATTTTGTATCTTTCCCCACCATTCCTTGTTTCTATTTCAAGTTTCTTATTTTTATTTTTTAGTGGGCCAATGTCCCTACAATTTTTACACATTTTGCAGTGAACAAAACCCTTCCTGTTTGTTTTCCCAGAATTATGATTATAATTTTTCTTGTTTTTTATGGACGGAGCTATCAAATTTCCCAAATCACGCGCCTTTCTAAAAATGAAGGTTGGGCATATAGGGATTTTTTCTCCTATTAATTTATCTTGTTTGAGGATGTCCCAATGGTTTTTTATAATTCTCTTAAATTTTCCCACTCCTTCACTATATGTGGTAATAATGGGGATTTTTAAAAGGTCCTCACTATTACTATTATTTCCGTCTTCTTTTATTTTAATTTTAACAGTGGCATTCTTCCCATATTTTTTCTCTTTATCTTTTTCTTTACTCCTATCTATTAATAGGTCCTTCCGGTCCATCTCCTTTACATTATCAATTATTGGTACTAGATTCTCTAATTTATACCCTTTTTCCAAAAACTTTTTATTTAATTCCTCTGTTTCTTCCTCAAAGTGAGTCAATTTGCTACAGTTCCTGCGAACTCTTATATATTGGCTTCGCGGTATGTTTAATAGCCATGTGGGTAGATGACAGCTATTTAAAGGTATATAGCTATTGCTATCAGTCAGTTTATGGAAGGTTTTTGTCTCTATATTATTGTTTTCAATGAAAATAGTCAAATCTAAAAAATTTATCTCCTTTGTACTCCAACTACATGTAAACTCCAAATAAAATTCATTTTTATTTAAATTATCTAAAAATTGTACTAGTTCAGTTTCACTACCTTTCCATATAAAAACTACATCATCAATAAATCGACGCCAGAGGACCAGGTTCGCACCGAGGTTGCCAGATGGGAATATGGTGGATTCTTCCCATCTTCCTACGTACAGGTTTGCAAAACTCGGTGCGAACCGGGTCCCCATAGCGGTCCCCCACGTCTGGAGGTAAAATTCATTATCATATTTAAAATAATTATGAGTGAGAATAAAATTAATACATGGTCCTATAAAATCAATTTGAGTCTCAGGTATGTCACCCTCCTTTCTCAGGAAGTATTCAGCTGATTCCCGACCCTTCTTATTTTCTATGATTGTATATAAAGAGGTGACATCTAGTGTGCCCAATATATATCCTTCTTCCCATTTTATTTCTTTCAATAGTTGTAGGATATGTTTTGTATCCTTTAGGTAAGCCGGGAGATTTATTACACACTTCTGTAGCATAACATCCACATATTTAGAGAGGTTAGTGGTTAGACCATCAATCCCTGAGACTATAGGTCTACCTGGGGTTTTTGCAATCTTTATGAATTTTAGGTAAATAATAAAAGACTGGTATCCTGGGTGTTTGGTTATTAATAAAGTTTGATTCCTCCAATGACAGTATTCCAGAATTCTTCCCTTTTCTTATTAATGCTGCTAGTTTGTTCTTATACATCGTAGTAGGATCATGGTTAAGCTTTTTATATGTTTTTCCATCACTCAGTAGTCTCAAGGCCTCTGAGTGATAGGCCTCCTGATCCAAGATAACTATACTCCCACCCTTATCCGCTGGTCTAATCACAATACCATTGTTTTTCTGTAGGGTGGTAATCGCTCTACTTTCCTCTAGGGTCAAATTCTGGTGACCCTTGATTCTGTTCTTTTTAATTTTCTTTAGGTCCCTTAATACCAGTGTCTGGAAGGTGATGATGGCATCTGAATACTCTCCAACTGGATTAAATTGAGATTTTGGTTTTAGGGGAGTATGGGTGAATACCTGTTGTTCAGCATTATCTGTAATCTCTCCTGGTCCATCCTTCACCATCTTATTTTCTGGTACACCCTGTTTTTCCATGTTCCTTTTTCTGTTTATGTTCCTATTTTTATTCATATGGGAAAACACCTCCATTCTTTGTTTTTTTAGGAAATACTTTTTAAGGGCCACTTTCCGAAGGAACTGTTTTACACCAATAAATGCATTAAAGGGACAGAATTTTGATGATGGAGCAAATTTCAGACCCTTTTTTAAAAGTTTTATTTCATTATTCTTGATGTCATATTTACTAAGATTATAGATCCCCCTAGTCTCTTCATCCCCCATACCCCTTCTTTTTTTTTTTGCTTTTTTTAAAAGTCCTTTTCCCCTCCTTCCTCTCTTGGTTTTTTTCTTTTTGTGGACGCTCTTGGCTGGAAAAAATCCTTCTTAATTGTTTTCCTCAGTTTTGTCTTAGTTTTTCCTTTTTGATTAATCCCGTCTCTATTACTCATTTGGGTTTCACTCTCCTCTACCCTCACCCTCTCCCCCAGCTTATGTATGCTGACTTTACTTGTATTTATATAATTCTCCTCACTGCTATTATTTTTATTATTGTTTTTATTTTTGTTTTTATTAGAAGTTTTATTTTCATTTTCATCCTCATCTATATCCAATTCTTTATTTATCAGATCTTCTCCCTCTAAATCAATCTCTTCATTCACTTGGTGAAGTATCTCATATCTGTTGGAGGTAACAATACTGCCATTTTTCCGAATTGTGACCTCAGGGGTTAAAGGTATAAGGTTCCTTTTTGGGACCTCCCTAGAGATCTCTCTAGAGCCCTGTTCACTGCTTTCCTCATAGATTGAAAATGACCCTGTTAGTTCCTCCTCACAGGTGGCATTATCAATCGTAACAAATTGACCCTCTTGTGGTTCTAATGTATGGTCCCTGTCTTGTGGGTTCAGGTCCTTCTCGTAGACCACGGGTCTGTTGTATATCTCTTTATCCCTCTCAAATTTTTTATTTTTTATATCCTGGATTTCATCTTCTTTTGTTCTAATTCTCCTTTTAATGGACTGTGATATTTTATTTATTTCCGGGTGATCTTTAGAGGGTCTTATACTCTGGAATAATTCCATAATTCTATAGTTATTTTCTCTAAGTGCCACCTTCCGTTTATCTATTATGAATTGAACAGTTCTCCTTGAGAATTCATGAAATAGTTCTTCCCATTCCCGCAGTGTTTCTGTATTTCCTAGATCACTGGTCAAAGTCTTATTCACTACTAACCCTTTCGGTATTATATCATTATTTAAATATTTTTCAAGTGTTACTACCTCCCATAGGTCCCTCATTTCTGTAATTAATAATCTTTCCAATTTTTTCATATGTCCTATGGTGACTGAGATATCTTCATTGTATGTTGTTCCCCTATCTTTATTAGTCCTAGTTTTAGTCTGTGATACCGATTCAATATATTCTAAACGGGCTTTTCTATCTCCCCATAATAAGCTCATTTTTTATACACTGTGTGTTATTTTATTATAGTGTAATGTCCAAGTAGTGCTATTGCCTACTATCTACCGGTATGCTGCAGTAGTTACTCACACCGAAGGGAAGAAGAAACGTGTTGATTATAATAAAAAAGTACCACTGCGCTCCCTCCAATAGTGGGGATGTTGAAAACACACAGGAGGTTCCACAACTTGCCGCTGCAATTAACGGTTTGCTGATCCCTTCAGTGATGTCAGCTTCAGTTAAGTGGAGGTTACTTAGTTCATCCAGAGTACCGTTATGCGCTGGCCCCCTCCTAGTGTTCAACTCCGTATTATATATTGAGCACAAAATAACAAAGTGAAATTCTGTGTCCTACCTGGTGAATTAGTAGGTAGTTCTTCCTAATATCGCTGGATCGGCAGGACGCTGGGATCCCGGAACGCCGTCTTCAGCAGCGCTGCTTCACACGTGCTGCCCCGGCCGGCAGCAGACACGCGCGCAGAAGCCGCTCTCTGTATGAGATGAAAAGAGGTGACGTCACACTCTCCACTACGAGTACCGTATCAGGACAAACTTTACCCTACGCGTTTCGGGCCTTCGGGCTCCTTCGTCAGGGGTATTCCACTTCCCTGTCTGTACGGCTATTTAAGCTGCTCCGCTTCCATGACGACCATGACCCTTGTTCATATTGTTCTCCCGCTACTCTTCCACCAGGATGATCCAGACCTGAACTGAAACTTGTTATAGTGTTATTTTATTGTCTTAGAGAACCATTCCTCTCCATATCTTAACTTTGTCCTTTTAAAAGCAAAAGTTCCATTTCTTGGTTCAGTCCATTTGGGGCCAGGCTGTCCAATTTGAATATCCATTTGCTTTCCTGTCGTGACATATGTTTTATAAAGTCACCGCCCCTAATATCTCTTTTGACCTTTTCTATTCCTCCAAAATCTGAACCCCGAAATTCTCCATCATGATAGTCTGCGTAATGGCGTGATAGCGGATGGTCCTTATACTTCTTTTTTATGTTTCTTATGTGTTCATTAATCCGGATTTTTAGTTGTCGTTTTGTTCTACCCACATATATCTTTTTACATGGACAGGATATGTAGTAAATGACCCCCTTTGTGCTACAGGTGATATATTCCTCTATTTTGTATCTTTCCCCACCATTCCTTGTTTCTATTTCAAGTTTCTTATTTTTATTTTTTAGTGGGCCAATGTCCCTACAATTTTTACACATTTTGCAGTGAACAAAACCCTTCCTGTTTGTTTTCCCAGAATTATGATTATAATTTTTCTTGTTTTTTATGGACGGAGCTATCAAATTTCCCAAATCACGTGCCTTTCTAAAAATGAAGGTTGGGCATATAGGGATTTTTTCTCCTATTAATTTATCTTGTTTGAGGATGTCCCAATGGTTTTTTATAATTCTCTTAAATTTTCCCACTCCCTCACTGTATGTGGTAATAATGGGGATTTTTAAGAGGTCCTCACTATTACTATTATTTCCGTCTTCTTTTATTTTAATTTTAACAGTGGCATTCTCCCCATATTTTTTCTCTTTATCTTTTTCTTTACTCCTATCTATTAATAGGTCCTTCCGGTCCATCTCCTTTACATTGTCAATTATTGGTACTAGATTCTCTAATTTATACCCTTTTTCCAAAAACTTTTTATTTAATTCCTCTGTTTCTTCCTCAAAGTGAGTCAATTTGCTACAGTTCCTGCGAACTCATATATATTGGCTTCGCGGTATGTTTAATAGCCATGTGGGTAGATGACAGCTATTTAAAGGTATATAGCTATTGCTATCAGTCAGTTTATGGAAGGTTTTTGTCTCTATATTATTGTTTTCAATGAAAATAGTCAAATCTAAAAAATTTATCTCCTTTGTACTCCAACTACATGTAAACTCCAAATGGACTGAACCAGGAAATGGAACTTTTTGCTTTTTAAAAAGGACAAAGTTAAGATATGGAGAGGAATGGTTCTCTAAGACAATAAAATAACACTATAATAAGTTTCAGTTCAGGTCTGGATCATCCTGGTGGAAGAGTAGCGTGAGAACAATATGAACAAGGGTCATGGTCGTCATGGAAACGGAACGCTTAAATAGCCGTACAGACAGGGAAGTGGAATACCCCTGACGAAGGAGCCCGAAGGCCCCGAAACGCGTAGGGTAAAGTTTGTCCTGATACGGTACTCGTAGTGGAGAGTGTGACGTCACCTCTTTTCATCTCATACAGAGAGCGGCTTCTGCGCGCGTGTCTGCTGCCGGCCGGGGCAGCACGTGTGAAGCAGCGCTGCTGAAGACGGCGTTCCGGGATCTCAGCGTCCTGCCGATCCAGCGATATTAGGAAGAACTACCTACTAATTCACCAGGTAGGACACAGAATTTCACTTTGTTATTTTGTGCTCAATATATAATACGGAGTTGAACACTAGGAGGGGGCCAGCGCATAACGGTACTCTGGATGAACTAAGTAACCTCCACTTAACTGAAGCTGACATCACTGAAGGGATCAGCAAACCGTTAATTGCAGCGGCAAGTTGTGGAACCTCCTGTGTGTTTTCAACATCCCCACTATTGGAGGGAGCGCAGTGGTACTTTTTTATTATAATCAACACATCCTTCTCTTTTGAGTCTGCCATGTGCCCCCACAGCACATATGGGGTGTTGCCATATTCAGGAGAAAATGGGTAACAAATTATGGGGTGCTTATTTCCTGTTACTCCTGGTGAAAATGAAAAGTTTGGGGCTAAAGCAACATTTCATTGGAAGCCAAGTGTTTTTCTAAATTCCGTAAAACAGTAAAATGCCTAATAAATTATTTGAGGGGTGAAGTTTCCACTGTAGGGATACCTCAGGGTCTCTTCAAATACAAAATGGTGCCAAAAAACCATTCTAGCAAAATCTGCTTTCCAAAAACCATAGGACACTCCTTTCCTTTTGACCATAGTTATGTGCCCCTACGGTAATTTACCACCACATATGGGGTATTTCTGTAAACTGCAGAATCAGAGTAGCACATATTGAGGTTTATTTTGCTGTTAACCCTTGCTGTGTTGCAAGAAAAAATTGATTAACACAAAAAGATCTGCAAAAAAATGAAATCTTGGAATGTCACCTCCATTTTCCTTTAATGCTTGTGGAACACCTAAAGGATTAGCAAAGTTTGTTACATCAGTTTTGAATAATTTGAGGGGTGTATTTTCTAAAATGGGGTCATTTATGGGTGGTTTCTATTATGTAAGCCCCTCAAAATCACTTTATAACTAAACTGCTGCTTAAAAAATGTTTTTTGAAATTTTCTTGAAAATTTGAAAAAGTGCTTTTAAAATTCTAAGCTTTCAAAAGTCCTAAAGAAATGAAATGACATTTACAAAATGATGCCAACATAAAGTAGACATATGGGGAATGATTTGCAAATGTTTGCTAAATTTTGTAATTTTTTAAAAATGTGATGAAGTACAATGTGTCATGAGAAAACAATCTCAGAACGTCTTGCATAAGTAAAAGCGTTCCAAAGTTATTACCACACAAAGTGACATATGTCAGATTTGAAAGAAATGGCCTGGGCAAGAAGGTAAAACAGGCCTGGGGTACAAGGGGTTAAGAGCACAGCCATTGTTTGAGGTCTTCATTCTCCTCCACAAAACTAAAAGCTTTACTACAGATAGAATCACACTGCTTTCTTGTGTTGCTGTTGATACTAATATGATTCCTTTCAAACCCCTACAGAAATATGCTTTACCTCTTGCTGAACTTCCACTGGACTCAATTATATAACTATAGTTGATGTTACTGACCACAAACTTTAACTCACTTACTCACTTACTGCTATTACTGCATCTAACTGCCATATTAGCATTGCAGGAAGACAAATTCTCTCTCTCGCTTTATATACAGTATAGATATACGGTATATATATCTATATATACATGCACAACCCCAATTCGAAAAGAGTTGGGACGCTGTGTAAAATGTCAATAAATGTCAATAAAAACAGAATGCAATGATTTTTAGAAATGTCTTAGACCCAATAGAACACAGAAGACATATAAGATGTTGAAAGTGAGACATTTCACCATTTCATTAAAAAAAATAACTCATTTAGAACTTGATGGCAACTTTTTTCTATCTAAAATAGTGGATTTCAGACAGAAATGGCTAAAATGGATGCAAAATGTGCACAATAGATGCCTAAAATTCAAGATCCGTTCTTTTTCCTGCTCTTCTGATAGATCAGAAGAGCAGAAAACAAAACAGTGATGTGACCCAGCCTAATGCCTCATTCACCACGTCAGTGTTTCGGTCAGTAATTTCCATCAGTGACTGTGAGCCAAAACCAGGCGCGGCTCTAAACACAGAACAGGTGCAGATCATTCCCTTCTACCTCATGTCTGTGGAGGCTCCAATCCTGGTTTTGGTTCACAATCACTGATGAAAATCACTGACCAAAACACTAAAGTTTCCACCTTGTTTCCACTTACATTGAGCTAGGAATGATATGCCAGATCTATTTTCAAGTGGATTTTGGTGAACCCCAACACACCCCATTGTTCATAGACTGTAACCCTAAATGAAAGTGTAAGCAGATCAATATATTGTATAAAATGTGTAACCATTTTAGTAACGTATCAATATAATAGTCTACTTTCAGTCTTTTGAAAAGAAAGTTGATAAAGGCATCTACAGTATATGTCCACTGTACCCAGTAGTTGGCTAGTCTTTTTAACCACTTCCAGACAGGTCGATTTGTCCACTTCCTGACCAGGCCTGATTTTGCAATTCTGAATATGTTATTTTATGTGGTAATAACTTTGGAATGCTTTTACTTATTCAAGCCATTCAGAGATGGTTTTCTCATGACACATTGTACATCATGTTAATGGTAAATTTGAGTCAATATATTTCACCTTTAATTATAAAAAAATCCAAAAGTTTACGAAAATTTTAAAACTTTTTCTAAATTTGAATCTCTCTGCCTTTAAGACATAAAGTGATACCTCATAAAATACTCAATAATTAACATTCTCCATATGTCTACTTTATGTTGACATTATTTTGGTAATTTTATTTTTTAGGCCATTAGAAGGTTTAAAATTTTAGAAGCAATTTTTGAAAATTTTAAGAAAATTTCCAAAATCTATTTTTTTAAGGATCAGTTCAGTTCTGAAGTTATTTTGAGGAGCTTACATAATAGAAACCACCATAAATACCCCATTTTAGAAACTACTCCCCTCAAACTATTTAAAACTGGTTTTAGAAATGTTGTTTACCCTTCCACAGGAATTAAAGCAAAATAGAGGTGACATTTCTAAATTTCACTTTTTTTGTAGATTTTCCATTTTAATAAATTTTTTCCTGTAACACATCAAGGGTTAACAACAAAATAAACCTCAGTATATATTACCCTGATTCTGCAGTTTACAGAAACACCCCATATGTGGTTGTATATTGCTGCATGGGGACACAACAGGGCACAGAAGGCAAGGAGCGCCATATGGTTTTTGGAAGGCAGATTTTGCTGGAATGGTCTTATGGCGCTATGTTGCATTTGAAGAGACCCTGTGGTACCCTCACAGTGAAAACCCACAAAAAGTGACTACATTTTGTAAGCTACACTACCCAAGGAATTTTAGGGGTGTAGTAAGCACTTTGAGCCAACAGCCGTTTCATAGAACTTGGCTATGAAAATAAAAAATTATATATTTTGGTGCTTTCTGTTTCACAAAAGATAACAGGAGAATATCCCCCCACAATTTGCTACCCATTTTCTCCTTAATACAGTAACACCCAAATTGTGGTCGTAAACTTTATATGAGGATACACCGGGGCTCAGAAGGGAAGGAGCAGCATCTGGATTTTCTAACATGGAATTTTCTGTCATGGTTTTTAAGAGTGATAACTTTTATACTTTTTTGTTGACTGAGCTGCATGAGGGCTTATTTTTTGCGGGACAAGCTGTATGTTTTATTGGCACAATTTTGGGGTACATTTGGCTTTCTGGTAGCTTTTTATCTCATTTTTGGGAGGTAAACTCACATAAAAGGCTGTTTGGAGTCCTTTTTCTATGCATTTTTTTACACCGTTAACTTAATGGGGTAGATCACGTGATATTTTTGTAGATCTGGTCGTTACAGACGCAATGATACCAAATATGTAAATTTTTTTTATTTTTACGTTTACACAATGCGAACATTTTTAGAAAAAAAATCATGTTTTTGTGTTACAATTTTCTTAGAGCCATTTATTTTTTATTTTTCTTGCTATGGTCTTATGTGGGGTGATGTTTTTATTGCTACCATTTTTGGGCAACATAAAACTTTTTGATCAATTAACATTATGTTTTTTGGGAGGTGAGGTAAATAAGAAAGCTGTTTTAGCTAATGTTTATTTAATTCTTTTTATGGCATGTACCTGATGGGGTAGATCGTGTGATATTTTTATAGAGCTGGCTGTCACAAACAGACAATACCAAATATGTCTATTTTATTAATTTTTTTCTATTTTTAACATCTTTTAAATTACTTAATTGGGTATTTGTTTTTTTACATGTGAAACTTTTTCTTTTCTATTTTTTTATAAAACAATTTGGCTTTTTTTTTTAATAATTTTGTGTCCCCCATAAGGTCATACAAGACCTCTGGGGGATATTTAACTTTTTTTCACTATTGATTTCTCCTGCAACTGGGGCTGACATAGTAGCTCCAGTTACAGGGGAAATACACCCCCCAGAGAGACTCTACAGCATTATACTATGCTGTACAGCCTCAGTGCAGGGCTGATCGAGGTCTATGGAAGACCCAGCAGCTCCTGCACACTTGACGACCGGGACAGAAAGCAGCACATCGCTTCCTTGCTGTATACACAGCGCTCATTCAGTGCTTGTATACAGGGATCTAGAAGGCAGGGACACACAGGAACTGTCCCTGCCTTCCCTCTGAGGTGCCCTGCTGTCACTGACAGTGGGCCCTCGGCACAGCAGCTGCATGATTAGTGTGCAGCTGCCATCTCTGAAAGGACGTTCCAAAACGTCCGATCAGAGATAAACCTGATTGCCCAGGACGTCTATAGTCAATGGGCAGTCGGGAAGTGGTTAATATCTGCCATGCCTTACTTTATTGCCAACAGCTGAACTTCCCTGCATATTGTGCCTTCCACAAGACAATAATAAATGACCAGGGGCAAGTATATATTGAAAAATTCCTATATATTAATTAATTCATAGAAAAAAACAACTGTGAACAGTAGTATTGTCTTAATTTATGTGGCATGATTCACCACAGATGCCTGAGAAAAGGGGCTCGGCTCCTAAAATGTTGCAAGTGAAGTACACCACTGCTTGGACTACCTCAGTGGTGACCATGCAGCATGAACTAAGATACTACTGCCAGTTTAAAAATTTTTAATTTGCACAATAAATGGACTGGTATGCAACTGTTCACAGTTTGTAAGTCTTGCTATTCTAACGTCTTCAAATATGTGAAAGTTTGCTTAAGAGCACAGCCGTTGTTTGAGGTCTTCAGTCCCTGCCACAAAAAGAGCTTTACTAGAGATATAATCACATGCTTCCTTGTGTCGCTGTTGGCACTAATATGATTCCTTTCAAACTCCTATAGAGAGGTGCAGTGGTTATATGGGGGTCACTGTGGATATCTTTTTAACACACACATAACTTTTAAACAACAAACGAAATAGATCTGTGGCAGCCAGATAATTCTGCCTATGTGAATGTATAATAGTCTCTTTGTTATTAAGTGCAAAATATAACTTCTGGTACATTCAATAGCAGCAGATTCAAAGTTCAGTTTCTGGCACCACTTAAGGAGCCATGTTGCATGGCTGCAACTTAGCACTTGTAGGTATAAGTGTCCACTGTAATGTTCAGACTTAACCTTTATCTGGCCTAGTTACAGTTTTGGTGATGGGTGTCTGAGCCATAGTCCCTCACCTTTCAGCAGTGTCTGGAATACAGGATTTTGCTGTTCAATCTTTTTGTCTTGTCTCTCAAGTGTTTCTTCAGGCAGGATTACATTGATCTCTCTGGAGAATATCTGTAAGGAGACAGAGCTCTGCAGTCTGCTTCCTCTCTCTAATCTAGCTTCTCTAAACTTCCCCTCCTGCCATTCATACCTTTCCTTACTGGAACTTACATCCAAATAACATGAAATACAAAGCATTCTAATACACAAGTATATACAATCAAGTGCACACCATGGGATACTGCACACCCCACTTGATGTGTATATCCTCTGTTTTGTTCTGTTCTTCCGACGGATCAGAAGATAGGAAAAATGAAACAGTGATGTGAACGCTCCATAACTGTTACTATTACTGCATTTCATCTATAAGATAAACATATTAATCACATTTTCAGATGTTAATTAGTGGTAAAACCTATTGTATTGCACAGTGTCTCAGTGTTTATCGCTGGTTCATTGCAGTATTGCGGTGTTAGGTTTGAATATGACCAAGCACAACACCCGTATGAAGTTTGTATGTTCTCCCCATGTTTGTGTGGGTTTCCTCCCGGCACTCCGTTTTCCTCTCACACTCCAACGACATACTGATAGGGAATTTAGATTGTGAACTCTGTTGGGGACAGCAAGTGTTGATAATGTCTGTAAAGTGCTGCAAAGTATGACAGCGCTATATAAGTGAGTAAAATAAAACTTTTTTTTATATATTTACTGTTTAACTCTGTTTTTAGTGGTAAAGTTAGATTCACATAAGCACTGTGAGATCCGGCAGGCTGTTCCGGCAGGGAGCAGCCTGCCAGGTCGATCTGGATCTGGCATTGCCAGGAACCGTTCCCATCTGGCCCCATTAACCTATAATGCAGCGGTTTTCGTCTTCACAGAATCATTTCAGGGTTGCGGCTGGATCTCCTCCGGTCCCCATTATAGTTTAATGGTGCCAGATGGGAATGCAGTGGCTTCCAGCAATGCTAGATCCAGAGAGACCCGGCATCCTGTTCCCTCCCGGAACAGCCTGCCAGATCTCAAAACGCTACTATATAACTACGCTAAAATGAATTTTATATGTAATAGATAACCCATTGTAGCCAACTAGATTTTACCAGTCATTCTTCAAGCAAGGGTTCTAAAGAAGACATTAGGAATACCTCTCAGTTTCACTTCCAGTCTCCTTTGGTTTCCTTCATGACACCTGAATCTAATATGTGTATCTGCAGCACATATTTGATGAATACAGTGCTACCACCTAGAGCTTCTATACTCCTTCCAATGCTAAATATCTAAAATAAAGCTTAGTAGAGGCTCCGTGCCTAGTTGTGTATATCTGCCAAGGATTGCTGACACTGGAGCCTTCACTAATCATTCATACTGTGAGCGTCCCAGACAGAGTTTTCAGGGATAACAGATGCAGAGTGTTCCTTTGAGCTGCCTCTGTTTGAGGAGCCACTTTCAATCAAAATGCTACAGTACCATCTACAGAAGAATTTGAAATTCGTCATGTAAAAGCAATTGACACATTGCAGGCTTGTAAAATAAAATAAATTGGTCGGGACTGGAGAAAAATGGCAGGGGGTTCATTTATTACTCATTTAGGCATTTTGGCAAAAGTGTTTACTTGAGTTCCAGCACTTTCGAGCTGTGTCAGCTGAAGTTATTCCATTGAATTTAAAATAACTGCTAATCTGTCAGTATTATTAACGCTACTTAATAAATATTTGGTAGATTACATGATTAATTTAGCTTTTAGGTCGCTAAAGACAAAACATTTTATACTGCTATTTACACCAATCTTTGACCTTACTTTTATGGATTGGTTTAGAAAATCCATTCTTATGTATCTTAGCAAAGTCCTAAATGTAAATGGAACCTGTCACCACAAAACACAGTGCAATCTGCAGGCAACATGTTATAGAGCAGGAAGAGCTGGGCAGATTCATATATTGTTTTGTAAAAAAAAGATTAAGTAAAACTTGTGATTTATATATTTCAATCTCTGTTATTTCTGATTTTGTCGCCCACTATCTATGTATGCACAATTACACAGGGAATGCTATCGGTCACTAATAGCACCTCCCCCGTGAACAACTTAGATCAGAAATAGCAGAGATTTAAACATACAAATTACAAGTTTTACCAAATCTTTTCCCACAAAACTACAGTATATATCAATTTGCTTAGATCCAATTTGCTCAGCTCTGCTCTATAAAATGCTGCCTGCAGATCGTATGGCATTTCATGGTGATAGGTCCTCTGTCAAGGTGCCCACACACATTTAATAGCTATCGGTCAAACTCCCAAACACACATACATTCTTTTTTTCAAGGGGGAGAAAGGAAAAGGCAGCTACTAGACACCTCTAGAGGCATACATATCTCCTTGGCGAACAAAGGATGTAAAACTACAACTCCCACCATGCCCTGCTGCAGGCTGATAGACAGCTGTAGACTGTCTGGGAATGCTGGGAGTTGTAGTTTTGCAACAGCTGGAGGGCCACAGGTTGAGCATGTCTGCCTTAAAGAAACAACTTTTAGCAAATGAGGCAGCGGAAAAATGGCCCATGGGTCATTGCAAGGGGTTGAGCAGAAACCCTTCTGTCCTGTGTGGGGGGCCTGGTTTGATCCTTGCTATGGGGCCATTACTTCTCTATGTACGCCACTGACCTGATCCTTCGCTTGCCCCACCACCATTTGTAGGGGGAAGGTCGGGAGCTACTAGTACTCTAATAAAATGGAATCTCTCATTTATTATCAATTTGCTAGAGTAAAGTTTGATTACACAGTGTCTTTCTTGCTTTCTGAGGATTACCTTACATGTCTGTGCCTTAGGCTACATGCACACGACAGTTGTTTTTTGCTGTCCGCAAATCCCGGATCCGTCTTCCTTTTTTTTCCCCATTCACATCCGATCCGTGTGTCCGCAAATTTTGTAGGTTGTGTTTTCGTGTGTCTTCCTTTTTTTTTGCGGATCCGCAAAAAAAAAAACGGAAGGCTTGAACCAGTCTCTTAAAGTACCTGTACAAGTGCCCTGGTTTCCAAGCAACCATCCTGCAAAAAAAAACGGATGCGGATGACAAACGGATGGCTTCCGTTGGTCATCCGCATTTTTTGCGGACCCATTGACTTCTATTAGTCTGCAAACCATTTTTTGCGGACAAGAATAGGACATGCCATATTTTTTTTGCGGACGTGAAATGTGGACAGCGGACACGGACAGGCGAAGGAAGAGGCATCCGCATTTTTAACGGATCCATAGAAATTAATGGGAAACCATCAGATCCGCAAAAAAAACGGAACGGAGGCCGCAAAAAAACACTTCCGTGTGCATGTAGGCTAACACTGACAGGCCATTGTTTTAGTGAACACTTTGTACAGCTCCTTTTGCCCCATGGTAGCACTGCAGATTTGAATACTTGCTGTTATGTTCATTGTTCATCATGTACTTTAGATTGCAACTGATCAATCAGGGGACCAGAAATGAGTCTCTTCAAGGGATGCCGCTAACAAGAAGGAAATGTAAAGTGGACAACCTCTTTAAAGTGGACTTTTAGCAGTCAGTTTTCAGAAAGATTTGGACATGGCTCATTGCACGTTTTAATTTTAATTAATTTATTTTCTCCAACGTACAAGAAATTATTTTTATTTAGTAATTTTGATAGCTGTTCCAAAAGGTTGTAGTGATGGATAAAGAAAAGTGAGCAAATATCCAGGAGAGAGAGCACTGGGTCGCACATCCACAATGCTATGCTTTGATCTAATGCTTCTCAGCATTTTATTAATGTGTACAGCATGCAGTATAGGGGGCTGTACACAATAGAATGCTGAGAAGCAATAGATCAAAGCATAGCATTGTGGATGTGCGACCCAGTGCTCTCTCTCCTGGATATTTGCATATTTAAAGAAAAGTGAGCCCCAATAGAGGTTCCCTGTTCCAAAGTGATGCTGCTGTTATGAAAATGACTCTTTATACCACCTGCTGAACAATGGACCATAACTTGGACCTCTACAATGCCAGCTGTTTTGAGAAGAACTCAGGTGCATACACCAGTGCACATTTCTCTGGATACCTGTGGAACTGGACTCTGTTCGGCTCCCTCAAATGCCACCCTTGACTGTGGTAGAACAGGAGCTGTGAACCCCTCATTTTATATATTCCAGTTTCCTCTACCGCATGAGCAAGTTTATCTCTTTTTGAAGCAAGGCTCATCAATTACATAGACAGTTGTTCTGTTACCTGCTTGATGAGCATCACAGAAGAAATCACGTGTTTTTCTTTTTTTTTTAATAATTTCTCAAGCTGTTTTTACGGATTCCCCACAGACTAGAAGAATTCATTAACATAGTGTAGAAATATTCCACAGTTTAAATACAGAATAAGTATATTGTTCAGTAATAAATACGAATAGAAAATAAATACAGTATTTGGGATCAAGTACTCAAAGTACAGCGGGAAGAAGAACACAGTAAAAATAAGAATTAATACTTAGAATTAAAGGGGTTATCCACAAAAAAATATTCCACATTTTATAGGGGTTGTCTAGTTTTTTTTTTTATAACCCCTCTCCCCACATCCAGTGCTACCTCTGAAGAAATCTATACTTACCTGCTCCCCACTGTTCTATTCCAGTTCTGTGTCTCATTGCCTGTCGACTTCCACATGGACAAGGTCACGTGCACCATTGCAGACAACGACTGGCCCAGCATTAACATGTCACTTGGGGACACGTCACTGATTAGACCAGTCACACGTGTTCCCATGTGTGTGAAAGTTGATAAGTCCAGTGAATACTGCCGGGGAGTCATGGAGTTGGAACAGATCAACGGGGAACAGGTAATTATAGATTTATTCACAGATGTGGCTGGGAAGGTGGGGGGATTTAAAAATCCAAACCTAGACAGCCACTTTAATTAATAGCCTGACTTTGGTGTTGGCAGGTAGTTTGAATATAAAAAATAAAAGAAAGAAAAGGAAAGGAAAAATGCATTCATTTTAGTACCACCCCCTAAATTCTGCTGCCCTAGGCACTCGCACTGGGGTGCTTAGTGGAAAGCACAACCCTGAAAACAGATATAATAAAACTAAGCAATATAATATAAACTGCGCAATTCAAAAATAGGAAAACTGTATAATGAATCATAAAAATTGTGGACAGGGTCCTGGTGTGCATTTAATTTACACACATATCTATATAAACTTGAGCCACTATATTTTCTGAGACAAGATAGCATCATAGCAAAACAGAAATTTCAGATCCAGCTTCTACCAGTTCGAGTGCTTTATTGGAGATTGCGATAAAAACTCACATATGTGCAGGACAATACAGCAATGTGACGCGTTTCGAATCACCAATAATATGGATCCTTCCTCATGACCAAGATTGCATCATGTTATATAGATATGTATTGCATTCATATAGCAAAGCCTTTGTAGGATTGCAATTAATCACATGCAAACAATATTTGTCCCACACCAATTTTGGTCTCTTGTGTTTAAAACTTGAATATGGTCTTTGTAAATTATGTTTGCCTTGTAAGCTAAGTATTAGCCTACATGCACACGAACGTGGTTTGGTTCCGCATCCGAGCTGCATTTTTTGCGGCTCGGGTGCGGACCCATTCACTTCAATAGGGCCGCAGACGATGTGGACAGCACTCGGTGTGCTGTCCGCATCCGTTGCTCCGTTCCGCAGCCCCGCAAAAAAAATAGAGCATGTCCTATTCTTGTCCGTTTTGCGGACAAGGGTAGGCATTGTTACAATGGATCTGTTTTTTTTTGTGGATCCGCAATTTGCGGACCGCAAAACACATAAGGTCGTGTGCTTCTATCCTTAGGCTGCTTTCACTCACTCAGTGTTTCTTCAGTAACCTGCTCCTAGCTTTGACTCACAATCACTGATGAAAATTATTGATCAAACACTGAATGTGTGAAAGCGGCCTTAGGGCTCATTCAGACGGCCGTATGCTGTCCGCAAAAATGCGGATCCTTTTTTTTGTGGATTAGATGCTGTCCCTTTTCTTCCATTGCACGGCTCAGCAAAAAAAATGAAACGTCCTATAAATATCAGTGAAAATCAAGACATGGCCCTATTGAAGTCTATGGATCAGCAAAAAAAGGAATGCAATAAGTTTTTTTGCGGACATGCTGAACTGTCCGCAAAGAAAAAGGATCCACATTTTTGCAGACAGCGTACGGCCATCCAAATGAGCCCTTACTCACAACTTTATAGAATACCGTTATACAAAGTGAATGCAGGAAAGAAGCCTAAAAAAGTTATAATACTTGCATAAGAGAACAAATCATTTTACTGAAGCTACTGTATACCTACCAGAATTTTCAAGCTATAATGAGTAAAATCATCACATTACTCTTTTCATCATATTACTGTAAACTCTTCAATGAAACACTGCAGCAATAAAACATGTAGTACAGTACATCAAAGAAAGGGAAATATACTAAGAGACACCCAACCGGCAAAAACAATCTAATATACCTTATCTTTTATGTATTGAGAAATCAATGGTCTCAGCTCTCTTTTAGGTGTATCACTTGGGGTCCTTGATATGCAGGGCACAGATGAAGAAACCACAGCATTGTCAGCTGTAACTAGGATAAATGTTACCAGGAGCCCAAGAGTGTGAAGCGAATCAAACTTGACTGACTGCGAATGGAAAGTCTAAATTACTTCATATCTCAAGGACACTAGTCTTAAACAGAGGTCATGGCCTAAAAGTATACACTCCGGCAATAGAAAATAGGGACATCACATGCTGTCAACGAGAATGCAATGCCATCTAGATTTCTAGGTGATATCTAAATAATGATCTTCAATGATCTAATTTGGTAGCAGGGCAGAGCATTGCAGTAACACTGGGTTCAGACCTGAGCGTTTTGAAGCCTAGCGTTTTTGGTGCGTTCAAGACTGGCGTTTAGGCGCGTTTTTGTCAAGCGTTTTGGTAAATAGTGTAGGCGCGTTTGACGCGCGTTTATGTGATTGACTGCATAGTTGGCCAATGACCAATGATATAGTTTGGCCAATCTGAGTGCTTTAGAGGTGTGACATTCCATGGTGGCTGATTCAGCATGTTGCAAACTTTGTAAAACGCGCATCCATAGGCGCGTTTTACGCTGCACAAACGCCCGAACAACACGCCTATCGCGTTTCCCATTGAAGCCTATTGCCACCAAACGCTCGAAAAACGCCCGAATTAACGCGAACATACTTGCTTATGCTTCGGACGTTTTTAGGCGCCTTCGAACGCGCATAAAAACGCGCAAGTGTGAACCACCCCCATAGGAATGCATGGTTCCTGTACTGTTGTGCGTTTTTTTGCGTTTTCCAAATACGGCGTTTTACGCGAAAGTGTGAACTGAGTGTAAGCCATGTATGATTCTTAGCACCTGATGTACTGCTGGGGTTCTGATACCATTATGGTTTGATATCACTGTTATTGGCAGATATGAGCGTTTCTAATCTACAAGACTATGTGGCGATGCATATAATTCTTCTTCTTATAATTTGTATTTTATAATGGCATTAACTCCCACGATGCTGGGCATTTGAAGACAGAATGTAAATGAATGATAAGACAGGCAAGTATAATAAGCATGAACTTACTTAGTGCTATAGAATGGAGAGAGGGCCCTGCCCATGAGGGCTTCCAATCTATGGGGAAAAGGGGAAAGAGACGGGAGGTGAGGGTAAAAGAGGAGAGAATATTTAAAAGAAGAAAAACTGCTACAAGAGGACATAGTTTTAAATTAGAGGGGCAAAGGTTTAAAAGTAATATCAGGAAGAATTACTTTACTGAGAGAGTAGTGGACGCATGGAATATCCTTCCTGCAGAAGTGGTAGCTGCAAATACAGTGAAGGAGTTTAACCATGTATGGGATAGGCATAAGGCCATCCTTCATATAAGATAGGGCCAGGGGCTATTCATAGTATTAGTATTCAGTATATTGGGCAGACTAGATGGGCAAAAAGGTTCTTATCTGCCAACACATTCTATGTTTCTGTTTCTGCTTACACAGTTGTGTAGTGGAAACTGGATTATTGCAATTTATAAACTTTTCCTATCAAGTGACTTTTCTGAAAGCTTTTGTAACTTTGCATGGTAGGAGAGAATCTGATATGTTTTGGTAGGGAATGTCACAGTATGGGAGATGCACAGGAGAAATCTTGAAGACGATGACTGGGAAAGCAGACTGGAGAACAGAGAAGAAGTTGAGCTTGCATTGGAGGGCTGTAAGTGGATGCTGCAAAACGGGATATGGCGGGATATGATGAGGGAACGTATGACATTTTTATTGACATGAGGATGAGGAAAGCGAAGATTAGAGAAATTTTTTGAGGGGGATGTTGTAGTTGCGCTTTCTGAAGGAACTGTGGAATGAAAGGGAACGTGTCACCATGAAAATGCAATGCAATATGCAGACAACATGTAATAGAGCAGAAGGAGCTGAGCAGAGTGATATATAGCTTTGTGGGAAAAGATTTAGGAAAAAAAAAAAAAAAACTTGCAATGTATTCATTTAAATCTCTGCTCTTTTTATGCTTAGGAGTCATGTAGGTGATCTTACGCTGTGATACAGTCTGCACTGTATGCTTAGCCAGGTAGAGTTTGCTGTGAATCACATCTCTCCCATGGATCCTAGGCATTAAAAGAGGAAAGGTTTAAATGAATACATTTTACTGAACATTTTCCCGCAAAACTATATATCAATCTGCTCAGCTTCTCATCCTCTGTAAAATGCGACCTGTAGACTATACAGCATTTCTTCTAATGACATCAATAAAAAGTTTCTAATAATAATAGAGCAAAGAAAGACTATATAAATAATAAAGAAAACTGAGTGAGATACAAAAATGTTAGTAACTGTATAAATGGGTAATCCGAGCAGATAAAGAAGGTAAATCAGGCTACAAAGCCACCATGTTTTTGCCTGTTGTCATACAAATGGTTTGATATCTTCAGTTAGTACATGGAGTAAATTTATCGTACATTTGCACTAATTTGGCATAAAAAAAGTCCAAAATTTAGGCATCTGCCATTTCTTGCACAAAAATGTGTGCCATTTTATGATTTTACACTGCTGTCATCACTTTTGAAAAGTGGGTGCAGTTAGCTATGTTTATAAGCTGTATTCCATATTTATATAAAAATTTATTTTTAAAAAGGCACCAATTTACACCTGGGGGATGCATAGAAAAACTAAACTTAAAAGTGTTATGTTTAAAGATATATCAAATTTATCAAACAATATGCAATGTTTAACAATTTGGCAGAAATTATGTCAATGCAGGCTCAAGTGTGACTTGCTTCAAAAATCCCCCCCTTACAAACTGCAGATTGTTAATATACTCTGTTGAAGGCATTCTCCAGGATTTACATATTGATAACTTATCCTCAGGATAAGATATTAATATGAAATCAGCAAGGTCCGTGACCTCCTTGCAACTTACCAAGCACAGCACCATACATTATATATTGATTATGCTTGGAATTGCAGCTCAAAGCCATTCACTAGTTATGAGCGGCAGGTGCTATATTCGATTTTGACGAAATTCGCGAATATTTGATGGAATATTCGTTTCATGTTCGTCGAAATCAAATATTCGTCATTATTCTAGTTATCGCGATTAATATGCGATTTAAATAATCGCATATTGCGATTATAACTTAAGGCTACTTTCCTATTGGTTTGATATCTAGAATTATAGCGAAGATGACGAATATGACGAATGTATTCTTGATATTCCTCAAAACGAAGATAACGAAGTATTCTCCATCTTCGTTTTAGCTACCTATTCGTCAACTTCGCTAATTATAGCAATCAATTCGGAAAGTTGACTATAGAGACAGCTGTGATTAATTCGCTATGCGAGTAGATTATATATTTTTTTTTAATAAATAGAATAATTATAATAATTATCAAGTATTATAATTATTCTATTTATTTAACAAAAAAATTATAATATAATCGCATAGCGAATTAAACACAGCTGTCTCTATAGTCAACTTTCTGAATTGATTGCTATAATTAGCGAAGCTGACGAATAGGTAGCTAAAACGAAGATGGAGAATACTTCGTTATCTTTGTTTTGAGGAATATCAAGAATACATTCGTCATATTCGCTAAGTCTACCAAGCCAACTAAACCAGGTCTGTTGAAATCGCAATGCGATTACTTAAAGTTATATCAATCGCATTGCGATTTCAACTTGGAGCTGTTTCTAATGGGTCAGCTTGCTAGAATTAACGAAGTTAACGAATATGGAATATAGCAGTGCTGTTGTAATCGCAATGCGATTAATATAACTTAAAGTAATCGCATTGCGATTTCTACTTAGCACTGCTAGTGCTATATTCCATATTCGTTAATTCTAGCCTAATATGTAATATAGCAGTGCTGTTGTAATCGCAATGCGATTAATATAACTTGAATTAATTGCATTGCGATTTCAGCTTAATTCTCACATCCGACAGTACATTCTAGTATGGAGGCGTTCCCATGGTGATGCGGACACTCCATTAGTAGAGATGTCGCGAACATAAAATTTTCCGTTCGCCAGCGGCAAACGCAATTTTACTCAAATGTTCGCGAACGGGCGAAAAGGGCGAACCGCCATAGACTTCAATAGGCAGGCGAATTTTAAAACCCACAGGGACTCTTTCTGGCCACAATAGTGATGGAAAAGTTGTTTCAAGGGGACAAACACCTGGACTGTAGCATGCCGGAGGGGGATCCATGGCAAAACTCCCATGGAAAATTACGTAGTTTACAATGTAATGTTATAATGTTAACCAAAAATCAAATATTTTCCATATAAAGCCATCATTTTTTTTTAATTTTGGTGACATGATCACATTAATTACTAAAACGCGAATTTTAAAAGTTTTGGATTAAATGTATGCATGTTGGACAAGGTCTATGATCTGCGCTGGTCCCGTCACGCGTGCTGCTAATAGCGCCACAGTCCGCAGTATTTGGTTTGAATTGTCGCACACACATGACCACCGGCACAAGAAAATAGTTATAGTGAATAAGTGGACCGACCATAAGGGGCGCCATGTCTATTACCCTGTTCCCATGTAACAGCGGCTGCTGTATGTATTGATAATGAATTATTACTTTGGCCCAGACTAAATTGTCCGTACTGTAATCCCATTGGTTACAATAAAACAAAGTTCAATAGTTCAATAGTTCAATAAAATTTACTAAAACAATTTTTAAATATAGATAAATATTAATTAACATAAATAATATAAAAAAAAATATGGTAGGCTCTTAATTTTTTTCTGCTCTTGGAGCAGTTCATAAAGGGCCTTTTGGTTGGCCTCCTCCATCAGGCTGAGCTGGTGGGATAGACTGAGCTTCTGCTCCCTTAACTTCCGCATCTGCAGCGCCCTGAACTGCCTCATCCGTTCGCGCTGCTCCCGTTGCATTTTTTAATTTTTTTTTTATCATGTTGTTGTGAGCTGTAAAAGTAAAGGAAATAAAAATTTTAATGTACTTTAAAAGACAATCATTGATTGGTGTATAAAGCAGATGGTATTTTTTTTATCGCAATCCGTTATATATTGGTTTAGTTGGGATTAAGAATAGTTATTTTGACTTTCGGGTTATGGACTTAGTAGTTACGTTTTTATGTAGATTAATTACTTCATAGTGTTTATGTTTTATATTACTGTTGTGTGTTTGTTGCCTGTTTTATAGTTTTTTCAGCATTTTTTAGATAATATTAATATTGTTTTGTGCACTTTAGTCTAAAATTTTTTTTATATATTGGATGCTCGTTACATCTTAATTAAATTGAATGCCTCATTGAGATACTTTACGGAAATCAGTACACCAGTACTGATGTAGCTTGCTGTAAAAAGTTTTTTTACATAGATTTAATTAGGGTCACTCCTGTACTCCATCAAGGGTTTTTATAAAGTGGGGATTAAAAATGCTGTTCTTTTCAAGTGTGGACAGGAAATGTGAAATGAACCTGCAGAGAAATGAGCATGGTCTCTGACAGACCCTAAAGAGTGGTGATATACTAATCTTTTTGTTACACTGCTTGGAGTGAACACAAAGTGTGGGACTTTAGGTTATGCTATATCTGAAGTCTGAATAAAAATTACAGGTTGAACTTGTTTATAATTGTTTGCTTTAGTAAAATCTGCCTGTGGTCAAGACCAAACTGACACCTGTGTGTGTGGGGACAATGAATAAATGAAAACATCAACAGCATATATTTACCCTCCTGGCGGGGAGTGTTCACCACCTCGTCTTCTTCCTCCTCATCATCCTCCTCGACCTCATCTGCATCAGGTGTGCTATGGGCCTGACGCCCTGATGGTCCTGCCTGTTCCTGCTCCTCAATGTCCTCATCCTCTGGCATCTCCTCCTCTTCCACCACCACCCTCTTTTTTGAACGCTTAGCGCTTAGTTTCGGAAGAGGAGCATCTGTAATGACCAAATTTTCCAAAAATATAACTAAACACATAAATAACAATAGGTGTGTGATAGAAAATTAATGTAGGCATCGTACCTGGACAAAATTTGTCACTGACCTCAGTGATCCGAACCATATTATATCGTTTAAGGTCGGACCACTTCTTTAAAATGGCATCCTTGGAATGCTTGCTGCCATGTTGGTGCCACAGATGGTACCCTAGTCGCCACACTATGGCCTACTTCTCTGCCTGGGAGCGGGTCAGGTCATATCCCCTCTGCAACATATGCTGCAAGATAACAATTATAGGATGTAATCCCAAAGTTGTAAAATACAATTATTGGTAATTGCAGTCATCTCAACCATCCAAAATAAAAGTTAATATCAAAACGCTAGTTTAAATATGGAATATGGAATATATTATTGCAGTGCTAATTGAAATCGCAATGCGATTAATGTAACTTGGAGTAATCGCATTGCGATTTCTACTTAGCACTGCTGCTATATTCCATACTCGTTAATTCTAGCCTAATATGTAAGATAGCAGTGCACTGCTAAGTTGTAATCGCAATGAGATTAATATAACTTGAATTAATCGCATTGTGATTTCACCGTAATTCTCAAATCCGACAGTACATTTTAGTATATGGAGACGTTCCCATGGTGATGGAGACGCTCCATGAGCACGGAAGTCGGCAGAAGCGGCAACGGGCACTGACTGGAGCAGCCAAGAAGCCAGGAATCCTCATGACAGGTAAGAACTACTTTTGGGAAGTGGGAAATAAAAAAATATAACAAAAAAAAACGAATATTCTAAATAGCGAATTTATAGCGCTATATTCAAAATATTCGCGAATTAGCGAAGTGCTGATATTCGCGATAAAAATTCGCTATTCGAATATTCGCGCAACTCTACAGGGCTGAGCTGTGCCTAGCTCATATGACTGGTCAATATGACATCCTCGGAAGAGACCTTGGTGCTCACGGAGCGTCACAGCCTTTTCATACAGCTGATTGGACCACAGCGGATCTCATGTTCAAGACCTAACCTGTAAATTCTGGAGAAACCCTATAAGGAGAGGGTCTTTGTTCCATACTGAGAACCACTGGTACTTCCTCAGGGCTGGTCCATTTTCAGTTGATTATTACTCCTGTTCACAGTGAAGAAAATGCAGATAAAAGCTCTAACAGGATTTACACAAGTTCTGTTTTAAACCAATAATGGCAAAAAATACCATATGATCACAAGGTGTGAGTGCAGGCGTACAGGTCTGAAATGCCTTGCTTCACACAGATTACACTGATTTCACCAATTAAGTGATTAAATAAACTTATAGTGTCAAGAGTGCCCATGCACCTAGTGGCTGAGCGCAGTAACTGCATGCAGATAATTGCTCATTCTCATGATACACAAGGGCAGAGAGACCACATGTGCAGTTGGATAAGGGCCCTGAGGGCTCGGGGCCCACTGCTGATCGCTTGTTGGTACAAGCAGAATGAACTCTGATGAGCACAGAGATAGAGAACTGTCAGCTATGTTCAGCCACTCATTCCTGTCCTCTGCCAGTCTGACATGAAGAATAGAAAATGAGGCTCCTACTTCAGAAAGAATACCCTGTATCTACTACAAGCAGCCAGGTACTGTATGACTGTATGCTCCTAGGTGATCCTACTGCTTTATGAATGAATTCCTAGCAGTCTGCAGTAAGGGTACAGAGCGGTGGTAACCAGTTGGGGGGGTGTACCTGCACAGTCTGAGAATGGCAGAACTGATTGGATACAGTAAGTCTGTGCAGGTACACCAGTGTTGATAAATCTCCCCCAATGTATTGTTTTTGGCCAACATCTGCAGCTAAATAAATTCTCACTACAAATAGTCTGTGTGTAATCTCAACCTAAGGTTACCTGTATACAATACGGTCTGATCATGTGATCCGTAAGTGGATCATCATACATTTTTGGGCCATACCTATTATTTCCAAGCCTCACTTGTACATGCTTTTTGGTTGAAGCTGCAGCCTGGCAATCACACTGCTGGACTGCATTATGTATGGACAGTTAAATGCAGAAAGACAATTAGTGGTAACCATATGCTGATGGTAGTACTGTAATTAATTATGTATTAAACTATTGCAATACACCAGATAGGTAGTGTTGGGCACGAATATTCGAATTGCGAATTTTAATCGCGAATATCGCCACTTCACTAATATTTAGAATATAGTGCTATATATTTGTATTCACGAATAGTGTTGATCGCAGATATTCTAATCGTGAATTTATCGCGAATTTATCGCAAATATCAGCACTTAGCAACATCCCTAGCAACTAATAGGAAATTTGCCTACCCCTTAGTGTTGATCGCAAATATTCTAATTACAAATATATTACATTGCCGATTTTTGCAATTAAGTAAATAATGACTGTAAAAACACAGAAATGCAACAGTACTCTGCAACCAGCACTCTGCCCTGCCTCTATGCCTGCATCCCTGAATCTAATGGAGGCTGTTATGGCATGAGAAAAGGTTAATAAGCACGGTTGATCCTAGCATGCATGCTGGGCCTGCACTCCCTGGACTCTATGTGGCTGTTGTGACCCATAACAGGTAGGATTTAGCGTTAGGACCACTCCTAGAGACGGTCTTGGCGTGGTGAGTGGCTTATTACTTTTTGATCAAAATGTACACTAACGCCTCTGATAACTTCTAGCATAGAAGCAGGGCAGAGTGCTGTTGCATTTCTGTGTTTTTATATATATTTTGCCATGGCTATGTGCACCTGCATACAGGGACGTGCTGACTGACCCCCCTCCCTTGTATTTCTGTTTAGTAAATAATGACTGGAGATCACGAATTCTCGAATTTGCGAATTTTCGGCCTAAAATTCACAAAATAATGTGAGTTTGAATATTGCCTATGCCGCTCATCACTACAGGTACGTTTTATATGCAATGTTATGTAATGTGATGCTATGCCATTTATTCCAGCAGGGGAGGTAATGTTTGGCAGGAATAGGGCAAATCCCCCTGTTCCTCTCCAATTGGCAGGAGTGTGCTGGTCCTTCTGCCTGCCAGGAGGGGGAGTTCCACTCTAGTGACAGAAAGGAGAAGAGAGTTCCTGTTCTGATAGCGGTGGGGTGAGGAAGCACATGTCAGAGCTCACACTCCCAGGAACCGTATCTTATTCCCCTGAACCAGATATTCCTCTCCTATGAGAACAACTTAATCCTTCCATCAGCACTGGTGCACCTAGCTTTTCTGCTGCCTGAGGCAAAAATTGAAACACCCCCCCCCCCATGCCAAATTCTCAACCTAACCCCTTCCCTCTAGTTCTAATGTTAAAGTGGTTGTGCTAGGATAAGTCATCAATATCGATCAGCTGTTTCAAGAGAGGGCAGCGTTCATATGAGAGCTGCTTTCTCTGCTCTGTTTACCTTCTCGCTGCTGCAATTGCTTTCTCTGCTCTGTTTACCTTCACGCTGCTGCAATTGCAGTGGTGAGCAGGTAAACAGAGCAGAGAAGGCAACACTCGTCCGGAAAAAAAGGTGACAACCCCTTTAAAGACATACTTGGAAAACATGACATACCGTGCTACAACATACAGGAGAATACAGCCCTACATATGTACCTCTCACATCCAGTGACGTCTCATCTGATGTAGATATTCTCTTTCCTCATCTTCTCCTGTCAGACCAGACCGCCATGGTGACTTCTTTCAGCTGCAGAGTTTCATCTCTGCAGAGCTTAACAAACAGACATCTTACTTTTCTACTTTTCCATCCTCCTCCCCACCATCTCAACATTCCATCTTGCCCCCCCCCCCTCCCAATACTGGGCCCCTAATACTATCCAGCAGAAACAGTCCCCCTGAAAATACTGGTACCACACAGATAGTGCTCCAGTAAGTGTATTGTGCACCAGTACAAATAATACCCCCTTATCCTTTCAGATCAGACCCCGATATAAAACCCTAGATGAGACCCCCCATCTCAGCCCAGACCCACATTAGACTTTTATGTCAGACCCCATATGAGACCCAAATTTTAGACCTCATATCCGACCACCATTAGACCTCCATGTCAGAACCCACCCCAATATCAGACCTCAGATAAGACCCCGATTAGACCTCCAGACCCCCATATCAGAATGCGGACCCCCATATCAGACCTCCAGACCAGACCTCCATACACCCATATCAGACCTCAGACCAGATCCCGGAAATCCATCAGACCTCAGACCAGACCTCCAGACCCCTATTAGATCTTCATACCCCCATATCAGACCTCCAGACCCCTATTAGACCTCAGACCAGACCTCCATATCAGACCTCAGACCAATCCTCCAGATCCCCATATCAGACCTCAGACCAGACCTCCAGACCCCCATTAGACCTCCAGACTCCCATATCTGACCCCCATTAGACCTCAAGACCCCCAATCAGACCCCATTAGACCTCCAAACCCCCAATTAGACCACCATTAGACCTCCAGACCCCCAATCAGACTCACATAAGACCTCCAGACACCAATCAGACTCCCATGAGACCTCCAGACCCCAATCAAACTCCCATGAGACCTCCAGACCCCCAATCAGATCCCCATTAGACCTCCAGACCACCAATCAGAACTCCAGACCCCTATTAGACCTCTCCAGACACCCAGTCAGACCTACAGACCCCCAATCAGACCTCCAGACCCTCAATTAGACCCCCCAGACCCCTAATTAGACCTCAAGACCAGACTGTAAGATAATGAAGTAACTTACCTCTCCTGCTGCCACTCTCCCTGTCTTGCTCTGTTCTCTTCTCAGGGCTCACGCTACACAGTCACTTGACTGCCTGCAGCGTCAGGTCATAGAGCGCTCTGTACATCCTGACGCTGCAGCAGCCAGGACACAGCAGCGTGGGACCTGAGAAGAGCAAGCAGGAGGAGGGGTAAGAACAGTGCTCACAATGGAAGCTAATAATGGAAGCGCTCACATAATGAAAGTGCTTACTAGTATTCCCTTTATAAGATGCACTGTATCTTATAAAAGGAAAATACAGCAAGACAGGCAAGGGGGCCCTCTGGGCCCCCTTGGCTTAGAGGCCCCTGTCGCAACTGCGAGTGCTGCAACACCTATAGCTACACCAGTGCTGTTATATATTTACTTCTGGCCTGAATCTTCGATCTATACTTTCACTGCACCAAACTCCAGAGAGCAACGGCCTGAGGGAGTACACCGTGACACAACATCTTATCAGGACCACTATCACTCCTATCCGCTGCACCGGCTCCTCAGCGGCTCGCTGCACTATTTGGTATTGACTAATCACATTAAATGTAGATCACTTTGCAGAAATGTGTGTTTTTGACATTAAAGAGTGATTGAAACCTCAAGAACTATCTTTACTACTTTTATATCATAATTGGATGTTCGTAATTCACTGTACTTTCTGTCTGGGACATGAATAAACATTTCCCCTCGGCACTCAAGAAGTTAAAAGTAGCAGTGTTTATAATGAAGAGGCTTAAGGGCTGCAAATGGCCCCCAGTGTGCAAGTACATCAATCACCTGATGAATTATTAATTCAGTAGGGAAGATTGCTTAAATGTTGGCCTTTATTCTCCCCATGCTTGCCAACAATCTATCCAAAAACTGCATTTTGGCCTCTGCCTGACTTGGTTATATTGATTTAAGCTCTTTACCCAGTCAAAGCAGAAGACATATACATTGTATCTTGTTATTGGAGACATGAATAAAACTTTTAAGTAATGTTGATATATACACGCCTCAGTGGAGCAGTTTTCTTGCCCACAAAATCACTTAGTGGTTATTGAAGAAACCTGACAACCCTTGCACTAAAGAGATGATGTACAGGTGCATCTAAATAAATTAGAATATCATTGAAAAGTTATTTTATTTTAGTAATTCAGTTTAAAAAGTGAAAGTCATACATTAGATTTATTACATACATTGATCCTATTTCTAGCTTTATTTATTTTAATGTTGATGATTATGGCTAGAGATGAAAAAGTTCCAAAAAATTTGATTCAGTTGCTTTACCAAATTTCACAAAGAAATTCACGTTGTCATTAAGCGCATTTCTGTGTAAGTAGCGGACAAAATAATGTGGAATGGCAATCGCGCCACCCCCAACATTGAACCCCTTAGATGCTACATTCATCGTTGAGTACGATAGTGAGGGCTTTCGGGGTTAATCCGGTAAAAAAAATAATAATACTCATCTTATCCAATTGAACGTGAAGAGACTGCTGTGGCCATCTTGATTGAGGACACAGTGCAAAATCTAGCACGGTGCGTGATGACATTATGCTGGCCGGCATGGTGATGTCATATTTCACCATACCTGAAATTTCACACGGGATCTTCAATCAAGATTGCCGTGATGGCCTCTTTGCACGCAAATGGATGAGGTGCATATGTATTTATTTGTTTTTACTGCCATTCCAGAGAAAATTGATTGGTTACCACAAATGACAAGTAAATTTGCTTTATGACAAATTGAATTTTTCCTGAAATTCGGATCGAAGTCCATTTTGGATAATTGGATTCACTTAACACTAATTATGGCTTACAGCTAATGAAAACACAAAAGTCAGTATCTCAGAAAAATAGATTATATAAGAGCAATTGAAAAAATTATTTTTAATACAGAAATTCTTGGTCGGGGCTACTTTCCCATTAATTACTGCATTAATTTAGTGTGATATGGAGGCGATCAGCCTGTTGCACTGCTGAGATATTTTGGAAGCCAATTTGCTTTGATAGCGGCCTTTGGCTCGCCTGCATTGTTGGATCTGGTGTCTCTCATCTTCCTCTTGATAATACCCTATAATTTCTCTATGGGGTTTAGGTTACGTGAGTTTGTTGGCCAAGTACAGTGATACTGTGATTATTAAACCAAGTCTTAGTACTTTTGGCAGTGTGGCCATCTACTAAGTTCTGCTGGAAAATGAAGTCTGTATCTCCATTAAGGTGACTTTAGACTTGATATTACACAGTGGCCCAACACCAAAAGAGGACAGGGCTCCCCAAACAATTTCTGACTGTGGAAACATCACACTTGACCTCAAGCAACTTGAACTAAGTGACTCTCCATTCTTCCTCCAGACTCTGGAACCATTTCCAAATGAAATGCAAAATTTGTTTTAATCTGAAGACAGGAATTTGGACCACTGAGCAACAGTCCAGTCCTTTTTCGCCTTAGGACTGGTAAAATGCTTCTGACACTGTCTCTGGATCATGAGTGGCTTGATACAAGGAATGGAGACAGTTGTAGACCATGTACTGAATACATCCATGAGTGGTGGCTCTTGAAGTACTGACTCCAGCCGCATTCCACAGCTTGTGAATCTCCCTCAAATTCTTGAATAACCTTTTCTTGACAATCCTTTCAAGCATACCTCCCAACATTTGAAAATCGCAAAGAGGGACAATATGTGCGGCGCGCATTGCGGCAATTTTTTTCATACTGGGCCATGCCTCTAACTCCGCCCAAAGCATAAATACTGACTCCATCAGAACTGCAACAGCTGGAGATTGGTTAGGTGAGTATAACTTCCTTTATTTTTTACAGCATGTGGAGCCCCTGGGACAATTTATTTCTTGTGCTTCAATATCTATTTAAATATTAACACATAAGTCATCAGATTATAGATATTTTAAGGTCCAAACTGCACAAAATATTGAATTAATCATTAGAGTGAAGCGAATAGCTGTAAGTTTGGGTTCGCCGGGTTCAGTCAAACTTCATAGCAAAGTTTGAGTTCGGGACCCGAACTTGACCCCGGACCCGAACCCCATTGAAGTCAAAGGGGACCCGAACTTTGGGGGACTAAAATGACTATAAAAGAGTCATGGAAAGGGCTAGAGGGCTGCAAAAGGCATCAAGAAAACAAAGAGAAAGTGCGCTGGAGTATAACATAGGCTGGGTGAGGCCGGTATACATGTCTATTCTGCACAAGGTACGGACAAGTCCTGTGGGATCCATGTCTGGTTCATTTTAATGAATGTGAGCTTGTCCACATTGGCTGTGGACTTGCGGCTGCGCTTGTCTGTGATAACGATAAACACACGTTCAGACAATACACTGGCTGCCTAGCAAGCCAGCACCTCCAAGGCGTAAAGGGCAATCTCAGGCCATGTGCCCAATTTGGAGACCCAGAAGTTGAATGAGGCAGACTCATCAGTCAGTACGTGTAGGTGTGTGCAGACATACTGTTTCACCATGTTGCTGAAATGCTGCCTCCTGCTAAGATGTTCCATATCAGCTGGTGGTGCTGGTTGTTGTGGCGTGCCGACAAGGCTTTTTCACATTTTGGCCATGCTAACCCTGCCTTCTGAGGTGCTGGCGGTGCCCCAGCTGCGTTGGCAAATTCTTCCTCCTCCTCTCCCTTCGCCTTGTGCTTCAACTGAGGCCCCGGTGTCAGTTGGGAATGCCATCAGCAGCGCGTATACCAGAATGTGCTTGTAAGGGGTATAGATCACCCAGCAATCTAAATGCCGCTAAATTTACATAATATATTTCCCAGTCAGGTATGCAGAGCAGGGGTGGTTTGAAAGAAAAAAGGGGAATAGATCACCCAACAATCTAAATGGCCGCCAAATTTACAGAATATATTTCACAGTCAGGTATGCAGTGCAGCAGGAACACACCCTCCAAGCAACTTGTAAATGACTGGTCTGATAACTGTGGGAATGTCCATCCACGAGCTGGATTTACTGATTAAATTTCACCCTCAGAAATGCAGTGCAGGCCGCAAATGTACTTTATGGAAAAAAAATAGGTGTTTTTTTTTCACCAACAATGTCACAGTTGTATTTACTGGTACTACTGCACTATTTAACAGTTTTATTGGACTGTCAGAAATGCAGCGCAGGCTGCAAATGTACTATCTAGCGCAAAAAATGGGAATTTGTCAACCGACAATGTAACAGCAGTATTTACTGGTTTTATTTGACTGTCAGATATGCAGTGTTGATGTCAGAAAGAGAAAAAATCGCTTTAGGTCACACAAATATGTAGCAGACTAATGTAATTTAATTATTTTTACTGCCAGGTATGCACTGCAGGCCGCAGGGGTACTTTACCGCCAAAAAAAGGGAATTTGTCCCCCTAGAATCTAACAGATGGATTTAATGAATAGATTATCCCTGTCAGATATTCAGCACAGGGGTTGTTCACAGAAAAAAGTGGGAATATATCCCCCACTGGGGCCATGCAGTCACAGACAGATTACCTATTTTATTTTCCCTTCCCCTGGCAGATATGCAGTGCAGGTGCACTTAAAAAAATGGGTATATGTTGTCCACTGAACTAAAAGAACAGGATTAAATTATTGTCCCTGGCACATATGCAGGTGCAAGTGCAATACACATGCAATACACAAAATGGACGCCGACACCCACCTAACAGATGGATAAAACTTATTTTTCTGTGTCACTGGGCTCATGGGTAAAAAAATGTAGCATAGCACCCACAAAAATAAATCGCTGTAGTATGCAGATTTAGCACCAAGTACACCAGACCAGAATTGTTTCCTAATCTCTCCCTCACAGCAGCAGCATCCTATCCCTACACTAGTAAGAGCAGAGTGAAGTGTGGAGCTCTGTGACTCCAGCTAATATAGAGGCTGGGTCACATGCTGCACTTGGCCAATCACAGTCATGCCATTAGTAGGCATGGCTGTGATGGCTTCTAAGGGCACACTAGTTAAACGCTTGCTGATTGGCTGCCCTGCAGCCTTTTTAACAAGCGCCATTAAATCGCCGAACACTGAACTCGAACTTTCACAGAAATTTTCGGGTTCGCTCAACCCTATTTATGGTCTAATATACAGTGTGGTGATGTGTACAGTAAAAGTCCTGGAAGGGGTGTATATCTCACCCAGGTTCCTCAACTGGGTGAAATAAGTAACATCCAAGAAGATGGCGCTAAACATAGTTGCTGGCACTATTTTTGTTTGTTAATTCAAGGGCTGGATTTTTTTGGAAGGTAGGTTTGGTAGTGGGAACTTCCCAGTCCACCCCATTCCAGGGCATGTTTTTCCCCTAAGATGAGGTGATCGCAGGTGAGGCCTGCTGTATTCAAGGAGGGATATAACCAACCCTCTGTGTGTCAGTCTGGGGAGAGAGGTCTTGGAAACAGATTCCTACAAAGGCTCTGGGTGGTCTCAGCCAGGAGGGCTGAGGGGCCACGAGGCTGTGTAAAGCCGGATCTCTTCCCTGCCTGGACTTGTGTTTGACGAGCGAACATGCTAAGGGTTTGAGCCTAAGACCCTGTGTATAAGCTGTGCTTAGAGGTGAGTCAGGGAAAAGAACCTTGCGTTAGTTAGAGCCCAGACGAGCAGAAGTTGATTTCAATATGTTTATGTTTGTGCTGGTGCCAAAAAAGCATAATTTGAACTTTAAACCATGCTAAAAAGGGAAAGTGTTGCTAGGGGCAACGACATGACAGAAAGAGCAGGTGCTGCTGAATGCTGCTTAGCTACTGTCTTGGAGTTAAACGGCCGGTAGCCTGTTTGTCCGGCGAAGCAGCTGCTCGTGCTATTCTGGACACTTTTTCCTGTGGTTGCAATGAAAACTTTCTGAGATTTAAAGGGCCAGAAGCCCAAGTTGCAGAAACTGAGTTGCTATAGGTCTGTCTGTTGCTATGGGGTAGTTTGAGGAACCTTCCGAGCAGCTGATGCAGGCCAGTGCACGGCCAAGAGTGACTGAAACCCAACAAGTGGTGGGGAGCCCATAAGCTGCAACAAAGTATTGCAGCGAGTGTTGCCAGCTAGAGGACTGTGTAATGGAGGATCGTTTGATCAGGAGATGTGACAAAATGTTAGAGAGATCCCACGAGTTGGGAGAAGCTCTCTGTGGGTCACTCTAGATTCCCGCAAACAAGTGTCTAGTGATGCCCGAAGTTCTGGATCTTCTGAAGAGGGGGCAAGAGACAGATACCACTGTGTCTTTGTCCTTTGTAATGGACTATGGTTCAGTGCAATGGAAGCTCTTGATATGTGAGACCCTGGAGGTGGAATTTGTACTGGGCAAAGACTTTTCAATGCTTTGGCAGCTGTGGAGCAGAGAAAGTGCTTCATATCGTGTGGCTGGAGAATCCAAGGAAAAGTCTTCAGAGCGTGTGACTCATCGTCCGGAAAAAGACTGGATACAAGGCCAAGGCGTTTCCCATTGCAACCACTGCGTTGAAGAGTCTGCATGCGATTGTGGCGCCAGGAACCAAGAGCAGGTGGTTCCTAAAATCCAGGAGAAGGATGATGACCTTGGTGGAGCACCCTCATTTCCCAGAAGTGCCGAACCTGTGAAGTCAATGGGTAAGAGCATTCCTGTTATTGCTTGTGTAGCAGACAAAGTGACAGTTCCTGTTATTGCTCGTGTAGCAGGCAAAGTGACAGTGAGCAAGGCCCTAGAGGTTGGGCATGGACTAAAGACTGAGTCCCATGGGCAGTCTGGTCCTGGCGAGGTCTTCCCACCGAAGAGACCGGGATGCTCCAGTGCTGGAGGTGCCGTGAGTGGGGACACATTGCTGCCTATTGCCCTCTTACCTCAGATGCCATGAACTGTGGTGAGAGCCAGCGGCAGTTGCTACCTTCTGTGATGGTAGGTGTTAAGACACCAGGACTAGAGACCGCGACAAAAGTGTGTGACATTGTCGTAAATAGCAGTCCAGTCCAAGCGTTGTTGGACGCAGGGAGCCAGGTGAGCCTGGTGAGCCTGGTACATGCCAGCTTGGCAGCTGGGAACTATGTGCTGGACATTCATGCAGATAGCAAGGACTATCCGGTGGCTCTCACTGAGTGTAAGACTCCACTGGGAACTGGGACTTATGAACTTGGAGTTGCAAATACGCTCATGCATGATGTAATGTTGGGTCGTGATTTCAAATTCTTCTGGGAGTTGTGGGGAAATGGAGACACTTCTGCACAAGTAACGAAACTTCTGCAGAACTTGTGCCTATCCCTTTAAATAAAGGTGTGAAGGAGATGCACATTGAACACAATGGTTTAAGTGAAATGACCATTGTAAACAATGGTGCAGATAAGATGCAAAGTGAACATATCAAATTAACTGAAATGCCTGATGAAAATGTCGGGCCATGTGATGATGATGATGATTACACCCCTTTTCCTATGCAGGCTGTGATCGGGGAAGAAGCTTCCTCTGCTGAAAAAAATGTATGTGATTTGACAATGTTGATTGATAATGTTGAGAGCACACAGCTGAGGGAACCAACTGTGGGAAACGTGCAGGAAAGTGTGGCAGTGTTAGAGGGTGTACCACACGTATCAGGTGCGGATAAGCAACAGTGTTCTCAACAGTGTTCTATGGTTAGCGAGCTCGGGTGCATTGTTGAAAAAGATGAATTACAAGTCACAGAGGATGCCAAGTTATGCTTAGAAGTTAACCTGCAAGCTATGAGGACACAATTTGAAAAAGATCTGCAAGGACGTTAGGAGCAGAGTGAAGACAAGAGGAAACAACTTGTCATACTTGTCAAGTAGAAGCAATGGAAGCAAAGCTTGAAGATGAAAGGAAGCAACATTCATTGACTGTAGCAGCCAGAAAGAAGCTCCACATGGATCTAAAAGACTTAGGGGGACAAATTGACTCTGCAAACAAAAACAGAGAAGAAGCTATTAAACAAATGCGTAAATTGCAGGCGCAAATGAAGGATTACCAGAGAGAGTTGGAAGACACTAGAGCGTCCAGGGATTATATTTTTAGTCTAAAGAAAATAAAAAGAAACTTAAAAGTCTGGAGGCGGAGATGATGGATATGCAGGAGGAGCTTGCTACAGCAGAGAGGGCCAAAAGGCATGCCCAACAGGGATATACTAAACTGGCCAACAACAGACTGAGAAAAGCTACTCTCCAGACAGACCAGATGAATGCTGATCTGAAGGCAGAACGTAGTTATGCTCAGAAGAATGAGAATGCCCGTCAGCAATTGGAGCGACAAAACAAGGAGTTGAAAACAAAATTGCAAGAATTGGAAGACTCTATTGAAATCAAATTCAAAGTATCCATCACGGCCTTGGAAGCAAAGATCGCACCACTGGAGGAACAGCTTGATACTGAAACAAAAGAAAGACAGGCTGCAAATAAACAAGTCATCGCTCAGAGAAAAAGCTGAAGGACATGCTAATGCAACTGGAAAATGAAAGGCGCAATGCTGAACAGTTGAAGCGCCAGGTAGAAGAGGGAGAAAAAGAAGCACAAAAGATAGCAGTAGACACAGACCAAGTGTTTAAAAAGACCCTGGGTGAAACTCCCTCAGGGTTTCCAAAAGAGAATGGTGGTATTTCTACATCTGCTGTTGCAGCAGAGAAGAGCAGGGACCGCATTGTATAGGGAACCAATTGTATATCAGACATCTCTCATCTATTACAGAAGGAGGTAAATGGGAAAC
Source organism: Bufotes viridis (assembly GCA_033119425.1). NCBI lineage: Eukaryota > Metazoa > Chordata > Amphibia > Anura > Bufonidae > Bufotes > Bufotes viridis. The sequence continues at coordinate 163,511,629 of CM065592.1, forward strand.
CTGAGGAGGAGAGTCCACTGAAAGAGGCCAAGAAGTCCAAGCCAGGACCTGTTGAGAATCGGTCTGGAGATGGTGACGATGTGGTGCAGGCCGAGGCAGAGAAGATAGAAGAAGTTTCTTCTGAACAAGTTGAAAGTGCTGATGTGGATGCGGAGGCCACTCAAACTCAAGCCCAGATCTAAACGCTGAAAGTAAAAAAGAAAGATGCAATCTGTGGATAAAATAGAGTGAGAAACCAATCTGCTGGCCTGGGTGTGGTGGAATAAATGAAAAAATGTGACACTGGCCACATCTTCCAGAGGGCATGGTGTGGTGTGGAAAAATTCCCAGACCTCTGGTCTGGAAAAGGGGGGGCGATATGTGGTGATGTGTACAGTAAAAGTCCAGGAAGGGGTGTATATCTCACCCAGGTTCCTCAACTGGGTAAGATAAATAACATCCATGAAGATGGAGCTGGTTTCAGCAAACATAGTTGCTGGAGCTATTTTTGTTTGTTAATACAAGGGATGGATTTTATTTGGACTGGGAAGATAGGTTTGGTAGTGGGACCTTCCCAGTCCACCCCATTTTAGGGCATCTTTTTCCCCTAAGCTGAAGTGATAGCAGGTGAGTCCTGCTGTAATCAAGGTGGGATATAACCAACCCTCTGTGTGTCAGTTTGGGAAGAGAGGACTTGGAAACAGAGGCCTACAAAGGCTCTGGGTGATCTCAGCCAGGAGGGCTGAGGGGCCACGAGGCTGTGTGAAGCCGGATCTCTTCCCTGCCTGGACATGTGTTTGATGAGCAAACCTGCTAAGGGTTAAATCCTAAGACCCTGTGTATAAGCTGTGCTTAGAGGTGAGTCAGGGAGAAGAACTTTGTGTTAGTTAGAGCCCAGACGGGCAGGATTTGATTTAATTATGTTTATGTTTGTGCTGGTGCCAAAATAAAGCATCATTTGGACTTTAAACCTGTTGTCTGACGAGACGTCTGTGATTGCGACCCCCCAGAGAGAGAACAATCCCTTACAACAGGTAGAAACAATATAGATAGTTTAGTAAGGAGAAATTTAGTAAATTTATTGACGCATATTTATGCATTAATTCCCCAGGTCAAAAAGAGGGACATTTAAGGTCCAAAGAGGGACAGAGGAACATGGGTCAAAAAGAGGGACTGTCCCTCCAAAAGAGGGACACTTGAGAGGCATGCTTTCAAGGCTGTAGTTATCCCTGATGCTTGTACACCATTTTCTGCCACACTTTTTCCTTCCACTCCTCTTTCTATTTATATGCTTGGACAAAGCACTCTGTGAAAAGCCAGCTTCTTTAGCAATGAGTAGAGTTGAGCGAACACCTGAAAGTTCAGGTTCGCCGGGTTCGGACAAACTTCACCGCAAAGTTCGAGATCGGGACCCGAACTTGACCCATACTTGATCCCGAACTCGAACCTCATTGAAGTCAATGGGGACCTGAACTTTGGGGCACTAAAATGGCTCTAAAAATTCCTGGAAAGGGCTAGAGGGCTGGAAATTAAAGCAAAATGGGGGTAAGTGTAGGACAAGTGCCCTGCAAACAAATTTGGATAGGGAAATAACTTAAAATAGCATAAAATACATAAAAAAAATGTTCTAAACCTTTGCACAAGTGAGTGACAGTGGCACCTGCCACCCTGCAAACAGAGGATGTGGCAGCAACGCCACCACATCTTTTACCGTCACCAAGCATCTCCACACTATCCCATGGAGGCGTTGAGCTGTCCATCTCCCAATTAGAAAAAGAAATAGAAAGAGGAAGTCAATAGGGACCCAAATTTTGGGGCACTAAAATGGCTCTAAAAATTCCTGGAAAGGGCTAGAGGGCTGGAAATTAAAACAAAATGGGGGTAAGTGTAGGACAAGTGCCCTGCAAACAAATTTGGATAGGGAAATAACTTAAAATAGCATAAAATACATTAAAAAAAGTGTTCTAAACCTTTGCACAAGTGAGTGACAGTGGCACCTGCCACCCTGCAAACAAAGGATGTGGCAGCAACGCCACCACATCTTTCACCATCACCAAGTATCTCCACACTATCCCATGGAGGCATTGAGCTGTCCACCTCCCAATTAGAAAAAGAAATAGAAAGAGGAAGTACCCCCCTACCCACCCTTGATCCCTGACCCTGAATGCCAGGATTTCAAAATTCCTGGTCCTTTGAAACGCTGTCATTCTGTCTGGTGGAGATGGATGGAGACTTTTAAAAAACTTATGGCGGTGGCTGTCCCACAGTACGTGGTTCCCAGCCACCACTACTTTTCCAGTCGAGCCATCCCTTCCCTGCACAACCAACTGGCGGACAAAATCAGGCAAGGTCCACATAACCACCAATACGTGGACCGGTAAGCAAGGGCAGGGAAGTTATATCTCATTATAAGCACACTGGGTAAATGTAGTGGTGGCTAAGCCAGAGGCGGATAGCAGTTTGGCGCATGTCCTTCCGCACCCGAGGATTACAGGGCCTTCTCATCCTTTCAGCGTAACACCACCAACATCAGTACAGCCAAGGGGAAATGACAGCAGGCTGTTCTGAAACTCATCTGTTTGGGGATCAAACCCCACACCGGGCAGGAGCTGTGGACGGGCATGGAACAACAGACCGATGATGATGGTGGTGTGCGATAATGGGCGAAATCTCGTAGCAGCTCTGGGCCTAGCCAGTTTGACACACATCCCTTGCCTGGCGCATGTGCTGAATTTGGTGGTGCAGAAATTCCTGAACACCTGACAGTGAAAATCAATTCAGTTAATCCAGCTCTTAGATTCTGGGGGGACAAATTCACTTTTATTGGTGCTCAAGATGATTTTGGTGCTCAAGACAATTTTTTGCAATTTACCTCCCTGTCACTTATGCAGAGCAGGGGTTTGTATACGGCAAAACATTTTTTTCAGGGTTGTATGCAAAAGTACTCTGTGGCACAACAGTACGGGTTTATTCCCCCAACTACAGAAATGCACTATGTCCGCGCAAAATTTTTAAATACAGTAGGTTCTTCAGCAGTTTATGCAAATGTAATCTGTGGTACGACAGTACAGGTTTATTCCCCCAACTACAGAAATACACTATGTCACTCCAAAATTATAAAATAGGGAATGTAGGGGGACTTGACCTACCAGAAAAAAGGAATTTTTCCTCCACTGAGCTACCAAAAAATAATTAGACTGATGTCCCTGGCAGGCTGGCACACATGCAGGTTACATGCAGTTCCAAGGACACTGCAGTTGCTAAAATGGCTGTCAACCCCCACCTCAGTAACAGATGGATGAAAAAGTAATTTGCAGTATCCCTGGGCTCAGGGCTGGGTACAAATACGTAGCATATCACCCTCAATAATTGCTGTAGTTTGAAGATTTAAAACCACCAATTTCAACAGATTTCTTTCCTAATCCCTCCCTGAGAGCACCAGCAGCAACCTGTCCCTACCCTAAGAGCAGCAGAGTGACGTGCGGCTCTACATAACTCCAGCTTATATAGAGGCTGGGTCACATGCTGCACTTAGCCAATCACAGCCATGCCAATAGTAGGCATGGCTGTGATGGCTTCTTAGGGGAAAGTAGTGAAACGCTTGTTGATTGGCTGCCCTGTAGCCTTTCAAAAAGCGTGAAGAAATCACCAAACAATGAACCCGAACTTTTACGGAAATGTTCGGGTTCGTGTCCGGGTGCGAAAAACTGTAAAGTTCGGTATGACCTTTTGTGGCTTATGCTCCCTGTGGAGAGTGTCAATGACTATCTTCTGGACAAATGTCAAGTCAGCAGTCTTCCCCATGACTGTGTAGCCTACTGAACCAGACTATGGGGCCATTTAAAGGCTTAGTAAATCTTTGCAGGTGTTTTGTGTTGATTAACTGATTACAGTGTGACACCATGCGTCTACAATATTAAACTTTTTCACAATATTCTAATTTTATGAGATACTGACCTTAAAAGAAATAAATGCTTGAAATAGATCACTCTGTGTGATGAATCTATCTAATATATATTTGTAATTTTTTAATTGAATTACTGAAATAAATGAACTTTTCAATGATATTCTAATTTATTGAGATGCACCTGCAGTGATTGTATGTGATGGGACTAGGGATCGGGGAATCGCTCGGGTTCGATTTGGCCAAATTGGTCAACAGATTCGATTTGGGTCTAAATCAATTGTACCTGCATCAAAAGTGCAGTATTTGGCTTGAAAATTTGTGTAGGACACTCTGAGGTCTCCTAGAGCTCAAAATCGATTCACCCAAATCGAATCACCAAAAACTCAGAATTGTCTGGAATATTTTTGTATTCTGTGTCTGCACCATGTAAAATACTTTAAAATGTATTTTATTAGCAAGTAAATACGTTTTTAATTGATTCTACAAAAAAGGCGCAAATTGTCTAATCTGCCTAGTGCACCAAACTGCAGGGTCACTGCCCTGTTTCTCTGCCAGAACGCGTCGCACTGTTATCTAACTGACCAGTCGGGACCTGACCTAAGTCAGCATTGTCACCAGTCCAGACTCCAGTCCAGTGCTGTGAAGGTGTGCTTCATACCCTAACTGTGCTCTGCCCCAGTAACAGCCGGCTACAGAGGACCACACAGTAAGTCAGCCATGGGAGGAGAGGGAAAGGGTCAAACAGAAGCAGGCAACATTTCATGGGGGCATGGAAGATTATATAATAAGAAGTAGACGCAGTCCATGGGGTAAGGATATGTAAAAGGCTGCAGGAGTGGACACAGTTCAAAACTATCAAAACAATATCCATTACGAGTAATAGATGAAGCCCTTGACAAAACAAGAAACCTAGATAGAGCTAGTTTTTTTGATGAGAAGACTAGTATGGAAAAAGAAACAGAGGGGGAAGGAGACAATAAGATCCGGATCATCTTACCGTATAATATAAAATATAGATAAAAAACAGAAGGTTATACAGAAGCACTGGCACTCGATCCTAAAAGATAAAATCATAGGCACATTGTTATCCACCACTCCTTTAATTACCTTTACAAAAGCACCCAATTTAGGCCTCAAAGTTGCTCCTACGGTGAGAAATGATAAGAAACAAAGGAGCAACATACAGAAATTGATGTATATTAAAGGCTTCTACAGGTGCGGCAAATGCTCAAATTGCAAGACCACTACTTTCCCCAAAAAAACTACAATAGTCAAATCATCCACTAATTCATATATACATGAAATAAAAGAACATATATCATGCAATTCGATAAATGTTATATATCTCATTAAATGTCCGTGTAATAAACAGTATATCGGCAGGACCAAGAGGACATTAAAGAGAAGAATTTCGGAGCATATAAATAATATTAAGAAGGGTTATGAGAAGCATACCCTATCCCTTCACTTCAAAAAGGTACACAATAAGGATCCAACAGGCCTAATATACACAGGCTTAGAACGTATGGAGAAACATTGGAGGGGAGGAGATCATATTAGTAGAATGTCTACAATAGAATCTAGGAGGATTTTTTACTTCGATTCTGTAGTACCCAAAGGCTTGAATGCAGAGTACGAAATTTTGGATTTCTGTAGCTGGTGGATGTTCCTCACTGACAGTACGACCCAGGGGTTGTTATAATGCTCTGGGTCTTCTCTTAGTGATGAACATCCACTAATCATACTACAATCAGATACATTGCTTTTTGGAGTGTACATTGTTTTTTTTTTTTTTTTTTTAAATATATTTCCTTTTAAAGTATATGCTGCCTTTTGGAGTTGATACTGTGATCAGCATTGTTACAGACACGGGATCACGCAGGGAGATTGTGTATAGAAGTCGCATACAAGAATGGACTATGTGAAGTTAATCTTCACTGTTTCTATTCACAAGTTACATTTAAACAGATGGGATTCAGTGATCCATTGCTGAAAGTCCTGGATCACCACGAGGAATGGGACTAAACTGATCCATTTCAGATTTTCCATCTCCAATTGATTAAAAGCCGCCCACATCGGGACTATAAATTTTCGCAAGCATGCGGTGGGAGCTCTACCACTGAGGAAGGGACGCACAAGTCCCAAAACGCGTTTGGTGCAGAGACCCCCGCACAGAGGAGGTAAGCCACTCCGTGCATGTGTGTCACGTGAGACGCCAGTGAACACAGCGGAGCGGATAGCCTCGTACTCATACAGTAACTGCCGGGTTAAACTGAAAGAGGGTGCTGCGACATAAAGGTGACAAAATATCCATCTTGATAGTGAGATGAAAGGTATATAATATAAAAGTTACCCAAAACGCAAATCACAGTGTACAGCACTAGAGAGACAAAATACCATCACTGCTATTGGACTGACATCAAGGACTCTTTTGCTGGCCTTATTTTGAAAAGACTCTAGCCACACTTGTTGATAAAATGGAGTGATGAACTTTTGTTTTACGGTTATCACTAATATTTTTATCTAACAATATAGAATATATTATTGTAATATAGGGGTTTATGATCTTAATAGTGTTTTTTATTTTAGTACGATTTTTTATTCTAGTACGAATTTTTTATTCTAGTACTAATTATAGTATGTTTTTATAATGTTTTACAAGCTATGGATCCATTATAATGATATAATAAACATTTAATATATGTTTTATGGTTTATCTATTGGGCCCTTGTGAGGTGTGCCCGTCCTGATCCAATTATATAATACAACACATTTTTGGGATAAGGTGAGATCCAACAGGACTTTAAGCACCCGTTCCAGACCTACCCCAGGTGAGCCACCTAATATTACTCCTAGGAGTAGACACAGTTCATTGGGTAAGGCTAGGTGCACAATTGTGATCAGATTTCTGTATTCAGTTCCAGCATAAGAGCAGAATACCAGAATCGCCAGATCCTCCATATGCCGAACACTTCCAGCACCCGCCGGCTCCGATTCACAATAATGGGGTCTGTTGTGATCCAGTATAAATACAAGCATTTTTCCCTGATGAAATACTAATACATAATGGGGTGGGGGAAGTCTGCCAATAAGAATTTGGACTTCCAATGCATGAATGGCAAGGTGTTGGTTGATAATATTGAATGGCACATTTTGTTCTTTGTTGGTGAAAAGGGGTGGGGGGGTGGGGGAGGAGCCAGGCAGGTATTGAGAGGGGCTGGGTTTGGGTAGTGGAAGAGCCAAGGGCAGGGCATGGAGGGGCAAGGTATGGGGGCCAATGCTTTCTTAGTACATCCTTGCTGGTAATTTGAGATTAACCCCTTCAGGACCAAGCCATTTTTCACCTTAATGACCAGGCCATTTTTAGCAAATCTGACATGTGTCACTTTATATAGTAATAACTTTAAAACGCTTTTACTTATCCAAGCCATTCTGAGACTGTTTTCTCTTTACATATTGTACTTCATGACAGTGGTAAAATTGTTGCTTACGGATGGTCGGGCGGCACTGCGTGAAGGTGTCGGTACACGGTTAGCGGACGTCACTCCGGATGCTTGAATGACTGAAGGAACCGGCACTCCTTTGTACTACAATTATATCAGGTTTATTCGCCATAGGTTTTTTTTGGAAGGCAGATTTCACTGGGATAATTTTAAGTTGCCATGTCACATTTGAAGACCCCCTAAAGTACCCCTAAAGTAGAAACTCCAAAAAAGACCCCATTTTGGAAACTATGGGATAATGTGGCAGTTTTTTGGTACTATTTTAGGGTACGTATGATTTTTGGTTGCTCTATATTACACTTTTGTGAGGCAAGGTAGCAAAAAATAGCTGTTTTGGCATGTTTTTATTTTTTGTTATTTACAGTGTTCATCTGACAGGTTAGATCATGTGGTATTTTTATAGAGCAGGTTGTTACGGACAATACCAAATATGACTAATTTTTTTGGATGTTTGTTTCAGTTTTACATAATAAAACATTTAAAAAAAAATCATGTTTTAGTGTCACCATATTCCGGGAGCCATAGTTTTTTTACTTTTTGGCGATTAGCTTACGTAGGGTCTCATTTTTTTGCAGGATGAGATGATGGTTTGATTGGTATGATTTTGGAGTGCGTATGACTTTTTGATGAATTGCTATTAGACTTTTGTGATGTAAGGTGACAAAAAATGACTTGTTTTAAAGAGTTTTTATTTTTTACGGTGTTCCTCTGAGGGGTTAGATCATGTAATATTTTTATAGAGCAGGTTGTTACGGACGTAATATGTCTACTGTTTTACACAATAAAAGCATTTTTGAAACAAAAAATCATGTTTTAGTGTCTCCATATTCTGAGAGCCATAGTTTTTTTTTTTTTACTTTTTAGGCGATTGCCTTAGTTTGAATCTTATTTTTTGCGGGATGAGATGATGGTTTGATTGGTATGATTTTGGGGTGCATATGACTTTTTGATCGCTTGCTATTACACTTTTTGTGATGTAAGGTGACAAAAATTGCTTTTTTGACACCCTTTTTTTAAAATCTTTTTTATGGTGTTCACCTGAGGGGTTAGGTCATGTGGTGTTTTTATAGAGCAGGTTGTAACGGACGCGACAATACCAAATATGTGTCACGGTGTGGTTCACCGTGACTATGTTGTCGGGAAGCCTCTGCTCGCTCCCTGGCGTACTGGCTGTGGATCTCTCATATAGGCTGGTTGCTAGTGGTTATGGCTTTTGGTGTGTTCCTACCCGTGTACCTCTGTACCCCTTTGACCATTCATATCTCGTGCTTGTGTTTTGTTGCCATGGGCAACGCCTGTACTGCAGCTCCCTTGCTGCATTAGCTTCCTGGTGTTAGGTTTAGCTTTCCTGTCTTGTGCATTTGGGGTTAATCCTCCCTGTCTGCTCCATGGGTGTGGTCTCTGGCTGCACTCATGGGTCTGCTTTATATGGCTGTGTTTCCCTTAGTCCAGGTTCAGCTTTCCTGGTGTGTGGTTTGTCCAGTCACTTCAGTCATTCAGCTGTATGTATGCTGCTCTACCCCATGCTGCTGACCCTTGGGGTCTTTCGCTGTCTTTCTCCATGTGGTTCTCTCTACTTGTTCATTTGTTCTCTCCGGCTTTCCTTGTGTCTCGCTATGCTCGGTATGTCTGGATCTAGTCTAGCTTTGGTCTCTTTATCATGTCTTTGCTTTGCCTTGGATTCTCTGTCTTCCCCCGGAAGGGGACCTGTCGTTCCTCGGAGGGGGAATGTTCTCCACTCATGGCAATGCCCTCGGAGCAGCCCCCGTGCTGCTGGTGCAGCGGGCATCGTCCGTGCAGCAGCTCTCATTTTGCTGGTTGCCATGAGCTGTGTATGTAGTATTTGTTATGCCTTGCCTCTCCTGTTATGCCTTTTTCACTCCTTGGTTTATGTTTAGATTCCTTGTTTGTACTCCTCGCGCAATGTACCTTCTAGGTACTTGTCGTTCCTCGGTTTGAGATGACAGTTTGATTGGTATGATTTTGGGGTGCGTAATACTTTTTGATCGCTTGCTATTACACTTTTTGTGACTTAAGGTGACAAAAAATGGCTTTTTTGACACAATTTTTATTTTATCTTTTTTACGGTGTTCATCTGTGGGGTTAGGTAAGGGATGGGCAAACTCGGCCCTCCAGCTGTTGCAAAACTACAACTCCCAGCATGCAAAGACTACAGCAGGGCATGGTGGAAATTGTAGTTTTACAACAGCTGGAGGGCCGAGTTTGCCCATCCCTGGGTTAGGTAATGTAGTATTTTTATAGAGCAGGTTGTAATGGACTCAGTGATACCTAATATGTCTATTTTTAAATTAAATTTTTACATTTAACACAATAAAAGCATTTTGGAAACAAAAAAAATCATGTTTTAGTGTTTCCATAGTCTGAGAGCCATAGTTTTTTTTTATGTTTTGGGTGATTGCCTTTGGTAGGGGCTAATTTTTTTGTGGGATGAGGTGACCGTTAGATTGGTACTATTCTGGGGGATATGCCTTTTTGATCACTTGGTGTTGCACTTTTAGTGATGTAAGGTGACAAAGTTTTTTTGGCAGTTTTTTTATTTTATTTTTATGTTCAACTGAGGGGTTAGGTCATGTGATATTTTTAGAGCCGGTCGATTTGGATGCGGAGATGCCGAATATGTCTATTTTTCTTATTTTACCTATTTTTTATGATTTTTTTATGACTTTATTTTGGGGAAAGGACAATTATAATTTTTTTTTTTACTTGAAACTTTAAGGTTGGATCTCGTGGGCTTACGTAGCTGGCAGGCTCCGATGTGCGAGTTGCACGGGGGGCTGATGGAATCAGAGGGAGCCCCCTCCCTCTGTAAACACCCCACGTGCCGCTGTCAGCGCTGACCACAGCATGTGAAAGGGTTAATCTGCCGGCATCACCGCATACAGCAATGCCAGCGAATGCAGCAGGGACCCGGCTATCAGTAACAGCTGGTCCCGTGCTGCGGATTGAGCGGGCGCTCAATCCGCTTGAAAAACAAGGTTGGAGTAAGTTAAAATAATAAACAATCATTACTTGCTTAACTGTTTTGGACTACTGCTCCACTCCCTTCTACTCACCACTTCCTGGTTTCAGGCTGAACATGCAGGAATTGGCTTCAACTGCCTGCTCAGCAAATCACTGGATTAGGTAGGCCACCTCCTCTGAGGCCAGTGATTTGCTGGGTATTCCAAGCTATTTCTGGAGTGGTGAATCTGAGACCACGAACTGGAAAGGAATAGGGACCAGATAAACAGTGAAACAACAGGAGCAGGAATTGGTGAGGTAAGTAATGATTTTTCAGTATTTTAACTCATTTTGAATCTATTTAGCAATTAAACAATTCCCCAGAAAAATTATATTTTATGGTACCCATTGTGCTTTCTTGATCTCCTCTCAGAATGACAAAGTATGCCCAGTGGTATGAGAAGAAGCCACTACAAGAGCAGAGGCTTTTATTGACTGACCTACACAAGATCTGTCACCCGCATACCAGGTAATCATGGTGGAAGAACGGGGTATATGTGTCCACCAGCACTGGACACATTAGGTGGACATTCTGAGAAGGTAACAAAGAACTCCAGGTGGTGCCATATAAAGCAACTAACAGCAGCAGTTTTATGTTCGTCATGATCAAACAGAGAAGAGTAATGTTTCCCCCATGTCACAACAGCACCACCAGAGAGACGGACTCCTCCCCTAGGGACAGGAAACCTAGAGTACAAAAGGAAGTACTTCCCTCCCAATCATCAGTGGTTTCCTGTCCCTAGGAAGCCTGGAGTAATTTTCATGCATAGCCTGGTGGACTGTGTTAAAGATATGGCTGGGGGACCCGGGAACCGAGAAATCCCGGTAGTTCTGGGTAGCCCGGGTCCCCTGTATGACTTCCGGTGTGGAGTCAGTTCTTCACTCCCAGCAGCAGGTACTTGCTACCCGCTCTTCGCCACCGCCGCGGCCCACTCGTGGTTCGGGGAGGCCGCGGCAGTTTGGAAAACTCACCGCTTCTGGCGGTCTGCTGGTGGAAGGTAGGAGAGGTTCCGGAGCTCCGGCGTGGTTGCGCAGAGGGCTCTGGTGGCCGTGGCCATTTTGGAGGCGGGGTGCAAAACCCATGTGATGGCTGGGAGGAGGAGGGGTTGCACCGGAGCTCCCTGTTCAGAGCGGCAGATTTAAAAGGTGTTCCTTTACTGCAGCTTCTGCCTCCTATGTGTGAACTGAACAGCCATCTGTTAAAGTTCAGCTTCCAGGAGGGGGTAAATGCCTAGAAGATGAGTGCCTCCAGCGAGGACGCAGGTTCAAAAAGGGCTCGCACGGAATCTTCTACCAAGGTCCCATTTCGGTACCGTGTAGCAAGGTGGTGAGTGTGTGTGTTGGAATATGTTTTGACCTGTAGTATGATTACTGTTTTTTAGGATGAGGCTTCTAAGAAGTCTAGGACTAAGGAATGTGCCATGTGCAGAGTCAGTCTTGCTGCCGACTATGTTAAACCTAATTGTGTCAGCTGCACTAATAAGGTTATTGCGCAAGATACTCCCTCTCTACTGCTACAGATGCAGGACATGGTGAAAAACCAAATAGAAGCCTCACTAATCGGATTTCTGCCAGCGCTTACTCCACCTATACCTCAGCCGGCAGTTGCTCCCTCTGTTCCAGTACTATCTGATGTTGAGGAAGAGAGTTTAATCATGGCTCATTCTGACTTGGGTATAGTCATGCGCTTTGTTCTACCTTTCCTTTGATATATATTATGTTAGGATAGGGTTTTCAGCTATTTTTTCTTATGTTATGCAGGAGGGGAGTCTGAAGGTTCTGAGGATGATTTATCAGGCAGACCGTTGTTTCAGTGTGAAGATACGGATCAGTTGGTCAAAGCAGTAAGATCAGCAATGGGTCTGGAAGAGACTAGGGAACAAAAGTCTATCCAGGACATCATGTTTGAGGGGCTTGAACTAAAGAAGAGGAGAGTTTTGCCTATTCACCGGACTGTATTCCAGCTTATTAAAAGAGAATGGGAAAACCCGGATAAGAAATAGTTTATTCCTAGGGCCGTTAAAAGGAAATACCCCTTTAATGACGCTGAAACTAGGTCCTGGGATTGTCCGCCTAAAATAGATGTGGCTATTGCCAAGATTTCAAAAAGGGTTGTTTACCCTTTGAAGACTTGGGGACTCTTAAAGAGCCCATGGATAGGAAGGCGGAGGGGTTCCTTAAAAGAGCTTGGGAGACTGCTGGGGGGGCTACCCTTAAGCCAAGCATAGCAGGTACCTCAGTGGCAAGATCCATGATGTTGTGGACAGCTCTCAGCAGACATCCATAATGAGGTGCCTAAGTATCAGCTGCTAGCCTCTCTTCCCGCAATTAAAAAGGCGTCCGCCTTTCTGGCAGATGCTCCTTCTGATACTCTGAGACTGTCCGCTAGGGCTGCAGCCTTGACTAATTCAGCTAGGCGTGCTCTGTGGGTAAAGAGCTGGTCCGGGGACCTGAGCTCCAAGAATAAGTTGTGTTCCATCCCATGTGAGGGCGAGTTACTTTTTGGTTCAGTCCTTACTGATTTATTGGATAAAGCATGGGATAAAAAGAAGGGTTTCCCTATTCCGCAGCCCTCTAGGCAGTACCAGCCCTTTTGTGCAAAGGGAAGGGGAGGGGGGCAGGATAGGGGTAGAGGCCAGACAGGCTTTAGGTGGAGAGGTTCCCGTAAAGGTAGTGGCTTTATGTTCAATCAGCCCTCCACCTCCTCCTCTAAAAAGCCCAGTCCCCAGTGACGGGGTCTTGCGGGTAGGTGGCAGATTAAAAAACTTCCTGGCACAGTGGCAGTTGATCTCAAGAAGCTCGTGGGTCCTAGAGACCATAAAAGATGGTCTCCGTCTAGAGTTCATCAAGCCACCACATACCCGTTACATAGTCACAAGTTACTCTTCAGGTCCCTCAGATCTGTCTTCTCTCGAGCTCGAGGTATTATCCCTGATGGAAAAAGGGGTTCTGGTTCCAGTTCCAACGGAGGAAATAGGTCAGGGTTTCTTTTCCACTCTTTTCCTTGTGAAAAAGCCAAATGGAACATTCAGAGTCATCATAAACCTGAAACCTCTGAACCAGTTTCTCACCTACCATCGATTTAAGATGGAGACCCTGAGGTCAAAATAAATTTATTGTCAAAAGACTGTTACATGGCGTCGCTAGATTTAAGAGACGCCTATCTCCATGTGCCCATCCACGAAGACTTATAAAGTACCTAAGGTTGGCGGTTCATGTAAATTCCCATCTGTTGCACCTACAATTCTGTGCCCTGCCATTCGGGATTGCTATCGCCCCAAGAATCTTCACAAAGATCATAGCCGAGACGGTATATTCATCCCGTACTTGGACGACTTCCTGCTGGTGGCAGAATCCAAAGTAAAGGTACAAAATTTCCTACTTCATACACAAGGAATTCTGGAAAAACTGGGTTGGGTAATTAACTGGGAAAAATCTTCTCCCCTTCCTACAAGGCAGGAGGTTTTTCTGGGAATCTTATTAGATTCTGAGGTTCAAAAATCCTTTCTTCCCAGGCAAAAAATTGAAAGGATTTTTTCTTGAATTCTAGAAGTTTCCTCTGCTCCCTTTATAACTATAAGGAAGGGAATGTCTCTGTTGGGCCTGTTTACCGCCGCTTCTCTTGCAGTTCTCTGGGGTCAGCTGCGTTCTAGAAGATTACAGTTAGTTATTAGATTCCTGGGATGGTTCTCAGTTGGGCCTAGATAGAAAGATTGTTACCTAAAGACGTTATCTCTTCCTTAGATTGGTGGTTGCAGGAGGTAAATGTATCCAGAGGTCTGGATTGGAACCCTCAGTGTTCGGCGGTCATAACCACAGATGCCAGCCCCTATGGTTGGGGGGCGCACATGGGGAATGTAAACTGCCAAGGTGCCTGGGAATCAGAGTTTCAAGCTAGATCCTCCAATTACAAAGAAACTCTTGCCATTTTTAGGGCTCTTCAATCCTCAGCCCCTTCTATCAGGGGAAAAGATGTAAAAATACTGTCTGATAATACCACTACAGTGTCCCTGATTAACAGACAAGGGACTACCAGATGTACAAGTCTGATGTCACTGTCTTTTCAGTTTCTCTCTCTGGCAGAGTCTCAACTAAGCTCAATATCAGCAGTTCACTTAAGAGGGGACCTGAACCTGAGAGCCGACTATCTCAGCAGACACCGGATTTGTCAAGGAGAATGGCAATTAAATCCAGAAGTGTTCCGGAAGATCTCTGCCTTGTGGAGCAGGCCTCAAATAGATCTCTTCGCCACGAGAGTAAACAGACAAGTCAATAGATTCTACTCCCTATCTTCAGCTGACAGACCTCTAGCGGTGGACGCTTTATCTCAAAGATGGGATTGGGACCTGGCGTATTCTTTCCCCCCACTGGCGCTAGTTCCCAGGGTCATCAAGAAGATAAAAGAGGAAAAGGCAAAAGTCGTCCTGGTGGCTCCCTTGTGGCCTCGGAGGGTTTGGTTCTCCTGTCTGAGTGTCATGTCGCTAGGGGATCTCTGGGTCCTTCCGGAGCTTCCCAATTTGCTCTTACAGGGGCCGGTTTGTCATCCAGAGGCGCTCAATCTCCATTTGACATTTGCATCCAAAATTTACATCAGGATTTGGAGAAAATTTCTTTCCTCAATTAATCTTGCCTCCTTTGACCTGGAAAAACCCAACCTAGCGGATATTTTGGACTTTCTGCAGAGAGGTATGGAAAAGGGGTTGAAAGTGGCCACACTCAAAGTTCATGTCTCAGCCTTAGGGGCTTTGTTTGGCCAGAAAATTGCGGATCATCCCTGGATCATCAGATTCCTAAAGTCAGTCAAGAGGCTGCAGTTATCCATGCCTATACGGTCTCCGTCTTGGGACCTTTTAGTCGTTCTCCAATCCTTATGTGTAGATCCCTTTGAGCCCTTATCTGACATTCCTCTCAGGGTGCTGGCTCAGAAGTCTGCCCTGTTGGTCGTGGTGACATTGGCACATAGGGTAGGGGAATTAGCAGCCTTATCTGTCAGAGAGCCCTATACTCAGATCTTAGAAGACAGAATAATTTTTAAGCCGGATCCAGCTTTTCTGCCCAAGGTGGTCTCCGCCTGTCATATGTCCCAGGAGGTGGTGCTGCCCTCCTTCTGTACTAATCCTCCTTCTGAGAAAGAAAAGCTGTTTCATATGTTAGATGTACGGAGATGTGTTCTGGAATACATAAACAGGAATAAGGACTTTAGAAAGTCTGACAGGCTCATTGTTCAGGTGTCAGGACCCAATAAAGGCAGGGCATTTCTACAGCTTATATTTCTGCAGGTTTGTCTCCACCGGATAATCTGAAGGCCCATTCAACTCGGGCGGTGGCTTCTTCCTGGGCAGAAAGGAGAGGTGCGTCCATTTGTAGGGCGGCTACCTGGTCGTCTCCGCACATTTTTTTCCGTTACTATAGACTGGACGTGGGTTCTCTTTCCTCCTTAGCTTTTGACCGTAAGGTGCTTCAGGCTGTAGTCCCACCCTAGTTCTTCTCTGGTATTCTCTCTGGTGGTGCTGTCGTGACATGGGAGAAAGCCGGTAATTACTCACTGGTAATTCTATTTCCCTCATAGTCACGGCAGCACCATGGGGTTTCCCACCCTTTCTAGCTTGTTTATGCACAAGTGGTGTTCACACAAAAAAAAAAAGTATTCAGTTTTTGTCCTTCTTGCTTAAGTTTTGTGGATGATTTCATGTGTTAACTAACTGGGAGGCTTCCTAGATCTCGGTAATTCACTGATGATTGGGAGGGAAGTACTTCCTTTTGTACTCTAGGTTTCCTGTCCCTAGGGGAGGAGTCCGTCTCTCTGGTGGTGCTGTCGTAACTATGAGGGAAATAGAATTACCGGTGAGTAATTACCGGATTTCATTATACAGAGGGAAGTCACTTGGGTAAACCACACCTTTAAATAAAATGCATTTTTAGATTAAATAAAATAAAACTTAAACATAGTTATTATACGTATTTGTTACAGTATTTTCGAAAACATACATACTATACATAGATCTTTCCTGATTTCTATTATTACTGTAGAACAAAACATCTGTTTTTTACCAAGCTGTCAACTTCTTACACATTTCTGTCTGCTAAGTGACTCAGCCATATCCACCACCTTCACTGACATAAAAAGCACAGGCAGCTGTGCTGCCCATATTATCCAATGTAATACATGCTGTTTACATTTCATAATGTTCCTGTTTCTTTGATGATTGTTATAGTATTTGTAATACACAATGATGACCGCACTGTCCAACAATTGCTATGTAGCCCTTTATAACAAAAATCATATTCTGTATTCAAGTGAATCCCTCTGTAATACGTAGTTCAAATCTTTATACAGTGATGGTAATCCAGGCATTGAGGAAGGATTGTGTGAGAGGTACACCGTGTACTTGAGACACTACAAGCTGTGCTTGCTACTTCTATTGGGATTAGGCTTTGAATGGGTCCTTGCTTTTTTTATGAATTTTTCACTTTTTTTTACCTGCATCAGAGCTTTTTTCCATTAGCAGGATTATGAGTGTCAGCAGGAAGTTTTTTGCATAGTGCTTTTCTTACATAATAGCACAACTATGACTTTCATCCTTCTCACTTGACCTATATGCTTATGATTAGTATGGAGCGAATTGGGTTTGGATTGCTGTATCCGAACCCGATACGTTTGTAAACTTTGTTAAAAATATAGCCACCTTTCCACCATAAAATGTATTGGCTCCCCGGAGGTCTTTGCGAACTTGCGGCAAATATCACAAGACTTTCTTCGTCTTACGTCTATGACGCAACACGTCATTTATTAGGTGAACTCGGCTTCTTGCTTCATTATCAAAGTTCTGAGGCCAGCTTCAGATTTTGACACTGTAATTTTTGCGAATATATAAGCCGTGTACCAGGGTGGGCTCCCCAGGATACAGTGAAGTCACGAACGAGGAAAGCAACTCCAAAACCAGCTTTTGCTAAAACGGTATTTCACTTAAACGTGGTAATGAACACAACCACAAATGTTGGGAACACACAATAAATTTACATGCACCCAGCCCAAAGGCTGAGACCCTTGTGCTGCACAGTGCGGCGCTCTCCGATGGATGTAGGTGGAAAGTGTGGTAATTTACCTACTGGCGGGCACAACTAAATAGCCACACCTTACCTGTTATTACCCTAAAAAATCAAGAACAATTGTTTGGATCCGTGGTGCGGGCTAACCGGCGGTGCAGCACAACAGCTTACAAGCTTACAATGGTCTAGAGTATTCCCCCCCCCCCCATAACTGGTCATGTAGCACGTGCCTGAGTATTCCTTCAGAGCCAAAACGCCTGGCTTCAGTTTGTAGGAAAGCTCTCCAGTGTGAAATTTCACTTTAAATTGTGGAGTCCTTGCAATGAACAGCCAGCAACACTTCTGGCCTGACACATACAGTAGCCGTATCTAACTAACTACAGGCCTGGTTTCAGTCTTTAGGATTCTAGGCGCCAACTGTAATGAGGTGCGATTACGATCTTACCGACCCAGGTCTGCTTTGCATCTGCTGGTGACTATGAACCGAACAGATGCTACTACAAGCAACTCCACCTCTTGTAACTCCACCTCTCATGAATATAGAGCAATATGCAGTCTGTAGCTGTGTTTAGGAAACAGCTGCATCTTGTGGCCAAACAGCAGAATGTCAGTCCAGAAATGTAACTTAATTTACACAAACAGTGTTCAGACAAGGAGAGCAGTTTCCCCATCTCACAAATAAACGGTGTCATGTCATAGATGCGAGACGAAGCGAGTCTTGCGATATTTGCCACAATTTCGCAAAGTTCAGCAGAGCCCATACATTTTACGGTAGCATGGAGGCTATATTGTTATAACAATCCAAACTTGATTCTCTTAACACTACTTGTGACTAGTTTTGAGCAAAGCAAAGCATTCTAAGTGGAATTCGTTTGAAGTTTAGGAAAACTTCAATTTATAATGAATCTGAATTTCCTCGCACTTCATGGTGGCAAATCAGTTTTTCCTAAAATGGCAGCTGCATGTGTTAAAAAAAGCCTGGGAATGTGAGATCACCCATAATGCCGTGTAGCCAGCCAATATGCAGATAGTAATCCCCTGTTATGTCACAGCCCTATAAAAGCTTCATCCCGCAGGGCCCCTGCCATTGTCCTGTGAGCTGAACATAGGTAGAGATGTTGCAAGCCCTCATACATACAGAGAGTACACCGACATTCAAAGTTAATCTGCTATTTTAGTGATACAGTTTGTGTGCCTAAAGGTAGATGTACTATATTGCCATGTGGATCATGTTCAAGTGTCCTGAACCTGCCTCTTGCTTTAGCTGCTCCTTCTGCTAGCAAAGTAATGATAGGCGCCGGCTCTGTTCTGCTTTTCAGTGACGATCAGCTTTGTGAGGATAGTCAGCAGTTACAGGCCAGCCCAGACTTGGAGGAGAGGTCAGGGACATGCGCAAGAGACAGGTGAGGGTAACACAAGTGACTCGCAAATATTTGTAGATGATGATGTAGCAGACTGCACGTGGGAGCTGGGTGAAGAGCGGGCATCATCATTATTAGGGGGCATTATCATTATTGCCAGCATGGTCATGAGCCAGCAGGGTGACTGCATGCCCATGAGCCAGCAGGGTGGAAGCATGCCTGTGAGGCAGCAGGGTGGAAGCAGGGAGAGCTCTTGAGACAAACACGGGAGGGGTACACCGTCTGCTACTCGGGAGACTACTTGTAAGGAACACACTAACAGTGCACGGGTTCATAAAAGCAGCAGCAGCAGGCAGTCATCACGTAGTGTTCGAGGGAAAATGCCATACTCGACAATGTGGTAATTTTTCACAAAGTCTTTGGGGGACGTTAGTGTAGTGGTATGCAGGATGTGTGGGCAGAGGGTAAGGCACGGCCAGGGTGCTAATGTCGGCATGACAGTCCTGTGTCAACACATGGAGCATCAGCATAAATTGGCGTAGGAAAACTGTGCCACCCATTTAGCGCTACAGCATGATGCAGCAACTGATGCATCTCCCACCAGCCTGCACCCCCTTTCAGGCAGTCAGGGATCGTCAATGTCAGCAGAAGGAAGCAGTCATTCCTTCCAATCGACTTCAATGTCATCTATTGCTCCTTATGCTCCTCCTACTCCTCTTCACTTCTTTCGACAGCAATCGATCACTGAGGTGATTGCAAAAAACAGTATGTGTGCAGTCATCCAACGGCACAGAAACTAAACGTGCACCTTGCCAAGTTGCTGGTACTACAGTCCCTCACTTTCCATGTAGTTGACTCTGCACATTTCAGAGAACTGATGGCTTGTGCCCAGCCAAGGTGGAGAATCCCAAGCTGACTTTCCAGAAAAGCTGTACCAACCCTGCATAACTTCGTTGAGCAAAAGGTGGGCAAGTCCTTGGGCCTCTGTGTCTGGTAGAGTTCATGCCAGCACTGAAGTTTGGAGTTGTAACTATGGTCAAAGACAATATATGTAATTTACAGCCCACTGGGTAAATGTGGTTCCAGGCCATGCACACCAGGGATTTCTGCGCCATGGTCTCCTCTGCCTCATCATCCTCCACCTTGTCCTTACCTTCCCCTCTAGGCACAGTTCTCAGTGGTCCTCCAGCATATCACCTAATGTATGCAAAGATAGGCATTGTATTGCGGTTCTGGTCCTGGTAAGCCGGGCCGAACAGTGCCACACAGGGGAGTAATTGCTATGCATCATCAATTAAGAAATCGAACACTGTCTGTCTCCTCATCAACTGGAGGTAGGAACCATGGATACTGATAAAGGGAAGAACATTTTGTCTGCTCTGCGTCAGGGCACACGTCTTCAATCTCGTTGTCATCTGGTTTCTTTAAGTCTTCTACTGAACTGCAAGAGCTGTTAAAAATATCTTTGAAACTGTGCATGCACTTAAGCCACTCTTACCATGCAAAACATGCCCTCCTTCAGCTGCAAAGCCAAAATGCTCTTGCTCCTGTTATGCAACGTTTCCACCTGTTAGAGCTCCATATATTAGACTGCCTATACAAGTTTATGAAGGCGGTCAATGATTTCTTAATGCTGCAGACGGACAGTTTTAATCCCCGGTGTAACGTCCATGTTAGCCAGTGGCAGCTCATGCTTAATACGTGTCATTTGCGCAGGCTTTGAGGAGGCCACTTTATTTGTCAGTCAGCAGAACTACGAGATGAATTATGTCATTCCACTCCTTCACATCCTGGATCGATTGGCGATGGGACAGAAGATGTGGTGCCTACATCTCATGGCAAACTGAGCCCTGAGGAGGATGAAATGGCAGAGAAGGCGGATGAAGACGAGAAGGAGGACATAAACACCCAGGATTTTTCTACACAACTAGGTGGTATATTGCTTCATAAAGATGATTTATATACATGGATCAACCAGGATTTCCAGACACAAGGGCCTGATGCCACAGACTATATTATTCTGCCACGAATGGTCACACTGTAGTTTGCTGCCATAGTGGAATATTTTGCAACATGGGCTGTTACATCTGGCCATGTGCTGCTGCCACCATTCTGATGCCACCCGCCTGCTACTGCCATTCCTACAAAAGTGCTTCTTGGCCTACTGATATGTACATGTTACCGGCGCTTGCTATTACACTGCTGTTGTTGGGTTCTACTACTACTGTGATGTACCACCATCTTGTGCTGTATGCCACTGCTGCTGCTATCACTCTCCCCACTCTGGCATGGGGCCACTACTGTCACTGGTACTGCATCAATATTTTCTAACAGCTATAACATTTTTAGATTTCGGTCTACAAAGCTGTATGAGGGCTTGTTTTTTATTAGTACCAACTTTTGATCACTGTTATTCAATTTTTTAGGGGCGGTGACTACAAAACATTGAATTGTGTGTCTTTCCTTTTTTGTTTTTTTTCCCGTTACGGCATTCACTGAACAGGACATTTTTTAAAAATATTTTAATAGTTCACACTTTTTCCCAGACGTAGTGGTATCTGATATGTTTATTTTTTTATTGTTTATATAATTTTATATGTAATATTGTGAAAGGAGGGTGATTTAAACTTTTAATACTTTAATTCCTTTTTTATTTTATTTTTCACTTTTCCAGTGATAACTTTTAACCCCCCCCTCAGGGGGCTAGAACCTGGGACCTTTTGATGCCTTGTCCTATACACCCCAAAAGAGACCCTAAGGGCTCTTGCAGACGAGCGGATCTACAAAATCACTGTGAGATAAAGTTGTCACAGTGATTTTGTAGTAATCTAAAAATATTTTAGATCAAAAAATCACACACTTCAGAATTATATCACTTAAAATTACAGAATGCCCTGTGAAAAATAAGCTCTGACACAGCTCCGTATGCCTAACTACAAAAAAGTTATAGAAGTCAAAATATAGTAATGATAATAAAAAAAACTATTTTTTGTAAGTTTTTTTTTGTTTTTTTTCTGTATTAGGCCCCTTTTACATTCCACGTGGGTGCAATTCGTGACGTGAATGTATTGCACCTGCTCCAAATTCGGACCCGTTCACTTCAATGGGGCTGTGCAGATGAGCGGTGTTTTTTACACATCACTTGTGCTTTGCATGAAAATCGCAGCATGTTCTATATTCTGCGTTTTTCACGCAATGTAGGCCCCATAAAAATGAATGGAGCTGCGTGAAAATCGCATAGCATCCACAAGCAAGTGCAGATGCAATGCGATTTTCACACATGGTTGCCAGAAGAAGATATAAGTAAATTGATAAAAGTCAATTTACTGTATTATTTTCCCTTTTAACATGGTTATAAAGGAAAATAATAGCATTCTTAATACAGAATGCTTTCTTAAATGTGGCTTAAGGGGTTAAAAAAATTTTTACTCACCTCATCCAATTGATCGCGCATCATCTTCTTTCTTTTTCTATGAGGACCTGTAAAAGGACCTTTGACGTAATCAGAGGAATCCTTCTATCTTCATTCAGCAGGACATGCGCTGATGTCACCTCGCTCACCACGTGGTAAGCACGATTACATCATCAAAGGTCCTTTTGCAGGTCCTCAAAGAAGATGATGCCCGGCTGCGCGATGAATTGGATGAGGTGAGTTAATTATTTTTTTTTTTTTAAACCCCTTAAAACACATTTAAGTAAGCATTCTGTATTAAGAATGCTATTATTTTCTGTTATGACCATGTTATAAGGGAAAATAATAAAATCTGCACAACACTTAACCCAAACCTGAACTTCATTGAAGAAGTTCGGGTCTGGGTACCACATTCAGTTTTTTCTCACGCGCATGCAAAACGCATTGCACTCAAGTGTATACAACTGATCAACGAACTCAATTGCAGTCAAAACTGACTGAAATTGCGTCCTTATTCGCGCAGGTTTCCCCCAATGCGCATCTGGCCCTCACCCGCGACGCCCGTCTGAAAGAAGCCTTAAAACGCAAGAAAAACGATACAAGTGTGGTATCATTGTAACCGTACTGACCTGGAGAATGAAGGTAACAGGTCAATTCCACATAGTGAACGCTGTAAAAATTTCCATGTAACTGTGGAAGAATTGTGTTTTTTTTTCATTTCCACCCCATTTGGAATTTTCATGCCACTACATTGTATGCAACCATAAATGGTGTCATTAAAAAGTAAAACTTGCCCCGCAAAAAATAAGCATTCCTAAGGCTATGTGAATGGAAAAATACTCTGGGAAGGCAGGGAGTGAAAAATGAAAAATTGCAAGGTTCATTAAATGTTAAAGGGAACCTGTCACCATAAAAATGTAGTGTAATCTGCCAGCAGCATGTTATAGAGCAGAAGGATTAGAGCAGATTGATATATATATACTAGAGAGTGAATCTGGATCGCACATCCTCAACACTATGCTTTTGATGTAATGACTGTATCAGCATAATTACGTGGCGTATCCGCACAATTTGTAATACATTGTATGCTGTGCATAAGAGGCATTAGTTTACAGTTTGATCAAAGAGCATAAGCCCACTTTCCACGACAAGGAAGCCTCTGCAAGTGGGAAACTACTCTAACCTATAAATGGCGCAGACGTGCGCGGCGACCACCGGCGCCCCAGCACCGCACCAGCAGCAGACAGCGGGACCCAGGAGCCACACAGCAACCCCACTGTGCAGCAAAGCCTCCTTGGCTCTGGGACCCACCGCCCCGCCAGCACAGCGCTGAGGCAGCAATGGCAGACACGCAGTACTGCACCATGTGAACGAGTGCAAAGAGCTCACCCAGTCACGACCCTCAGGAAATGCATCTGAGAGATAGTGGGAGTTTATAAACCCCTTGCAGCTAAGGCTAATTAAAAACACCTAGTCCAAATGGGGAGGAGTGCTGATACCAGAAAAGAAAAAAGCGAATAAGTAATTTGGATATATACTAGAGAGTGTATCTGGATCACACATCCTCAACACTATGCTTTTGATATAATGACTGTGTCAGCATAATTACGTGGCGTATCCGCACAATTTGTAATACATTGTATGCTGTGCATAAGAGGCATTAGTTTACAGTTTGATCAAAGAGCATAAGCCCACTTTCCACGACAAGGAAGCCTCTGCAAGTGGGAAACTACTCTAACCTATAAATGGCGCAGACAGCGGGACCCAGGAGCCACACAGCAACCTGGACTAGGTGTTTTTAATTAGCCTTAGCTGCAAGGGGTTTATAAACTCCCACTATCTCTCAGATGCATTTCCTGAGGGTCGTGACTGGGTGAGCTCTTTGCACTCGTTCACATGGTGCAGTACTGCGTGTCTGCCATTGCTGCCTCAGTGCTGTGCTGGCGGGGCGGTGGGTCCCAGAGCCAAGGAGGCTTTGCTGCACAGTGGGGTTGCTGTGTGGCTCCTGGGTCCCGCTGTCTGCTGCTGGTGCGGTGCTGGGGCGCCGGTGGTCGCCGCGCACATCTGCGCCATTTATAGGTTAGAGTAGTTTCCCACTTGCAGAGGCTTCCTTGTCGTGGAAAGTGGGCTTATGCTCTTTGATCAAACTGTAAACTAATGCCTTTTATGCACAGCATACAATGTATTACAATTTGTGCGGATACGCCACGTAATTATGCTGACACAGTCATTATATCAAAAGCATAGTGTTGAGGATGTGCGATCCAGATTCACTCTCTAGTATATATCCAAATTACTTATTCGCTTTTTTCTTTTCTGGTATCAGCACTCCTCCCCATTTGGACTAGGTGTTTTTAATTAGCCTTAGCTGCAAGGGGTTTATAAACTCCCACTATCTCTCAGATGCATTTCCTGAGGGTCGTGACTGGGTGAGCTCTTTGCACTCGTTCACATGGGGCAGTACTGCGTGTCTGCCATTGCTGCCTCAGCGCTGTGCTGGCGGGGCGGTGGGTCCCAGAGCCAAGGAGGCTTTGCTGCACAGTGGGGTTGCTGTGTGGCTCCTGGGTCCCGCTGTCTGCTGCTGGTGCGGTGCTGGGGCGCCGGTGGTCGCCGCGCACGTCTGCGCCATTTATAGGTTAGAGTAGTTTCCCACTTGCAGAGGCTTCCTTGTCGTGGAAAGTGGGCTTATGCTCTTTGATCAAACTGTAAACTAATGCCTCTTATGCACAGCATACAATGTATTACAAATTGTGCGGATACGCCACGTAATTATGCTGATACAGTCATTACATCAAAAGCATAGTGTTGAGGATGTGCGATCCAGATTCACTCTCTAGTATATATCCAGATTGATATATAGTTTTAAAGGAATAGATTCAGTAAAACCTGTATTTCATTCATTTAAATTGTTGCTCATTCTGGGCTTTTCAGTCAAGGAGGTGGTCCTATCAGTGATTGACATCCTTCACTCTGACTGTGTATACAGAGATAGCTGTCAATCACTGATAGGACCGCCTCCTTTACTTCAATGCCCAGAATGGCCAGGAATTTAAATTAATGAAACACAAGTTTTACTGAATCTTTTCCCATAAAACTGTACATCAATCTGCTCAGCTCCTCCTGCTCTATAACATGTGTCCTGTAGCTCAGATACCATATTCAATGTGATAGGTTCCCTTTAAACATCCGCGCATGGGGTGTAATACTTTTTTTTTAAGTAATGTAACCACAGGGCGGACCCTGAACATTGTCCACAACAGGATGTGGCTATTTTACTTATGCAGATAGCCAATCTCATCTGCTTGTGTCCAGGCATCAGAAGAAAATTCCTTAACATGTGGCAATGGAGACTTATTGGTCCTTGCATGACAACAATCCTCCAAAGACTTTAGCTCTATATCTCCTCTTTTCATCCGGACTGCTTCTTGGGCAAATAACGTTCTTTTTCTGGCTTTGCTCTGTTTGGTTCCTTTTTCAGGCTGGCTCCATATTCAGTTACTCCTTACATGTGCCCACTGCTGTCACTCATGTACTCAGAAACAGTCTGAAGTACTCTATAAACTGGTCTAGCGCCTCTTCTCTTTATAGAAAGGGTGGCACCAGCCTCATATAGTGGTGGCTAAGAATATGGCCTATTAACACTTTGTGTATAAGACAGGCAACATACAGATCAAGTGAAAATACGTTTTTAACTCTTCCTTTGCATTTTCACTCTGTATCACAGCTATGAGGACACTGCACTATCACAACCAAAATATCTCCCAGCCGTCAAGAGTACTTTACAGCTCTGGTCATCATGTCCCCAATGATGTGTTAGGTAGTTCGTCTGAT
The DNA here is from genome assembly GCA_033119425.1 of Bufotes viridis. NCBI lineage: Eukaryota > Metazoa > Chordata > Amphibia > Anura > Bufonidae > Bufotes > Bufotes viridis. The sequence continues at coordinate 163,537,693 of CM065592.1, forward strand.
AGATAACCTTGCTGCAAAACCGCTTTATTTTTCCACCGACATCACAGATGAACCACTGACAATCTTGCCAAGGATATCATCACAGACACGGATGTGTGAAAGAGGCCTTAGGGGAAGCTCAGGAAGTCTAGAGCACACTTTCCATAAGTGGCTGTAGGTTCTTGCAAAGCTTAAAGGAAACATTGGTGCTATGGTATAAAAAGTAGCTAATGATACAAGATATGAATTTAATAAATTATATCAACAGTTAATTTACAGTGTACACATGACACACAAAAAATCATGTTCCAGACATCTTTTGTCATGAGTACATGTACATTACCCTAACTTTTCCTGCTTTATGACATTTCATTAGCAGCACAGTTCACTGAGTGCCCCTTTACTGTGGTCTAAAACATATTGAGTACTGTGTTTCCTGGCCTCAAAGACATTCACATTATCATCCACTGGGAGAGCCAAAAGCCCACAGGCCCAAAACATTAATATTTAATTTTACTGTGTAATTGTCATTTTCATCTCTCAAACCATTTCTATGCCTGCGGCAGCTAAGTAACTATCTGTAGCTATTTAGTGTCGTTGAGGGATTGGAGGACTGACAGTAAAAATCAAAAATGAATGGAGAACATTTAATCTTTCAACGGAGATTAATGCCAGCACACTGTAACGTTTCATCTGATAGCTCTTTCAGAATCTTTTGATTTTAATACATGAAGACCTCAGCTGGTCCTTTTGCTGTGCCATTGCTTTCTGTTAGCAGCCTCACTAACTGCTATAGGATTGTTAAGATGCAAAGATTTTGTAATCATTTCTCTTAAATACGGTAGTTTCTGCGACAGTAAGGAGAGGAGTGCTATAATCACAGGAATGGTAATGTGGCATCTCCTGCTGTGGTCTCTCTACCAAGAAGAATTCAATTTCTTTAATTGTGTATTTTTATAATGTAAATGGAAGAAATAAAAACTACTGTAGCATATACTGTTACTAACAGAAGCAGAAGCCTGTATTAAGAATAATATAAATACAATTAGGGACTATTACCAGGTCATTTGTGGGCATGGAAAAGCTCTAAGTTCCTATCATTAGGATTAGACTACAGAAATGAAAGTATGACCTTGAAGAGGTAAAGCAGCAGGAGCTAAATGTGACCTCTAAATATCCAACCAACCTGTGGATCAGGGTACCCACATTTTTACCAGACTGAGTGAGAACAATAAAGTAGACTTTGCAATTACCACATCAGCTATATTAAAATATCATTATGTGTTGGACATTTCCAGAACAATTATTGTGCATACATCATAACTAACAAATTCTAATAATAATTCCTACTTGTAAAGGTAGTCTTCGCTATGACACAGTGGTCGAACTGTAAAATATATTGAGCAATATTCTCTGATTTGTTAACCTGCAGATGGATCAATTTGAACTTGGAAGTAATATTGTTTATCATCAATAAATTTAAAGTCAGTGGGCCTGAAAAAAATTATTCCACTATATACTACAGAAGGGAAAATCAGTCATGGTACTGCATACTTGATTTTGGTATAAAACGCATAGCAAATATTTCTCCATTGGTCAAACTGCTGCCATTGTGCAATTTGTGGTTTTAATAGTGAAGCAAAGATGGTTCCTAATATATATATACGAATACCCGAGGATGGAGAAGTTGCAGGAATCAGTCACATTGTTTTGTTTGTGAGAGATTACAGGCACTCCAACTGTCTAATCAGTTATGTAAGGAAATAAATTCCACTGTGTATTAGCAATTACTGATAAACAAATCTGTCATCATGATGCAGAAAGCCGAGCAACTCAGTCTGTTCTGAAAGCTGTCTAAACCTGCCAACGTGTTCATACAAACTATTGCTGATATACCTGAACCTCCGGCCCGGATGTAATAGTGATGGCTAGCATGTTAAGGAGTATATAGATAGTTTATAGATGTATTTATACAGGCAACCTGTAATGATTTATATGTGGTAGGAAGAGATGAGGGTATTGATCCTACACAAATCAAATTTGATATGAATTTCCTAAAAGATTATAATTTTGACGAAACTGAAACTTTTGTGAGTCATCTGAAGTCGATTCGCATAAAACTTTGTTCCAATACTGTACGGACCAGGAGCTTCATACAGTATCAGAATGTATTGGCTCAGATGAGCCGAAGTTATTGCTTGGTGTAATAACTTCATAAATTAATTTGTACTGTAGAAAACCATTACCCGAACTCGGACTTGGTTCCAAGTGGTACCTGGGAACCGAACCCGAGTTCGGGAAATGGTGTTTTACAGTAGAAATTAATTTATGAAGTTATTACGCGACGCAATAACTTCAGCTCATCGAAGTTCCTACTCCGCACAGTATTGGAACGAAGTTTTATGCGAATCGACTTCGGATGTTTCATCCGGATTCGCTCATCCCTAATAGTGATGTCTGGATTCAGCGCCTCTATAGATTTCTAGGACTAACACTATTCCTGAGTTATGATAAACGAGCGTAATGAGGGAATAGTAAAACATAACTTTTATTGTGTTTCATTAAAAGAATAAATGAAGTTAGTTGTAACTTGGATGAGTAAATTAAATACGGACATCCAATTTGAGGAAAAAAAACAAATTCTTCAGGGGATAATAGACAGATTTTAACAAATGATCAGGGACAGGAAAATAAATACTAACAATTTACTAGAGATTTACAAGAGTTCAGGGAAAATTGAGCCTACACCGTTCTTAATGAAACACATACTAAAGAATCAGAAACTGAGATTTTCTCTTCTAAGGCAGAGCCTCCGACTTAGAGACCAGACTTGATAGTTTAGATAGAGGAAGAGGTGGAAATAAAATTGTGTCTCAGAGGGAATATGGAAACTACAGAAGTACATATAGAGGAGGAAGAGGACCAGAGGGTGATACAGGGAGGAATTTGGTGGAACTGATTTTTTAACATTACCTTCTCAACAGGACCACCCCTAAAGTCCATATCAGCACAGGAACAGGAATCTGGGACTGTGATTCCCATAAAAAAATGATGATTCTCAATCTATCTCCTAAAGCACTGACGCCCACACATCTTTCTTTACTCAATAAAGACTCTCCTATATTCCCACCATGCAACATGACACTTTATCATGAAAAACAGATATTGCACTATTCTTAAAAAACTACAATAGGTGAAATTCCTTAAGACTGAAGATAAAAGAATCTGTAGAAAGAATACCCTAGATTCAAGTCATCTAACAGCAAATAAAACCCTAAATAATCTTCATGATGATGGCTTAAGGGACATAAGTAAGGGACCGTTTACTTCCCTGAAAGACAAAAGCACCAGACCTCCTCCCCCAGTTGACTGCCCAAGTTTAGAAATGTTTTAAACATACGTTTTGGTGGATCTTGAGAAACTGGAGCATCATAGAGCTAGCTGTAAGAATCTGACAACACATGAACAGATAGCACTACAAGACCTCAAAGTTGATTTTGATCTTACCATTAAACCATCAGATAAAGGGAATGATGTGGTGGTCATTGACACAGAACACCATAAAAAACTATGCTTAACAAACTCTGACACACTTTTCTATCGGAATTGGCTGAAACCCACACCTAAATATATTGAGCAATTGAAGGAAATTGTCTTAGCATGAGTTGAGAATGAACTTTTAAGCAAAGATAAAGCAGATTCCAATATTCCAAAATATTCTAAAACTGTCACATTTTATGTGCTCACAAAAATCCACAAGGGTACCACTGCCCGAAAGAGGAGGCCCATAGTATCAGCAATAGATAGCATAATTCAAAATGTGTCAGCTGGCAGAATTTGCGGGGTTCAGAGCGATCTGGTGGTGAGGTTCTCAGCGTTCCTCATGGTGCCCGGTGCGTAGTTCGCGCGTCTATGGTGTGACGCGGTTGGTCACGTGATCGAGATCTTTGCGATCGTTTTTGGAAGCGCTCCTCAAGATGCAGCCGCGATGGGACCGCAGTTAGTGTCGGTAATCCTCAATAGGCATTGTAGAGATTGTCTGAATTTTTTAGTTATCGTTAACCTCTTATAACAGACGTTTTGCAAAAAGCTACTCTTTGGCTCTTTTTCATGCTGCAGTGTCATTCACAGTTAAAGGGGTTGTCTCACTTCAGCAAATGGCATTCATCAAGTAGACAAAGTTAAAATAAGGCACTTACTAATGTATTGTGATTGTCCATATTACCTACTTTGCTGGCTGGATTCATTTTTCCATCACTGTTCTGTTTCAGTATCTTGAATTGTGTATTGGTATGCTCCTCTCTTTTCCTCCCCCCTCTGTTTCTGCTTCTAGTTGGTTCAGTCTAGCCACTTCCTGTTTACCCTGTCATGCATTGCTGTTTTGTGTGCTCTAATTCTGAGGAGATTCTGAGGAGAATCTGAGGTGAATCTGTGTATCTCATGTTCTTATCAAGGAGAATATTAGTGGCATAATTCTTTTACCATCTGGATTCCCTGCATATCTTGTAATACAATCTCCGGATTAAAAGACTACTTGATTAACTTCCTGATGCGTAAACTGTAAGTGGAGGATGTCTGATTCAACAAATCACCTCACAGATGCGTGATTTGTATAAGGCTGACATTTCGAAACGCCACAGTAAAAGAATTGTCTTAGTACTCTCCTTCTCCCACTAAGAAAAGAATATTCTCCTCCTCCAAGTAATAAGCCATTATCATTTGTCTCTGTTATGCTACAGTAGTAAGGTAATATCTTATACTGCCCAGTACTGCATTCACTTGGATCGCAGAAGCTTCTAGCAATTCCAGTTTCATACAGGCTAGGAACTGTATTCAGCCTGTTTTCTGAGGTAAATATTGTCTGCCTGCTGTGGGCTATTAAAAGACTGAACCACCACTAGAGTTCGCTGTTGTGTTACAGATGGAAATGCAGAACACAGCTAGAAGGATTTCTAAACCCTCATTAAAAATTAAAGAGGCCCTCTTAACCGACAAAATTGAGATATGTGATAATTTTTCCAGTTTGTGGGAAAAGATTGAACAATGTATGGATGCAGCACATGGATCAGGATATAATGAAGATCAATTAAAGGCCATGTGTACAAAATTTAATAAGACCTATGATAGTTATAATAGACTGTCTGAAAAATATTCTTCTCTGTTATCAAGTCTCAACTCAGAGGAATTCATCCTAGAATTAAAGACCCACACTTCACTTAATGATGAAAGATATAGTAGATTTATGGCAGTCAAGTCAATGCTAGAAGACAAGATATCACAACAATATGAAACTGCGTCCCGCCATTCTAACCTTTCAAGGCACTCCAAGGCTTCATCCCGTTCCTCGAAATCTATTGCTCAGTCCTCATCGCTAAGGTCTCGCTCATAGCACTCTTCGCTGAGTTGCTCATTGGTGTTGGCACGCGCAAAAGCGGTAGCAGCGAAGGTACAAGCTCACTGCATTAGAAAGGAAGCAGCCATTAAGGCACAAGTCGCAGAGAATCAAGCAGCTATACAGGCTCAGGCGCAAGCGACCAAAGCCAAGGCCGAAGCTGAGTTGGAGGTCCTTCAGAAGGAAAGGGAAGAAGCAGCAGCCATGGCTGAACTCAGAGTTCTTGAAGAAGCTGCTGAAGAAGAAGAAGCTTATCATCCTATGTCCAAGATATCTAATGACTCAGAAGGTCATACCCTGCAATTCGTCCTAGACCAAAGCAAAGTCAATGCATTTGCATCAGAAGATTTGGGCTCTGCACGCCAGCCTGCTGAACTCATGCGGATAGAAAAAGAGGCAGCTGATAACCATACAGTTGACCCCAGTCCAGTGGACATTTCTCTTTCTTTAAAACCTCTGGCACCTTACACAGTATTTCAGGCGCCATTAGAGACCAAGCCGCTTCAAGCTCATTAAATCACATTAAAACCTCCTGAAACTAGTTACATAGCAACCAAGACGCTGGCGCCAAGATTACCAGATGTGAAGCCTTTACTTAAGCTCAACCTAGCTGCCACTCCATTCCATCTTCCAACCCCCAAACATAGGGTATCAGATGGTGCCAACAACACCAGCGAGGGAGAAGTTCCCATCGCCATGATGCAGGAAAGTACCTCACTCTCAGGGACCTCAGTACCATCAGTACTAGCCTTATGAACTTTGATGATCGCCCAGAGAACTATAGAAGTTGGAAGGCCACCTTCAAGACAACAGTTTAAACCCTTGGTGTACCGGCTATGCAAGAACTTGATTTACTAATTAGATGGCTAGGTCCATGGTCGTCAAACTGTGTTAAGAGACTCAAAACCGTTCATATCTACGAACCTGTCAATGGCCTTCGTCTCGCATGGGAAAGATTAGAGCAGACATACGGCGGCTCGGAAGTAGTTGAACGTGCCTTCTTTAAACGACTATACGACTTTCCTGGATTATCCAATACAGACCACCAAGGGTTCCAGGAATTAAGCGATCTTCTTTTTGAGTTTGAAATCATCAAGGGAGACCCGCAGCTACCAGGTCTCAGCTTTCTTGATACCTCCCATGGCGTGGGCCTGATCGTGGAGAAATTACCCCTCAATATTCAAGACCAATGGGCAACAACAGGTTCAAAATACAAGTAGCAACATTGTGTTCCCTTTCCACCATTTTCATTCTTCTGTAAGTTCATCAAGGACTTAGCTAGAGCTAAAAACGATCCGAGCTTCAACACCTTGGGAACCAGCATCTTTGGCTCTACTAAACAGAGACACGAGACTTTCAGTCCCAGACAGGAGGGCTCAAAAGGTCTAATTTCAGTAAAAAAGACAGGGGTTGTGCCCACTACTAACAATAGAAATTAAAGCCCCAAGAAACCCGATCATCATTGCCCTATCCATGATAAACCACATCCTTTAAGGAAATGCCGTGTCTTCATAGCAAAGCCCTTTGAAGAATGTAAGGAGTTCCTAAGGAGTCATAATATCTGCTTCAGATGCTGTGCATCCACTGAGCACTTCGCCAGAGACTGTAAGGTTCCAGTCAAGTGTTCTGAATGTAATAGTGATCTACACATGTCCGCTGTTTACCCGGGACTAATCAGGCGGAACCTAGAACCAGTTAACTGGCACAAGCCCCATTCCGATCAAGGCGGGGAGAGTCATGGCGGGGAGAGTGCCGACCGACCAACCACAACCGTCATGCCCAGATGCACAAAGGTATGTGGAGAAGGACTTGTGTGCGGTAAGTCTTGTTCTAAGATTTGCCTCGCGGATGTGTTTCCTACTGCACAACTAGAGAAAACCATAAGAATGTATGCTATTCTAGATGACCAAAGTAATCATTCCCTAGCTAGCCCTAAGTTCTTTGATCTGCTCAGGATAGAGGGAGAGACTACACCCTACACCCTAGGAACATGCTCTGGTCTTGTGACAACCTCAGGAAGAAGAGCTAATGGTTTCACCTTAAAGCCCATCAAAGGACATAAGAAACTCTCTCTTCCAACACTTATTGAGTGTGACAAATTGCCGGACACAAGGGATGAGATTCCCACACCTGAAGCCGCACAGCATCACCCTCATCTCAGGAACATAGCCAGAGAGATTCCTCCCCTTGATAACCATGCCGAGATCTTACTCTTGCTAGGTAGAGACATTCTTGAGGCTCATAAGGTCCTTGAACTTCACAATGGCCCTTTCAACGCTCCATATGCCCAGAAACTTACAGTGGGTTGGATCATCGTGGGGATGTATGTCTGGACAGAACCCGCAGACCCTGCCAAGTACACTCCTTCAGAACTGAAGTATTAATAGGGGGCGAACTTCTTACTTCAGACAGTGTCCTAACCACTACTATGTGCAAGATATGCCCTGCCCAAATATTCTAAAAACATCAGAAAGCAGCTTAAATCCCAAGGAGTCAGCTGCAGAAGAATGTTCCTGGACAGAAGGGCAGCTTGTAGAAATGCCTTCAGGATTTCAATTTGAGCCCTCTTCAAGCCCTTCCCAGCTTTGCAGTCCTCACACAGTTTATCATAATGAATCCTATATCATCACTGACAACAAGCCTTCTGATTCATGTAGTTCTGATGAGATACAGCAGAAACTTGAGCCTTCCAGTCTACTGTTTGACAATGAGTTTAATTCTGTAAAAGAAGTATCTTCTGAATGTTCTATAAAGGAGGTTCCTTCAACAGAGGAAGAGTTCATTTCAGATACTTTGCAAGAACCTTCAGTTCCATCTGCAGTTGTTGGTTGCACTCAAGAGGATCACAGTTCTTCCCAGTCTTCAATGGATGAGCACCTTCATATTGCTCAGCCTTTTCTGAAAACCACAAGGAAAAGTTCACCGCCATTGTCCATGACAAATACTGCATGTCACCAACCCAAGTCCGTACGTACAAAGACAGATCCCATTTCAGAAGTGAAAAGCAGACTTGAGCATTTGCATTCACGATTCATAGATAGAAAGCAATCTACATGTGAATCAGCCTCACAAAATAAGCGCTCTCGCTCTAAATCGGTGACACAGACAGAGAAGTCACATTCTAAATCTTTGGTAAGATCAAGGAGAACCAAGTCTCGCTCAGCTTCTAATGGAAGCAACCGACAATCTCCTGTAGTAAAAAAAAGAAGAAATCCACATCTGGGGTGCATAAAAGATCACTGAAGAATAAACCAAAAAATATAGGAAATATTCCTGTGCCATCTGGCATTTTCAAAGAGCACAACCTTTATAAGTTTTGGTGGAAGCAGGTAAAACATCTGTTCAGTCAGTTCTGGAAAAGGTGGATAAGAAAGTACCTCTACCTCTAGCAAGAATGCAGAAGGTGGCAAGAACCAAGGCCCAATATAAAAAGAAGGAGATTTGTTCTGTTAAGAGACAAACAAGTTAATGGTCTCGACTGGCCTACTGGACTTATTACTAAAGTCGTTTCCAGTTTGGATGGAAAGAACTTCCATGTTGAGATTCCTTCTACCAGAGATGCTCATCATCTTCTAGGACTGTTTCCAGTACCAGCTCTATGGTGTGAACTAAAGATATATCCTTTTTTGGTTTGAATAAATGTTCATTGCATGTTTCCTTTTCAGGTTTATGGACATTATTCATTGTTATTTATACAATTCCATTGTATGCATATACATAGTGGTATCTACCGATACCAGACGGGGAGTTTTCTGTTTCAGTATCTTGAATTGTGTATTGGTATGCTCCTCTCTTCTCCTCCCCCCTCTGTTTCTGCTTCTAGTTGGTTCAGTCTAGCCACTTCCTGTTTACCCTGTCATGCATTGCTGTTTTGTGTGCTCTAATTCTGAGAAGATTCTGAGGAGAATCTGTGGTAAATCTGTGTATCTCATGTTCTTATCAAGGAGAATATTAGTGGCATAATTCTTTTACCATCTGGATTCCCTGCATATCTTGTAATACAATCTCCGGATTAAAAGACTACTTGATTAACTCCTGATGCGTAAACTGTAAGTGGAGGATGTCTGATTCAACAAGTCACCTCACAGATGCGTGATTTGTATAAGGCTGACATTTCGAAACGCCACAATCACATTATACACTGCTCATTTCCAGGGGAGATTACCACCCTGCAATCCAGTAGTGGTGGCTGTGGTTGCATACTAGAGGAAAAAGTGGCAGGTGAAGCGGCTGGTGGCCAGGATCATGGGAGCGTGCATAGGCAGACCTGTGAAGCAGCTCCCATCCCGTGCATTTCGTATGTGCAGTGCAGACACTATGTTTCTTTATAAACAACTATGTTAATATATTATAATTGATCATTTTCATTTATGAAGGTTACAGCAGATTAAGCCAGTATTAGACTGACCTGACCAATTTTCTGCCAGTCCATCGTTAATAAGTGTTCACAGGAACGCTCGTTAGCCATGATCTGACAGTCTAATACTGCCGCCAATTACCAGATGAACAAGCAAACGCTTGTTCATTGGGCAATCCAGATTTTTAAGCCTGCTTAAAAATTGAAGATTTTCCTAGCTATTGTAACAGAAAATATAGATTTTATTGAAGATAGGAGGCGAACATTGCGCAGTAACTTTCTTTTACTACTCCCATAGCAGCAAGAGTTAATACAACAGGTGTAAGAATTTTTTTTCAGAACATGTAATCAATATGCAAATGAACAGAACCTAGATAGTCAATCAGATTGTGTCACAGTTTATAAACGGTAAAGGTAACATAACTTCCTCCTTTTTCTTGATGGCGACCAGAGAAGGATAGAGTCCAATTAGAAGAAAATCAAAAGAAGGTGTTAAATGTCCAAAGATTCATATTGTAGATATTAGTAGTAACAGGAATTCTCGAAGAACTATGGAACGAAGAAATATCCAGAATGTCCTAGTATGCTGTAAAATAAAGTAAATACTTTATTAAGGTTGGTTTGATAGGGAGGGACAATGTTCGCCTCCTGTCTTCAATAAAATCTATATTTTCCGTTACAATAGCTAGGAAAATCTTCAATTTTATTGCAACAGGAGGCTCCCATTGTGCAAGTTTAAAGCTGAAAATACGTACAATATATATGATATTAAACTATAACATAGACATAGAGACATGAGAATCCGGTCTGAAATAAAATGTTTTAAAAGTAGATTCTGAAGACCAATCTGCAGCTTTCAGAATATCAGAAAGGGAGCCTCCAGTTAGGAACAATTTTGTGGAAGCTGCACTACGTACTGAGTGGGCCCAAAAACTGAAATATCAATCCCAGCCATTTGCATGGTGAGTTTGACCCATCTAGAAAGTGTCGAAGAGGAAACCGGAAGATGTGGTTTCCGAAAAGAAATAAGACGTTGGGACGATTGAGAGGTGCGTATAGATTGAGTCCTGAGTTCATATGATTTAAGACAACTGACAACACATAATTTATTATGAAAGGGGAAAGTTGGATAGAAAACTGTGTGAAGATTGGTTTTGGTTCGTCTAACAATACGAAAATTTACTCCGTTAGGGGTAAAAGATCTATTGGATATGTCTAGCACTCTGACATCTGATACTCTCTTAATAGAAATGAGACATAAGAGAACCGTCAATTTAAAAGATAATAATTTGAGGGATAAATGTTCGTTGTCTTCCCATGAAGAAAAAAGATTTAAGAGAAGAGAGACGTCCCAAGTAGAATGATATCTTGGTTGATTGGGTTTCCTAAAACGAATGCCTTTCATGAGTCTACAAACCATGGGGTGTCTGCCAACCAGAATGGAATCAATGGAAGCATGTTCCGATGGGATGGCCGATCTATAGAGATTTATGGTTCTGTAGGCTTTCCCTGCTTTAAAGGATGAGGTTAAAAAATTTAGTATGTGGGTAATAGGTGCATGAATGGGACCAAAATTCCGCTGAGAGCACCAATGAATCCAAATTTTCCAGGCTGATCTATAAGCCTTTCTGGTGCCTGGAGCCCATGCCTCAGGGAGGATGTCAAGAGTAGATTGTGAAAGGCCTTGATCAAATCCTGATTGCCCGAGATTAACCAGGCTACTAATGATAGGTGTCCTGACAATATTAGAGGATGAGGATGTCCCGAAGGATCTTGGAGAAGATCCTGAGACAATGGTAGGAGTCTTGGATAGAGATGAGCGAACACCTGGATTTTCGGGTTCGAGAGGTTCGGCCGAACTTCCGTAAAATGTCCGGGTTCGTGATCCGAACTCAACCCGAACTTCATCCCGAACCCGAACCCCATAGAAGTCAATGGGGACCCGAACTTTTGGGCACTAAAAAGGCTGTAAAAGACACCCAGAGGGATATTATACCGCAATAAACGCATTGCGATTACAACTTTGAGCTAACGATCACCATGGGAACGCCTCCTCCAGTAGAATGTACTGTCGGATCTGAGAATTAAGTTGAAATCGCAATGCGATTCTTAGTATTTGCTTAATCGCATTGCGATTTCAACTTAGCATTGCTAAATAATTCCATCCATATCGTTAACTTACTGAGTCAGTAAGTTAACGAATATGGATGGAATTATTTAGCAATGCTAAGTTGAAACGGCAATGCGATTAAGCAGATATATAATAATCGCATTGCGATTTCAACTTAATTCTCACATCCGACAGTACATTCTACTGGAGGAGGTGTTCCCATGGTGATCGGTAGCTCAAAGTTGTAATCGCAATGCGATTAAGCAAATACATAAGAATCGCATTGCGATTCCAACTTTTAGTACTCAACTTTTAAAATCGTACACCACTTTAAGTTCCAAAGTTGAAATCGCGTTCGAATAGAACTTAAAGCTGTCTCTTAGTCAGTTTTAGTATTGGTGTGCTGTAATAGAAGTTACATTCGTACGCGAATATAACTTAGAGCAATACAGTCAACTTTACACTGTTAGTTTTATTATCGCGATAATACAGCTATTCAAGAATCGTGTACGTGCGTCTGTACGTGTGTCGTTACCTCGGACACTATTCTATTTTGCCAGCCACAGCTGAAACCACTGATTTATGGTATTGCTATTTTGGCAATTGAATTTAACCCCAGAAAATAATCTATCCTTTGCCAGACAGCAGACAGTATTATACTTGTCTAACCAAAGCTGGAACACCAGATTTAGGGGATTGGTATTTGGGCAATTGTATTTAACCCCTTAATAAAATATAGAAATTTCTTTCCTGAGTTTCTAGGGGTGACAATTAGCACAGCCAAGCCCCTGATGTAGAATATAGCAAAAAAAAAACTAGTATTGATGGATTGATGGACTTGGTGGCAGCTTCTTCTGGCGCACCACAAGTCACAAAATGGCCGCCCGATCAACCCAGAAAATAAGTGACAGAAAAACGCTCTGTGCAGCCTAAAAACCAGCGAGCAAGTAACTAGCAGAAGTTCAATGATTCTCAGCTGTAAATTGATCCGTTCATTAGGTGCTGTTGCTGACTTTAACCTGCCTAATCTCGCCCTGACAGAAGCTGCGTCCTCTCCCTACACTAATCAGAGCAGTGTGACGTGCGGGCGCTACGTGACTCCAGCTTAAATAGAGGCTGGGTCACATGCTGCACTTGGTCAATCACAGCCATGCCATTAGTAGGCATGGCTGTGATGGGCTCTTAGGGCAAGAAGTAAAACGCTAGCTGATTGGCTGCTGTGCAGCCCTTCAGAAAGCGGGAAGTAATCGACGAACACCGAACCCGAACTTTTTTGAAAATGTCCGGGTTCGGGTCCGGGTCCCGGACACCCCAAAATTCGGTAAGAACCCGAACTATTCTCGAACTGTTCGCTCAACACTAGTCTTGGAACATCTATGGTCAGACTGAGAAGAGTAGGGAACCATGTTTGAGACGGCCACCAAGAAATGATGATCACTAGAGTTGAATTCTGTGATATGGTCTGGAGCAGAACCCTGGGAATTAAAGCAAAGGGGGGAAATGCATAAAGGCGTTTCTGTGGCCAAATCTGATGAAGAGCATCTATGGCCAGAGCTTACGGATCTGGTCTCCAACTGAAGAAGTTGGGCAGTTGAGTGTTCAATCGTGATGCGAACAGGTCTATATGGAGGGGATCCCATAGGTTGTTGATCTGGTGGAAAAAATGAGGATTCAATTGCCATTTGCTGGAATCCGATAGATATCGGGAATTCCAATCGGCAATTAAATTGATCAAACCCAGAATGTATTCGGCTTTTAGAATAATATCTCTGTCTAAACAAAAATGCCAAAGTTCTTTGGTAATGTCGCTCAGCATTTTGGAAGTCGTACCAATTCATAATTAACCGACATAGGTTGGGTAGTCGGTAGTTCTTGTGAGGTATTCATATTACTGATGGAATAAGAAATTTTGAAAATGTGTAAATGACTTAAGTATATGTGTATGTATGTATGTATGTATGTATGTATGTGTATATATATATATATATATATATATATATATCTGTATATAGAGTGAGTATATATATATATATATATATATATATATGTACACTCTAGACTATATATAAATCCATATATGTAATTTCAATTATATATATATTTAAAAGTCAGTATTCTATATATATACTTACAGTGTGTGGTTAATTTATTTAATTTTTTATATATGTGGCAGAAAAAAAAAACTGAACGTAGTCTCAAAATGCAGAGTTTCTGTGAGGTGACAACGGCGCTCTGAGGAGAAACAGGGAAGCGCGCCCAAATCACCTTACATTACCACAGAGTGAACGAAGTCTCGCGATACCCGAGACTACGGCACTCAGAGCAAGGAAGCGTTTCTGTAGAGAGAGGGGCACGAACGGAGGGCAAAATGAAGAAAATATATGTTCAAGATAAGTAGGAAGATTGCCAAAACGATGTAGAAAAAGCGCAAAGAGAAAGAAACAAGAGGTAAAATTAATATCTCATGTAATGCTGGAACAAAACGCTGACAGGGAATATAAACAGGACATAAGCTGTAAATAAGCATATAACACTAAAAATAAAAGGATAATCGTTAAATTTACAATTTTTTACCACAAACCAGGTATAAAATGAGAGAAAAACATTTGTACATATCTTATCTGGGAGCAGCAAGAAAGAGGAGGAATTTATGTTACCTTTACCTTTTATAAACTGTGACACCATCTGATTGGCTATCTAGGTTCTGTTCATTTGCATATTCATTATATGTTCTGAAAAAAATTCTTTCACCTGTTGTATTAACTCTTGCTGCTATGGGAGTAGTAAAAGAAAGTTATTGCACAATGGGAGCCTCCTGTTGCAATAAAATCATTGATTGCCAGCGGCAGATCATGCTGTGTAATCATGATCTGCTACCGGCAAACAACTGGACAGCATGAGGACAAGTGATGGCATAACGATCGCTCTTCCCCATACTGTGGAGGAAATCTCTGCATGTAATTGCAGTGGTCTTCTCCACTAGTGAGCAGGCGACTTGACAGGAAGGAACGCTTCCTTCCTGACAACCGCCTGCCTTATCTGGGGGTCTAAAACAGCCTTTAGATGGCCAACATAAAACTAGTTACATGTATATAATTAGAGTATATACAAATTTATTGCAATTATTCAGCCTTCCTATAAAATAGATTTCTAGCTTTAGGTCAGCAGTAACAGAAGATCAACAATGTTTCTATGGGTTACATAGCAAGTTGTTTGAAATAAAATAATATTAAAGGCTAAAGGGTAATGGATGATCTCCATAGGAAATATTTTATTTTATGGCTACAAAATACCAATATCTACCAATAGATAGGCATAGCATTTAATAGAACATTATATTCAGAAAAAAAAAAAAAAAAACTCTAGAGCAACAGAAACATTCTCTGGAGTGACGAATCCCCTTTTACGATCTGGCAGTCTGGCAAATTCATGATGTACGTAGCAGTGTAGCATATACAGATGATGCTGGCAAATGAGGTGGGGTTGGCACTTGATGCAGGCACATGGGGGTGGGGGGTTGGCACTTGATACTGGCAAATGAGGATGGGGGAGGAACTTGATACTGGCGTATCGGGGGGGGGGGGGTTAGTACTTAATACTGGCACATGGGGGTGGTTGGCACTTGATACTGGCAAATGAGGGGGGTTTGGCACTTGATACTGGCACCTGGGGGATACACTTGATACTGGCACATGGGGGGGTTGGCACTTGAACTTGATACTAGCACATGGGGGGTTGGCACTTGAATTTCATACTGGCACATGGGGGGGGTTGGCACTCAAACTTCATAGTGGCACATGGGGGGGTTTGGCACTTCATACTGGAACATGGGGGGGTTTGGCACTTGATACTGGTACATGGGGGGTTGGCAGTTGTCACTGGCACATGATGATGGTGGGAGAGGCACTTATTATTAGGGGCACTATTGGGGACCACAGTGGCACAGTATTGGAGGTAGTGGGATGTTTTGTCCAGAAGATGGGAGGATGATGGAAAAGTTGTAAACTAAGATTTGTTTTTTGTTAAACTGCAGAGACTGAAAAAAAAAGAAAAATGGTGACCTGGTCTGAAAGGTAGAGGAAGATGAGGAAATAGAACATTTACATCAAAGGAGACGTCACTGGATGTAAGAGGTATGGGCGCGATATATGGGTGGGGCTGTGTGTGGGTGTGGCTTGAGTGTGGGCGGGGACACAGGGGCCCCATCAGTTCCAATTGCCCGAGGAAGTGCATCTCCCGAGGCCAGGCTCTGGATCCTCCACTGGATTTGGGATACTTTCTATGTCAACATAAATGCCTGACCTCAGCAATGCTTTTGGGGTTGAATGGCCAATTCCAATGGACACAGTTCAAAGTCTTGGTTTTAAAATAAGATGCAAGTACATATATCTTCTGTATATGTAGCAGTGAATGTTACATGGTATAAACCATCCATTTCTCACCAAAAATATTTAATTTTCAAACCAGCACCTGGATCTAAATACTCTTGTAATTGCATGTAATTAAAAATTTTGTATAGCTACTGAGAGTTATTCAATGAAATCTCTCTGTATAGCACCACCTGCTTTTTCTATATTCTTTGTCCAGCTCACTGAGATGGATGCACATGCTCAGTTGTATCATTTAACTGCCACTAGTAGAAGCAGAAAAGGCACACCCCCTGAAAAAGGACATGTCCTCTCAGCTGCCAGTTTGAAATAAATCTAACTGAAGAAAAAACATACAGTACAGGCAGTCATGATACATGAAGTGACATTATTTCCAAAAATAGTGGAGTGCTCATTTAACCAACGTAACAAATCTCAAGTATGGCTCTACACTATACTAAAACACAACCTATAAAATATCAAGCCACACAAAATTAAATACAGTATGTCAAAATCTTTATTTCCTCACTAGGGTTAAAAAATCACAAGACAGAATTAAAAATAAGAAAGCAGGAAAAAGGGGCGACAATTAAGAGCATCAATAATACAATAACATGATGTAGGTAAAAAAAAAATCTGAAAAAGTGGAGTCCCTAAGTAAACAGACCGAAAATAGCACATAAATTTACTAATGGCTAATGCTGCTGTGAGTAATGTCCAGGAAGAACTCATAAATAGTACACCAAGATAGCCATAAATGTAAGAGATTCATTACTGGGTTCGTAAAAGTGTTAAAATGGCATTTTTTCTTTTTTGTTGTTGACTGAACTGTATGAGAACTTGTTGTTTGTGGGATATGCTATAGTTTTTATTGGTACCGTTTTGGGGTACACATACATTTTTGATTGCTTTTTCTTTATTTTTTTAGGAGGTGAGGTGGATAAAAATTGTAATTCTGTCAGTGTTTTTAAAAAAAATTATGGGATCCACCATACAGTGTATATAATAGGATAAACTTATTCTGCAGGTTGATACGATTATAGTTATTCCAGATTCATATACAATATTTTTCGCCCTTTAAGACGCACTCCCCCCCAAAAGTGGGGGGAAAATAGCAGTGCATCTTATGGGGCAAATGCTGCAATTTACACTGATACCCCACCACACAGCATCGCAGCTGGCGGGTGTATCAGCTGAGAGGGAGGAGGGGCTGGGGGCCGGCATCTTGTTCTGTAATGGCAGCGGGGCCTGGTGCAGTCACTGTATTTTGCTACACCGGGCCCCGCTTACTGTAGAATAATCATCTCTAACCTGTAGATATTGTTAAACTATTCATATTATCTAAAATCCAGCGCCTGTACTACTTACTACTAACTTCATAGCAGGCAGGAGGCAGGCCGGGCAGACGGCAGCGTAACTTACTACGTCACGCGCCTGCTGCGACCACTTTATGAATGAAGCAAGCAGCACAGGAGCGTGACATAGTGAGTCACGCTGCCAGCGCTAGCCCGGCCTCCTGCCTGCTACGAAGTTAGTAGTAAGTAGTACAGGCACTGGATTTCAGATGTTTTGAATAGTTTAACAATGCCTACAGGTTAGATATGATTATACTACAGTGAGCGGGGCCTGGTGTAGTAGAATACAGTGACTGCACCGGGCCCCGCTGCCATTACAAAACCAGATGCCAGCCCCCATTCACTACACAGGGACACTGTTATGGGGGAATCTGTGGTTGACACATAGCATAAGATGCTATATATGTGGTATCCACAGATCCCCCCATAGCAGTGTCATGCCGTCCACAGATGCCTCCATAACAGTGCCATCCACAGATGCCCCCATAATGATCCCCCATAACAGTGTCATCCACAGATGCCCCAATAACAGTGCCATCCACAGATGCCCCATAACAGTGTCATCCATACATCTCCCCATAACAGTGTCATCCACAGATCCCCATAACAGTGTCATCCACAGATCCCCATAACAGTGCCATCCACAGATCCCCCATAATAGTGTCATCCACAGATCCCCCATAATAGTGTCATCCTCAGACCACCATTAGTTCAAAACCCACCAAAAGCACACCATTCGGTTAAAAAAAAATTTTTTCTTATTTTTCTCCTCAAAAACCTAGGTGTGTCTTATGGGCCAGTGCGTCTTATAGGGCGAAAAATATGGTAGTTGTTTTCATATTTTATTAACTTCGCAGTTGTATTTCGAATTTTGCATACCATTTAGTTTTTTTCCATCAACCTAGCTGTTTGAGAGCTTATTTTTCATGGGATTTGCTGTAATTTGTATTAATACCATTTTGGGATACATTTGACTTTTTGATCACTTTTTATTAAATTTTTTTGGCAGGTGAGCAAAAATTGCAATTCTGTCAGTGCTTTTTATTGTTGTTGTTTTTTTATGGGGTCCATTTTTTTGTGGATACAGTTCTGTGAAGTCTTGTTTTTTTGAAGGATTAGCTGTAGTTTTTTCTAGTACCATTTTGGGGAACATATGACTTTTTATACAATTTGAATTGGAGTTGAGATGACAAAGACAGCAATTTCATCAGTGTTTTTTAAGGTTTTTTTCATGGCATTCACAATGCAGGATAAGTAACATGATCCTTTTATAGATGAGGATATTTCAGACATGAGCATACTAATTATGAGTACTTTATTTTATTTTTAAACCACCAATCACAGGATAAGGAAAAAGAATGATTCTTTAGTTACATAGTTTTATTTATTTTGACTTTTTTTGAAGAAGAACGAACTATAACACACAAGGGCACAATTATTAAAACCTTTTCCTCGTGTTTCGAAAACACTCTAAGGCCCCTTGCAGACGAGCGAGTTTTCCGCGCGGGTGCAATGGGTGATGCGAACGCATTGCGCCCGCACTGAATCCGGACCTATTCTTTTAAATGGGTCCGTCTACATGACCATTGTTTTTCACACGACTTGTGCGTTGCGTGAAAATGGCAGTATGTTTTATATTCTGTGTTTTCCGCAAATAAGTGGGGATGTGATGCGCTTTTTACTGATGATTGCTAAGAGATGTAGTTTGTAAACCTTAAGTTTTTTATCACGCGTGTGAAAAACATCAATGCACATTGCACCTGTGCGGTAAAAACTGAACTACTAAATGTAATTGCAGGCACAACTGACTGAACTTGCTTGCGAAATCACATATTTTTAACTGAACGCATCCGGACTTAATCGGCCACGCTCGTTTGCAAGGGCCTAATAGATAAAAGCTGTTTTGTGATTGGTTGTCATGGGCAACAGTCATATGTTTTAGACATGACCTCAGGACTTTAAAGAACACCAAAGTGATTATTTGTATGGTTTGCACAAAGCATAACAAAGTTTGTTGGGTGGATTATTAAAGCTTTATTGCCAGTCTAAACAACTTTTTGTGCAAACCCCCTTTTGTGCAAACATTTGCAACTTTTTGTTCATTTAGACTATGCTCTCCACCTTTCTAAAAAAATTGGGTCTAACAATCTTACTTTTAGTTGACAAAAAGTGGCATGAATTGCACATGAAACCTAGCTGATACCTAGCTGGCCTAGATTTCAGTTTCTGGCACATGGACCTCCTGAAATGTGACAACATTATTATCAGTTCTGGCCATTTATACATTAATAAATCAAGGTATTCTAGATAACTAGTCTCTCTCATAGCAGAATTATAAACATGCTCTTCTGAAATTGGTTAATTTGTAGCCAAAACAGATAAAATTTTGTCATTAAGTCTCTTAGAATGATTATCCAGAACTGTATTTGAAAAGAGTCTGTTACCACCACATTCTGTTTAACCCTTCCTGTGTGCAGTTGGGAGAAACTTCTAGAAGGCCAACCATCAGTGTAGCACTCTACCAATCTGGGCTTTATGGCAGAGTGGCCAGCCTTTCCTCAGTAAAAGACACATGAAAGCCCACCTGGAATTAACAAAACAACAGCTAAAGGACTTTCAGACTATGAGAAACAAGAGCCTCTGAGCTGATAAAAACAAGATTGAACTTTTTGACCTCAATTCTAAGCATTATGTTTAGAGAACATAAGGCACTGCTCATCACCTGAACAATACAAAGAGTGATGGTGGCAGCATCATGCGTTGTTTATTTTTTTTTTCAGCGGCTGGGACAGTTAGACTATTCACTTTAGCTTTCCTTCAACCCTGACCACAGTACAGAGATATTCTTAAGGAAAATCTGATCCTAAGTGCTCTAGACCTCAGACTGGGCTGAAGGTTCACCTTCCAATCAGATAATGACTAGTGTTGAGCAATTCGATTCGAAGCATCCGAGCGGAATTTGATCAGAAGTTTAGAAAAATTTTTATTCACTGTGAAGCCGAATGAATTTTTCCTGAAATTGTTGCTGAAAAAATAAAATAAAAATTATACTCCCCTCATCCACTTGATCGCAGAAAGGATGTATGCTCCTGTCTTCTTAGAAGAAAACCTGTCAAAGGACCTGTGGTGAGCGTGAAGACGTCACCATGTGATCATGCTGGCCATGTGCGATAATGTCATGATGATGAGGTAAGTATCTTTTTTTTTATCTCGGATTAATCTCTTCCTGAGCACCTGAATGTGAGTCTCAGATGCCGTGATCAGCGTAGAGCACAGCATCTGGGGGCTAAATGACGGGGGGAGGCACGATCACTATTACCTGTCATTATGCTTGTGCCATACAATGAAAAGCTATTCATTACAAAGTAATTCATAATAAATCTAATTTCTTGATGAAATTCGGCAAAGTTGCCGAATCGAATTTTTGAAAACTTCAATTCATCTCTAATAATGACCCAAATCTGGGTCTGCAAAGAAGTCTAAAGGCTATAATTGCTTTGCAAGGTGCTTCAACTAAGTATTGAGTAAAGGGTCAGAATAATCATGTCAATGCAAGATTTTAGTTTTTCTTTTCAATGAATTAAAAAAAAAATTAACATTCTGTTTTCACTTTCTCATTATGAGGTATTGAATGTAGGATGATGGGGATAACCTTGATTTTTTTTTTTTTTTTTTTTTTGGCACAAGTCACAACATAAATCTAAAGGCTTTCTGAATGCGTTGTATGTGCATGAGCATAATGCTAAGCTAAATCGTGAGCTAAATACTGAGATTACTTCAAAACTGCACAGTTCAGGACTTTGAAGGCAGAAGGTCAAAGGCATTAGGAAATTCTAAATAAATACATTTTCATTATGGCCTGTGACAGGTGTAATTATTACTCATTACCCATACTATTCAGCATAATACAATACATTCTCATATAATGTATGCGTACTTGGTAAAACTGCCATAATATAACATAAAATGTTACCTTTCTGCCTATAAATCCAACATTTTTGATTTCCATATAGGGTTCATAAAGAAAATGCTAAAAACAAACAATAAAAAAGTATTACCACTTTTCTTCTGCCCTCGGTAACTATGCTGCTGTTGTAAGGCAAAATATTCTGTTAAATTGTTAATGTTAATGATAATACAGTTTTTTTAATCTCTAAAGGCAGATATTACAATAACAATCTGAAGTACAATGACCAGTATGACACTTATGAAGTGAGGCGACCTAGTCGTTTGCTTCCTGATTGGCTGACATTATTTAAGGTGCATTTCCATGCTCGACGCTTTTGTCTGGGCTGCATCTATTCTCCTAAAGTGTGCTCTGCTGCATTTAATTAATGGAAGTCAGCAGCTGTTAAATGGTATATAGACCCGATGTTCCCCTCATGTATCACCGCACAGACATGCTGATTTCTCTACCTAAATCTGCACACATTAACAGAAATTGTCCATCTAATGACAGAATGAAAGTTAAACAGAAATAAATGGTTCAGAAAGTGCCTCTCTTAATTGAAATATATTCACAGATCAACCCATCTATTTCACTGCATTCTTGAAGAGCACAACTCAGACTTTGAATGAAGCTAAGAAAGAAAACTTCTTGTAATTCTTCGTTGCTTGATTGCTGAAGCTATCTCACTAGTCAACATAATTTGTAATTAAAGTAAGGAAGACCTTTTAAGAACCTATGCTTGTACATTAGGGAACTGTATAGCAGTCGCTGATCATTAGAAGCAATTTGGGAAATGAAAGGACTGGAGTCATCTAGATAACCCCATTTTAAAAGGAACCTGTCACCATGAAAATACAGTGAACTGTACAGGCAGCATACTATAGAGTAGAAAGAGATGAGCAAATATATATATATATATATATATATATATATATATAGTTTTGTGGGAAAATATTTAGGTCCTCAGGTGCGGACTGGAAGCTTAACCCCTTAAGGACGCATGACGTACCGGTACGTCATGATTCCCGAGTCCTTAAGGACCCATGACGTACCGGTACGTCATGAGTATTTCCGATCACTGCTCAGCCATCTCATCTCATCCGCAGAAAATGAGCCCCTACATAAGACAGTCGCCGAAAAAAAAAAAATATGGCTTTCAGGATGTGGAGACACTAAAAAAATCATTTTTTCAAAAATGCTTTGTTATGTAAAAAAATGAAACAAAAGAACCCAAAAAGTAGTCATATTTGGTATTGTCGCATCCAGAACAACCTGCTCTATAGAAATAGCACTAGATCTAACCTGTCAGATCAACTATGCAAATTACAAAAAAATAAAAACTGTCCCAAAGCAGCTATTTTTTTGCAAATTTTCCATTTTAATCCATTTTTCCAGTAACAAAGCAAGGGTTAACAGCCAAACAAAACTCAATATTAATTACCCTGATTCTGTAGTTTGCAGAAACACCCCATATGTGGTCGTAAACTGCTGTATGGCAAAATGGCAGGGCATAGAAGCAAGAGAACGCCATATGGTTTTTGGAAGGCAGATTTTGCAGGACTGGTTTTTTGACACTATGTCCCATTTGAAGCCCCCCTGATGCACCCTTACAGTAGAAACTCCAAAAAAGTAACCCCATTTTGGAAACTATGGAATAAGGTGGCAGTTTTGTTTATACTATTTTAGGGGTAAATAGGATTTTTGGTTGCTCTAAATTACACTTTTTAGGTAACAAAGTTTAAATTCTGAAATTTCATCTCCATTTGCCATTAACTCTTGTGGAACACCTAAAGGGTTAACAAAGATTGTAAAATCGATTTTGAATACCTTGAGGGGTGTAGTTTTTTAGATGGAGTCACTTTTTTTGGAGTTTCTACTCTAGGGGTGCATCGGGGGGCTTCAAATGGGACATGGGGTAAAAAAACCAGTCCAGCAAAATCCACCTTCCAAAAACCATATGGCATTCCGTTAATTCTGTGCCCTGCCGTTTGGTCATACAGCAGTTTGCGACCACATATGGAGTGTTTCTGCAAACTACACAATCAGGGCAATAAATACTGAGTTTTGTTTGGCTGTTAACCCTTGCTTTGTTACTGGAAAAAATGGATTAAAATGGAAAATTTTCCCAAAAAATCGAAATTCAGAAACTTAATCTCCATTTGC
The DNA here is from genome assembly GCA_033119425.1 of Bufotes viridis. Taxonomy (NCBI): domain Eukaryota; kingdom Metazoa; phylum Chordata; class Amphibia; order Anura; family Bufonidae; genus Bufotes; species Bufotes viridis. The sequence continues at coordinate 163,561,365 of CM065592.1, forward strand.
CATTAAATCTTGTGGAAAACCTAAAGGGTTAACGACGTTTGTGAAATCAGTTTTGAATACCTTGAGGGGTGTAGTTTTTAGAATGGGGTAATTTTTGGGTGGTTTCTATTATGTAAGCCTCACAAAGTGACTTCAGACCTGAACTGGTCCCTAAAAAGTGAGTTTTTGAGAATTTCTGAAAAAGTTTCAAGATTTGCTTCTAAACTTCTAAGCCTTGTAACGTCCCCAAAAAACGAAATGGCATTCCCAAAATGATCGATACATGAAGTAGAGATATGGGGAATGTAAATCAATAACTTTTTTTTGGCAGTATTACTATGTATTATAGAAGTAAAGAAATTGAAACTTGGAAAATGGGAAATTTTTCAAAATTTTTGGTAAATTTTGTATTTTTTTTATAAATAAAAATGAAATTTTTCGACTCCATTTTACCACTGTCTTGAAGTACAATATGTGATGAAAAAACTCTCTCAGAATGGCCTGCATAAGTAAAAGCGTTTAAAAGTTATCACCACATAAAGTGACACTGGTCAGATTTGCAAAAAATGGCCGGGTCCTTAAGGTGAAATAGGGCTGAGTCCTTAAGGGATTAAAGTGGCTCTGGGAAAAAACTAAAAGAGCTCCCATGTTGTAAGTGGGTCCAAACTGGCAAAAGGTGGGCAACACAAGTACGCAGGAACAACAGAACTAGGCAGGGTCTGAAATACCATAGTGGAGCACAAAATACCGACCCACAGAGCCAAATACCACAGTGCAGCACAAAATATTGGCCCCCCTGCTACAGTATTCCACTGTATTCCCTGAGTATTCCATACTGCCATACCGAGTATTCCATTGTATCGTAATACAATTGAGTTTAGAAGAATGGCTGGTCAATGGCTCACTCCTGGACGTCCTACTCCATGGTTGACAGTAAGGCTACTTTCACATTTGCGTTTTCAATTCCGCTATTGAGATCCGTCATAGGATCTCAATAGCGGAAGAAAACACTTCAGTTTTGTCCCCATTTATTGTCAATTGGGACAAAACTGAACAAAACAGAGTGCACAAAATGCATCCCGTTCCAGTCGGTTGCGCTCCCATTGAGGATAGAATAACACTGCAAGCAGCGTTTTTCTGCCCGCGATGTGGTGCGGAACAAGACGGATCCGTCCTACCACACAATAAATGTCAATGGGGACGGATCCGTTTTCTCTGACAATAGAAAACCGATCAGTCAGCCATTGACATTCAATGGTGTTCATGATGGATCCGTTTTGGCTATCTTACAGATAATACAGCCAGATCTGTTTATGACGGATGCATGCGGTTGTATTATGGTAACAGAAGCATTTTTGCAGATCTATGACAGATCTGCAAAAAATGCTAGTATGACAGTAGCCTTATGGTCCATTCACACGTCCGCATTCAGCGTCTGCACCCGTTCCGCAATTATGAGGGACGGGTGCAGACCCATTCATTCTGAATGGGGACGGAATGGATGCATCCACATTTCTGAAAAGCGCCGCCGAACTTCCGGTCCACGGCTCCGGAAAAAATAGAACATGTCCTATTCTTGTCCACAGCTGCGGACAAGAATAGGCTGCTCTATGGGGATGCCGGTCGGGTGTGTTGCAGATCCGCAACACACAACAGACGTGTGAATGGACCCTTTTTCTGCATGACTAGGCATAGAAAGTTAGCGCTCAATCACTGTGTGGAACCTCCCGCTAGACTAGCATAGAAAAAGCTGATTTATTGAATAAACTATAAGTTTTGCTGAATCTTTTCCCACAAAACCTCATGTCAATCTGCTCAGTTCCTTCTGCTCTTTAACATACTGCCTTCAGTTTGCACTGCCTTTCATGGTGACAGGTTCCCTTTAAATTAAGCTTTTTTGACTGATCTGATTGCCTTTGGTCTGTCTTCTGAACTCACTGATAAATAGCTGATACTGTTGGGTTACATCGTTATTGAGCATACATTTTCTTTATACAGTATGTAAAATATAATATTACATGGCAGTCATTAAAATTAATGGCCACCTATGTATAAGGTATTGCTGTACTTGCCAGCCCCGCAGGACATTTTTAGGCCCAAAGAAACCCATTGGCATATTGTGATCACATTATGGAGGTGCCGATAAAGCTTACAGTTTCCTCCCTCTGTAAAACCACTTAGGTGGCACACTTAGTATTAACTGTGGCATTTGAGAGGCTAAATCAAAGCTGTGCTTGGGCAAAACATTAATGACCTTTTCCTATTGCTTGAGCCCAACTCCGGATAAGCACAAGCGGGGTTAAAAAAACTATATGAAAATTTGTTTTCTATCTCCGACAACCCCTTTTAACAACAGCAATGTAAAATTTCATTAACACTATCCTAACAAATTTAGTCCTGCAGCCTTCTGTCTTCTAGCAAATCACCTTCCTGAAAGGGTCAGCAGATACTTATTGAAATGTGAAATGCAGCAAGGTCCACATGGTATACTGTAGAAACTGTGCACTGAAAAGTACATTTCTACTCTAGGCTGGAAATTACGATTGTTCTTTAGTAACAATAAAACTTGACATTCTTATATTCCAGTAAATTTGATCAAGTTCAGGGGCTGAGTTTGTCGTATTAGGAAATGTTGTGCTGTGTCTTACAGGTTACATTGACATTACTCTAATATTACAGCACTTGCTTTGTTTAAGTAGGCCTGCAGAAGGTTTACTATACCAAAAGTAACAACTATGCAACACTTTGTCAGGGTCTTAAAACCCAAAGGAAAGGGACCACAAATGATGGATGAAGGTGTGAAATATATTTGTCACTCCACTGGGAAAGGAATTAATCAAGTGTCAAAACTGCTAAAGACTGCAGGGAAGCCTTGAGAGAAGAGAAAACATCTCAGACATATCCTGACTATAGCATAGGAGTGGAGACTCTGAGGTATGGAAGGACAACTGGACTGTAGGTAAGTTACAAGCTATGTGTGTCTAAGGTAAATTCATCAATAGCAAAACTTGAGTTTTAAAGGGAATCTGTCAACAGTGATGTCCCTATCAAACTGATATTGCATAGACACATAGCTGTGGTTCACCAGCTTAAAATGCTGCTTTTCTTTAGTTGATCTAACATAGTAACATAGTAACATAGTACATAAGGCCGAAAAAAGACATTTGTCCATCCAGTTTGGCCTGTTATCCTGCAAGTTGATCCAGAGGAAGGCAAAAAAAAAAAAACTGTGAGGTAGAAGCCAATTTTCCTCACTTAAGGGAAAAAAAATTCCTCCCCGACTCCAATCAGATAACTCCCTGGATCAACGACCCCTCTCTAGTAGCTATAGCCTGTAATATTATTACACTCCAGAAATACATCCAGTCCCCTCTTGAATTCCTTTATTGTACTCACCATCACCACCTCCTCAGGCAGAGAGTTCCATAGTCTCACTGCTCTTACAGTGAAAAATCCTCTTATATGTTTGTGTACAAATCTTCTTTCCTCCAGACGCAGAGGATGTCCCCTCGTCACAGTCACAGTCCTGGGGATAAATTGATGATGGGAGAGATCTCTGTACTGTCCCCTGCTATATTTATACCTAGAAAGTATCATAACTCAGGAACAGAGACCTAGATTAATTACCCTTAATACGCAAACAAGGCCTTTGGTGCAATGAGGGCACCAGCATTGCTCTTGCAGCACCCAAGCTCTGCTCCTTTCTGTGGCCATCCCTTTCTTGGCTGTTATGATTAACAGGGCTAGGCAGTAGCAAAGCAGCAAGGGAGGGTCTAGCCACGGAGAGGAGCTTGGGAGCAACAAGAAGGTGATGCCTTTGTTGCACCCAAGGCCTAATTTGCCTAAAAGTATCATAACTGGGATCGGAGCCCCGGATCAATAAAAGAAAAACATAATTTTAATACGGTGAACCACAGCTTTGTGTCTATACAAACAATTAATAGGGAGATTCCTTTAAATAGTAAAATTGAAGCGTGGTCTACAGTATACAAAGATGTCCACTGTGAGGGTACATAGAGGGCCATAGATTTTTTATTTATTTTTTTACCGTTTAAGAATATTCCTATTTATTTATTTATTTATTTTGTTTCATATTTGAAAAGACACTTATAAAATTTACAGAGGAGGCAGGAATAGTGAATGCATATTCCAAAAACGTTAGATATGCTAACATTAGGGCCATAGATGTTAATCAGAACAGGTAATGCTGGGGTGGAGAGGTATTTACACAAGGTTCATGGTATTTGCTCACTTTTACACTCAGCGGACAATTCTCTAATTGCGGGTAAGGCCGCAAATGGCACAGCAGTGGGCTCCGAAAATGTATGCAACACTACTGACATATTTCTTGCATGTGGATTAGAGGAATCTGACACGTGTCTCTAGATCCTCACCTTTAATGGTCCTGTGTCAACACCTAGAATTGCAACAGTTCTGTCAAGCCAGCTCAGACTTGCCATACACTACAACATTTTTAATTTTTTTTATTAAAGGATAAAATGCAGTTCAGCTGCAGCTGAACAGACATTGCAGCAACTGGATTTTACCCTGTCAGGTACCATAAGTCTGAATGGTATACTGCTGGGACATGTACTCCATAGCTTGTACCCATTAGGGAAATGCACTATTCGTTTTATGCCAGTTTTCAAATTACAAATTTTTGTGTAAGCATGATTTTTGCAAAAATGCTGAGTTTTAACAACATTCATGGCACTTTTGAAAAATGTGTACGGGACGTAGGACGCAGGAGTCATGCCATAAAAAGGTCCTTCAGTAGTTGCATTGACCCATACTTAGGATGTGTACACAAAATAGAGAAATTGAAGGTGTATAAATTCTTAGACAAAAATCTAGGGCTGTCCCACCACTACATGTCATACTCTTTTTTTAGTTCATAAAAGATGACGCTTATGTGCCATTTACATGTTGTTACAAAAAATAGTCAGGCGAAGAGTTCTGACATTTACTTACATAGTATGGCCCCACCTGGTGTTAAAAGTGTATAGCAATGTGCATGTCCACCTACTCAGCTGGGTGCTACTGGTCACACATGCTCAGTCACTTCCCCACAGCCAATTTTTTGCATAGTGCTCACTTGAGGAGGGGAGCTGTAACCCTCACCCCTGTCAATGGTGGACCTGTGCTATCCGCCTTCAGCTTTATAATAGAGGTTCTCTGCCCTCTGGTGTTGAGAAGACTGCTGAGAAGTAATCTCTACAGAACAGGAAGCGTTAGCCTATTATGAGGCTAACAATACAATATTTCATGATCTTTTTATGCATAGGTTGTTATATGGAAATATAGGGAAATTTTGAAATTAAAAAATATAGCAATGTACATAAAAAAATCGAAATGATTTTGGATTATACATTCCCTTTAACCCATAGGATACCAGCGCCGTACATGTACGGTGCTGGGAACAGGGTTACAAATCCCATCGCCGTACAGCTATGATGAAAACAGATGCTGGTGCATTAACCCTTGCACTTCCGTGGTCAGCGCTGACCGCGGCATGTGCAGTATCGTGCAGGGTGTCCATCGGGTCCCCACGCTGTTGTGTCCGGGACCCGATGGCTTAGACGGCAGCCCAATGCCTTCCTTAGGCATTGTGGCTGCCATCTGTGTGAGCCTGTGAGATCCAGCCAATGCATTACAATACAGAAGTACAGTTACAAAATGATGCCAACACAAAGCAGATATATGGGGAATGTTAAGTAATACATATTTTTCTAAAAGTAGAAAATTTTAAATGTAGAAAAACTTTGGATTATTAAATAAATAAAGGTGAAATATATCGACTCAAATTTGCCACTGTCATGAAGTACAATGTGTCACGAGAAAACACTCTCAGTACATTTTGGATAAGTGAATGCGTTCCAAAGTTATTACCACAAAAAGTGACACATGTCAGATTTTCAAAAATCGGCCTGGGATTTAAGGTGAAAAGTGGTTCGGTACTGGAGGGGTTAAAAAGAGACTGTACATAGTTACTGCACATAAGGATTTATGAAAATAGTCAAGTGGTCACTTTTGGTTGGAGGTAATGATGCGAAGGGTTCTATCACACAAAGCAGTCTCTATGTTTGTTGACTTCATTGAAGTGACGAGACCGGAATTCTTGGTGGTTTAATAATGCAATTGATGTAGGCAATGTCTAGTCATAAATATAACAACCCCAAACTTCTTAGCTGACAATACACTGACACCAGATGATTGATGATTTTATAAAAGAGACGTCTTGTCTCTTGTTATTTTCCCTAAACAGTTCAGTTCATCTCATACCATTTTGTATGGGTATTCTGCTTGAAAAAGGAAATAATACTATACGGTACATTACAAGATCCCAACAATTTACATGATTATCTGTTAAACTAGTTGTCAGTTTTTTTTTCTTTCGTATTGATGACATATCCCAGGATAGGTCTCCAATAACAAATCATCAGTGGTCTAACTCCCGGCAACCCCACCAATCCACTGTTTAAAGAGATTGCAGCACTCATACAAGCACTGTGTTCTCTTGACTGCTTACCTGCTCGTCATCTGCATTGCAAAGTTGACGGCGAGCAGATAAATAGTGAAGAGAACGCAATGCGTTTAGGAGCGCTCCGGTCTCTTAAAACAGCTGATCAGTACTGCAAGAAGTGTCCATGGGGCACATTGAATATCCACATACTTAGTCTAGTACACCTGTACTATAGGATTTGACATAGGTAATGAATACAAGTTGCCCCAGACTGGACATATAACCATTGGTGCTCCTCTTTCTCAGTCCCCATAGTAACCTATTCCTTTGCCTGTTCAAGATAGCCCTATAATTCCTGATAATTAGCATGGTAACTGTAACGGATCGCCTGGCACCCCTGGTGGACACTCCCCTAGGGGACCAGAAGGAAGACTGCGACACAGGGGATACAGCAGCCAATCACACACATTGGGACAATACAGACACCCCCAGCATATCCCTCCCCTCTGCCTGTGATACAATTACCCCACACAGGTTAATGTAATTATCACAGGCCGGAGAATACACAATGTCTTCTGTCCTGGAGACAATTGAGGAGTCATTCAATTATCTCTCAGGACAAAGGAAATCGCCAATACACATGTGGGGACAATAGGACAGACATCACTATTCAATACACAATGTCCCACCCTTTACAGTACACAGACATGTAACATATCCCCAGATGGCTTGGATCTGGGCGCTCAATATATCCAGGGATAGAGGCAGACTCCATTGAGCACATGGTTGCAAAAGGACATAAAATTACACAATGTTACAATTACTACATGAAACATATACATGCAACATATCCCCAGATAGCTTAGGTCTGAGCGCACATTATTGAATGGCGCTCAGACCCCACATATCCAGTTCTATTGCCATGGAGCTAAAGTCTTTCCCATAGTCTTTCATTATACGAATGGGCTCCATAGCAGAGCTATCTGGGGTATCACCGCTCAAACAGGACAAGCATACATGGGGCCATAGTCGCAGGGCAGGAGGCGAGCAAGCAGTCCCTTCCAGGAAACTGGGGCAGACTCTGGTACAGGGTCCAGTCCGCTACATTTCTCCCCTTTACCAAAGAGACTATCCAGACTCCAGACCTCCAATCGGTCTGGGGCTCTGATAGTCGGTCGGCCTTTCTTACCCGGTGTAGCTGTCCTGGTGTTCTCCTGCCACATGTATCCAGTGGGAAATCCATAGTCTGGGAAAAAGGTAACCAGGGTGTCCTCTCTCCTGGTTGGATAAAGCGGTTGCTGGGGAGAAGGGGTAACAGGCTCCTCTCCCTGCGACGTCCTCTCTTGTATTACGGGAAAACAAACCGCCTTCTCTTCCAATACCTTGTCCTGTTGTTGGGGACCAGGACAGACTGTCCATATCTCCAGTGGTGCAGGTGCAGAGATTATGGTCCTATCTGCACTGTTGTGGGGTTTACTGTCTCCCCTTGGTGGGCTAGGCTGCTGCTGGGGATGAGGGACAAGACTCTCCCCTCCTGGTAAAATATTCTGCCGCTGGGGAGCAGGGCTGACCCTCCGTACTCCCTGTAGCTTGGGCGCAGAGACCGCGGTCCCATCTGCGCTGGTGAGGGGCTTAGTGTCTCCCCTTGGTGGGTTATGCTTCTGCTGGGGAGAGGGGTAACCAGCTCCTCTCCTGAACAGTAGACTGCTGCTGGGCAGAAGGGACGGCACCTTCAGCTCCCGGGGGTACACACTGCCGCTGGGGAGGAAGGACAGCACCTTCAGCTCCCTGGGGTACACACTGCCGCTGGGGAGGAAGGACGACACCTTCAGCTCCCGGGGTACACACTGCGGCTGGGGAGAAGGGACGGCACCTTCAGCTCCCGGGGTACACACTGCGGCTGGGGAGAAGGGACGGCACCTTCAGCTCCCGGGGGTACACACGGCCGCTGGGGAGGAAGGACGACACCTTCGGCCCTCTGTAACTCACACGGCCGCTGGGGGGAAAGGACGACACCTTCGGCCCTCTGTAACTCACACTGCCGCTGGGGAGGAAGGACGACACCTTCAGCTCCCTGGGATACACACTGCCGCTGGGGATCTGGGCCGACTGCCCAGCATCCCTGTAGGGCCGGTAGAGAGATCTCGGTCCCATCTCCACCTGCCATCTGGTCTCTCCAGGACAAGTCTATGAGGTCCCCTACTTCTGCAGTTGGTAGTGAAGCAGGGGTACCTCTGCCACGTTTTCCCAGCTGTAGGCTGGCAGGTCTGGGTCCGCCACCCAGTTTTCCTGTTCTGCGTCCATGCTTTGTGGCTGACCTGAGTTGAGTAGTTCCACATAGTCCATCTCCAGCTCTCGTTCCATGGCAGCGAAACGGCGGAGATCTTCTCCCAGTCCAATAGATCTCGGGCCCCGTAGCATCTCACTTCGGTAATGATAGATAGCCCAGTACCGTGACTCTGCTGGACTGCCGAAGTCGGCGTCCTCCGCTAAGGCTTTCCACAACAGGCCAGGGCTCGTGTAGTTCTCCCCCTCTGGCTGGATGCCCTCTGCCCTCACGTCTCTGGCTGGACAGTGCACCACCACAGTGCCCGGTATGAGGCATCAGGCTCAGTTCCCTTTCCACGAGGTACTCAAGTTGTCTTACCTGCTGCCCTCCGGGTTGGTCTCCCAGAAGCGGCATCCGCCAGGCCATTTGCTTCTCCAACTGGTATGCGACACCAGGAAGGCGCTGTTGCCGTTGATACTGGACTTCCTCCAGGGCATCGTACCATAATTCTTTCCGGGCATTATCTCTCCATTCCAATTCACTCTCTTTCTCAGGTGTGTGTGCTGCCCAGGGGTCCACGAACCCCATTTTCCCAAATCTTTCTGTAGATAGGGACGCTGTATGAACCCTAGCGTCGCCCTCAATTTGTAAATCCACGAATGAGCTGCTTTACCTCGCACTAGGACGCCATCCCACTGCTGCCACCAATGTAACGGATCGCCTGGCACCCCGACTGGGTACCTCCGTTGAAAGATGCTCCTAGCGCTTCTTGAGGATTCCAAGCGCTCTAGCAGACACCTCAATCACCGAACCTGAGAAGCATACGAATCCTCTCAAGCCTCTGAATGCTGTAGACAGTTGAATAGGAACCATACGAATAGGTTTGCACTCCTAGCAGTCAGACTGGAACAGCATCCAATAACTCCTCCCCCAATAATGAGACGACACTTCACTTTGAGGGTTAAACAGGAACTCTCTCTCTTTTATTGAGGGCTACCTGCCCGGTATTTATGCAGGTCTCCCACCTGGTGGACACTCCCTAGGGGACCAGAAGGAAGACTGCGACACAGGGGATACAGCAGCCAATCACACACATTGGGACAATACAGACACCCCAGCATATCCCTCCCCTCTGCCTGTGATACAATTACCCCACACAGGTTAATGTAATTATCACAGGCCGGAGAATACACAATGTCTTCTGTCCTGGAGACAATTGAGGAGTCATTCAATTATCTCTCAGGACAAAGGCAAATCGCCAATACACACGTGGGGACAATAGGACAGACATCACTATTCAATACACAATGTCCCACCCTTTACAGTACACAGACATGTAACATATCCCCAGATGGCTTGGATCTGAGCGCTCAATATATCCAAGGATAGAGGCAGACTCCATTGAGCACATGGTTGCAAAAGGACATAAAATTACACAATGTTACAATTACTACATGAAACATATACATGCAACATATCCCCAGATAGCTTAGGTCTGAGCGCACATTATTGAATGGCGCTCAGACCCCACATATCCAGTTCTATTGCCATGGAGCTAAAGTCTTTCCCATAGTCTTTCATTATACGAATGGGCTCCATAGCAGAGCTATCTGGGGTATCACCGCTCAAACAGGACAAGCATACATGGGGCCATAGTCGCAGGGCAGGAGGCGAGCAAGCAGTCCCCTCCAGGAAACTGGGGCAGACTCTGGTACAGGGTCCAGTCCGCTACAGTAACCCTCTAGATATTGGTCCATAGCATGTCTCCCTCACCATGGCTCCCCATCTCATTCATGGTCTCCAGCTTAGCCCTCTCTCATTCCTAGTACTCACTGCTAACACCTACACTAGTGTTGAGTGAAGTGAAACATTCAAAGCAGAATTTTCAACAAATCTGAATTTCCTCGTGGTTTCCTGGTAACGAGTGCCGTGCAGCCACCAATCCACAGATAGCCATTCCCTGTCACAGCCCTATAAAAACCTCATCCTGCTCTGTCTCTGCCATTGTCCTGTGAGCTGAGCATAGGGAGAGACGTGGCAAGCGCTGATGCATAAGGGACAGCAATGCGGAAAGTGATTAACAGAAGAATATTGGAGAGGGAGAGTGCAGGGAGAGTAAAGGGAGACTTATTCTGCATCAATTTTATTTATTCCTACATTCACTTTTTCTTACATCAGCCATAAATGTAATTTAACACCAATAAGATGGAAGCCTCTATTATTCCGATGCCAGAGTGCCAACCAATACCAATCTGCACCCCTTGGGGGGGGGGGGGGGAGTTCTTACTGATGACCATCCTCATCTTTTGCTGGCTTTACTTTTTCAAATCATCCTTCATGTCTCCATATCCTAAAAAAATCTGCAAGATGCAGAGAATGGAGGAGCTGGATGTTTCTGATGACACATTCAGGAGATTGCAGGCAAGAACAGCAATAATATGCATATTGTCCCCCCACCTAACCAGCTTGTCAGGAGCATGGACTTGGATTCAGGATGCTTAGATCACGGACAGATTCACGTTAACCTCCCTCTGTCAGCACTCCGTCATCCAAAATCAATCAATTTTAGCTGCCACCACTCGTCATATCAGGCTGATGAGACACCTTGCATTAAAAAACGCCCAGTACACTCTACAACTGCTAGCATTCACAGGTTAATAAAGCAATATAGGTAGGGCTTTTTCTAAGTTCATGGAATCGTTAGAACACAAGAAGGCTCTTATTAAAGTGAAGTTTTAATATAAAAAAAGGACAGTGCGTACAAACAATGGGATTATCATAGAAAATGCAACACAAAATATCCAGACAAATACATATATATAATGCAAAATAACAAGTAAATAAAAGGCATAAAAACAGAACTTAGAGGACCTTTCATGAGGCTAAAAAATGTGTACTAAGTATGCTGACATGTAGAGCGGCACCCAGGGATCTCCCTGCACTTACTATTATCCCTGGGCGCCACTCCGTTCGCCCGGTATAGGCTCCGATATCTTCTGGGACTTGGTTATACTAGAAGGAGCCTAGTATCACTTGGTTATACTAGGCGTATCCCGGGCTGTAGCGCTGGCCAATCGCAGCGCACAGCTCATATCCTGGGAGTTTTTTTTTCTCCCAGGCTGTGAGCTGAGAGCTACGATTGGCCAGCGCTACTGCCTGGGATACGCCTAGTATAACCAAGTGATACTAGGCTCTGCCTAGTATAACCAAGTCCCAGAAGATACCGGAGCCTATACCGGGCAAATGGAGCGGTGCCCAGGGATAATAGTAAGTGCAGGGAGATCCCTGGGTGCCGCTCTACATGTCAGCATACTTAGTACACATTTTTTAGCCTGATGAAAGGTCCTCTTTAATACGTTACACAATGGATAAGTCCGGTTGCCTAGGGAAGCAGAAATATCGGTCAGTCCATCAAGCTAGTGATCCCCAAACTGTTTGCTGTCCTGCATACATGTTGTTAAAAAAGTGCTGAAATTGATATATTGATTGGCACTCTGTGTCTGTGTCACCAGAGAAAAGGAGTCTGTAATAATGTCATAAATATAAAATAGCAGAATTTATTAATATACTCACAATTTGGAAAAAGGTATCTAGATAAAATAAATAGAGGGCCCTCTAAAATCAATAGCCATTAGTTGATATCAGGGTGAGGAGGCTAAGTTCAATGTATATATATTTTGTCCATTCAAAAATGTAAAATATTGTCCTCCTTAAGATGTAACATAATTGCTTAATCAGTAGTACAATATTTCCATTCTCTTCCTTAGTCTGTAATATAGTGCTTTGATAATTTAAATATAGTCTAGCAGTAGTCCAATATTTGTATTGGTCTCCTTAACATAAAATGCAGCGCCTTAATAGTTGTTCCCAGAGACAATGAGGAACAACTATTAAGGCGCTGCACTCTATGTTAAAAAAAACAGTATGGGAACCCAAGGGAATTTTAGTGCTCAGATAACTTTCACCGAAGTCTCAGACCTCAAATATCCTGTTAGGCTTAAGGCTTGTCCACAATCGTTAGGAAAGGCAAGGTGATGCAAATTTCAAAGCATTATAAATACCCAGACTCCTCTAACCTTGTCCCAAAAAACATCAGCAATGGATTCTCCTATGCAGCTGCCCAAAGCTCTAAAAATTAAAATAGTTGAGGTTCACAAAGCAGAAGACGGCTATAAGAAGAGAGCAAAGAAATTTCAGCTTGCTATTTACTCAGTTGAAATGTAATTACGAAATGGCAGTTAACAGGAACAGTGGAGAACAAGAGAAGATCTGGAAGACCAAGAAAAATTTCAGAGACAGCTACTTGTAGGATTGCTAGAAAGGCAAATCAGAACCCTTGCTTGACTACATAAGACCTTCAGAAAGATTTGGCAGACTCAGGTGTTGTAGTACATTGTTCTACTGTTCGGCGACACATGCACAAATATGGCGTTCATCACAATTCATGAGAAGAAAACCTCTCCTGCATACTCACTACAAAATTCAGCGTCAGAAGGTTGCAAATGAACATCTAAATATCCTCTACAACCACTAACCATAGGGGTGGATTAATCTTTCTTTGGGCTTGTGTTGCAGTCAAAGGCATTGGGAACATTTCAAGGGTAGAGGGAAGAATGGATTTAATGACATTCCAGCAAATTCTGGAAGCAAACATAACACCAATTGTAAAAAAGTTGAAAAGAGGATGGCTTCTATAAATGGATAATGATTCTAAACACACCTCAAAATCCACAATAAGCTACCTCAAAAGGTGCAAGATGAAGGTTTTACCGTGGCCCTCACAGTCCCCTGATCTGAACACCATTGGAAATCTGTAGATAGACCTCTGTTCTGTTTTAGTATCTTGCATTGTGTATTGGTATGCTCCTCTCTTTCCTCCCCCCTCTGTTTCAGCTTCTACTTGGTTCAGTCTAGCCACTTCCTGTTTTCCAGCCACTTCAAGCTCATCAAATCACATTAAAACCTCCTGAGACTAGTTACATAGCAACCAAGACGCTGGCGCCAAGATTACCAGATGTAAAGCCTTCATTTACGCTCAACCCAGCCGCCACTCCATTCCATCTTCCAACCCCCAAACATAGGGTATCAGATGGTGCCAACAACACCAGCGAGAGAGAAGTTCCCATCGCCATGATGCAGGAAAGAAATAACGCATCAGAAATCGCTAAGTACCTCACTCTCAGGGACCTCATCAGTACTAGCCTTACGAACTTTGATGATCGCCCAGAGAACTATAGAAGTTGGAAGGCCACCTTCAAGACAACAGTCCAAACCCTTGGTGTACCGCCTATGCAAGATCTTGATTTACTAATTAGATGTCTAGGTCCATGGTCGTCAAACTGTGTTAAGAGACTCAAAACCGTTCATATCTACGAACCTATCAAAGGCCTTCATCTCGCATGGGAAAGATTAGAGCAGACATACGGCGGCTCGGAAGTAGTTGAATGTGCCTTATTTAAACGACTATACGACTTTCCTGGATTATCCAATACAGACCGCCAAGGGTTCCAGGAATTAAGCGATCTTCTTCTTGAGTTTGAAATCGTCAAGGGAGACCCGTAGCTACCAGGTCTCAGCTTTATTGATACCTCCCATGGTGTGGGCCTGATCGGGGAGAAATTACCCCTCAATATTCAAGACCAATGGGCAACAACAGGTTCAAAATACAAGGAGCAAAATCGTGTTCCCTTTCCACCATTTTTATTCTTCTGTAAGTTCATCAAGGACTTAGCTAGAGCTAAAAACGATCCGAGCTTCAACACCTTGGGAACCAACATCTTTGGCTCTACTAAAAAGAGACACGAGACTTTCAGTCCCAGAGAGGGGGTCCCTAAAGGTCTAATTTCAGTAAAAAAGACAGGGGTTGTGCCCACTACTAACAATAGAAATGAAAGCCCTAAGGAACCCGATCATCATTGCCCTATCCATGATAAACCACATGCTTTAAGGAAATGCCATGTCTTCATAGCAAAGCCCTTTGAGGAACGTAAGGAGTTCCTAAGGAGTCATATTATCTGCTTCAGATGCTGTGCATCCACTGAGCACTTCGCCAGAGACTGTAAGGTTCCAGTCAAGTGTTCTGAATGTAATAGTGATCTACACATGTCCGCTGTTCACCCGGGACCAATCAGGCGGAACCTAGAACTAGTTAACTGACACAAGCCCCATTCCGATCAAGGCGGGGAGAGTCATGGCGGGGAGAGTGCCGACCGACCAACCACAACCGTCACGCCCAGATGCACAAAGCTATGTGGAGAAGGACCTGTGTGTGGTAAGTCTTGTTCTAAGATTTGCCTCGTGGATGTGTTTCCTACTGCACAACCAGAGAAGACCATAAGAATGTATGCTATTCTAGATGACCAAAGTAATCATTCCCTAGCTAGCCCTAAGTTCTTTGATCTGTTCAGGATAGAGGGAGAGACTACACCCTACACCCTAGGAACATGCTCTGGTCTTGTGACAACCTCAGGAATAAGAGCTAATGGTTTCACCTTAAAGCCCATCAAAGGACATAAGAAACTCTCTCTTCCAACACTTATTGAGTGTGACAAATTGCCGGACACAAGGGATGAGATTCCCACATCTGAAGCCGCACAGCATCACCCTCATCTCAGGAACATAGCCAGAGAGATTCCTCCCCTTGATAACCATGCCGAGATCTTACTCTTGCTAGGTAGAGACATTCTTAAGGCTCATAATGTCCTTGAACTTCGCAATGGCCCTTTCAATGCTCCATATGCCCAGAAACTTACAGTGGGTTGGATCATCGTGGGGGATGTATGTCTGGACAGAACCCGCAGACCCTGCCAAGTACACTCCTTCAGAACTGAAGTATTAATAGGGGAGCGAACTTCTTACTTCAGACAGTGTCCTAACCACTACTATGTGCAAGATATGCCTTGCCCAAATATTCTAAAAAACATCAGAAAGCAGCTTAAATCCCAAGGAGTCAGCTGCAGAAGAATGTTCCTGGACAGAAGGGCAGCTTGTAGAAAGGCCTTCAGGATTTCAATTGGAGCCCTCTTCAAGCCCTTCCCAGCTTTGCAGTCCTCACACAGTTTATCATAATAATCCTATATCATCACTGACAACAAGCCTTCTGATTCATGTAGTTCTGATGAGATACAGCAGAAACTTGAGCCTTCCAGTCTACTGTGTGACAATGAGTTTAATTCTGTAAAAGAAGTATCTTCTGAATGTTCTATAAAGGAGGTTCCTTCAACAGAGGAAGAGTTCATTTCAGATACTTTGCAAGAACCTTCAGTTTCATCTGCAGTTGTTGATTGCACTCAAGAGGATCACAGTTCTTCCCAGTCTTCAACAGATGAGCACCTTCATATTGCTCAGCCTTTTCTGAAAACCACAGGGAAAAGTTCACCGCCAATGTCCATGACAAATACTGCATGTCACCAACCCAAGTCCATACGTACAAAGAAGACATGAGCATTTGCATTCACAATTCATAGACAGAAAGCAATCTACATGTAAATCAGCCTCACAAAATAAGCGCTCTCGCTCTAAATCGGTGACACAGACAGAGAAGTCACATTCTAAATCTTTGGTAAGATCAAGGAGAACCAAGTCTCGCTCAGCTTCTAATGAAAGCAACAGACAACCTCCTGTAGTAAAAAAAGAAGGGTGCATAAAAGATCACTCAAGAATAAACCAAAAAATATAGGAAATATTCCTGTGCCATCTGGCGTTTTCAAAGAGCACAACCTTTATAAGTTTCGGTGGAAGCAGGTAAAACATCTCGCCAGTCAGTTCTGGAAAAGGTGGATGAGAAAGTACCTCTACCTCTAGCAAGAATGCAGAAGGTGGCAAGAACCAAGGCCCAATATAAAGGAAGGAGATTTTGTTCTGTTAAGAGACAAACAAGTTAATGGTCTCGACTGGCCTACTGGACTTATTACTAAAGTCGTTTCCAGTTCGGATGGAAAGAACTTCCATGTTGAGATTCCTTCTATCAGAGATGCTCATCATCTTCTAGGACTGTTTCCAGTACCAGCTCTATAGTCTGAACTGAAGACATATCCTTTTTTGGTTTGAATAAATGTTTATTGCATGTTTCCTTTTTCAGGTTTATGGACATTATTCATCTGTCTATTCATCAGGTTTATGGACATTATTCATTGTTATTTATACAATTCCATTGTATGCATAACATAGTGGTATCTACCGATACCAGACGGGGAGTGTTCTGTTTTAGTATCTTGGATTGTGTATTGGTATGCTCCTCTCTTTCCTCCCCCCTCTGTTTCAGCTTCTACTTGGTTCAGTCTAGCCACTTCCTGTTTTCCCTGTCATGCATTGCTGTTTGTGTGTGCTGTAATTCTGAGGAAAATCTGAGGAGAATCTGTTTAGTATCTCATCTTCTTATCAAGGAGATTATTAGAGGCATAATTCTTTTACCATCTGGATTCCCTGCATATCTTGTAATACAATCTCCGGATTAAAAGACTACTTGATTAACTCCTGGGTGTCTGATGTGTAAACTGTAAGTGGAGAATGTCTGATTCAACAAGTCACCTCACAGATGTGTGATTGTATGAGGCTGACATTTCTAAACGCCACAACCTCAAAAGAGCAGTGCATGCAAGACGGCGCAGGAATCTCACAGAACTGGGAAATTTTTGCAAGGAAGAATGGGAAGAAATCCCTCATGCAAGAATTGAAAGACTCTTGGCTGGCCACAAAAAGCATTTACAAGCCATGAAACTTACCAATGGGGTGCTACTAGGTACTAACCATGCAGGGTGTCCAAAGTTTTGCTTTGGACCCTTTTCCTTTTTTTAAAAAATGTAAAAGATGAAAATAAAAAAATCTTTAATGTGTAATCTTTAACTTTGTGCTTCTTGGAGATCATTTTATCTTCAACTTGCTTAGCTGTTCACAGTAACTGTATTTTGAACATGGGTGCCAAGTAGGGATGAGCGAATTGACTTCGGATGAAACATCCGGTCTATTAGCATACAACTTAGTTTCGATACTGTACGGAGCGAGAATGTATTGGCTCCGATAAGCCGAAGTTATTATGCGAGACTTCGCATAATAACTTCAGAAATTGATTTATACTGTAAAAAAACATTTAGCAAACTTAGGTTCGGTTCAAAGTGGTGCAAAGGGGTCACTGCCAATTTTATTAAAAAGTGGTCTTTGGTTAGAATACAGAGTGGTCTGCTTATAGAGGACCAGCTTTGATAAATTATCAAAGGGGCGGAAAATCCATGACAGAAAAAAAATTGGTCAGGTGGGGGTTGGTCGATCTTAAATTTATAGTATCTGCTCTGTTTTCTCTCTCACGTCTCTCGATCCTTGTAGCTCACATAGTAGAGATTTAGAGGCACATTTATTAAGACTGGCGTTTTAGAAGCTGGTCTTAAAAAAGCCCCATAGCTGGCGGAGGATCTGCGCATGCATCTCCATAACTTTGGTGCATCCAGCACCAGTTCTAAGCGTAAGACAGGTTCCTAGCCGTCTCACATTTAGACCACTTTCTACACCTAAAATAGATGTAGAAAATGTCTAGCCCAAAATTCTAGACCTGGCGTGAGCGGGGAGAAGTAGCAGATAGCGGCACAACTAATATAATATAATATAGGCATATTTTAGTATAATAAATTACCCTCTTAGGGTTTTTTTTTCCATATGTTTGTTAAAGCCCAAATTAGAAATGAATAAAAAAATGAACATATGTTTGTTTATACTTTTATTTAGTATCCAGTATTTAGTATCAGTAAGTTTCAAACTAATTTTGCATGAAAAATTGAATAGGAGTTACAGTAGTTTGTTGAGGCTAGAAAAAAACTGGTTGTCAGCTTCTCAAGGAAACTAGAAATACTTTCATGGCGTCATGGTTTTGCTTTTTGCCCATCATGAATTTGATGGCCAGGTGTTTATGGAAATTTATGGATCTTGATGGTCCCCTTCTAGAGGGGACTGTGGCATGCTTTTTCTGGTTACTAGGAGCAGACGAAGACTGAAGAAAGTTTGTGGTAATTGCTGGGCAGGTTGGGATGCTTTCTGTGGCTACTGAGTGAAAGAGTGTGGTGATAAATAGATGGCATGACAAATGTGAATTATTGACTATTTTGACCACTGTGGAAGTGGTGGCCTGCATATCCACTGGAAATGGAGTGGCTGTTGTGAATACTTAAGTAGTGAGGGCTGCTGTGTCTACTGGGTTAGATGTGGGCCTATGTGACTGATTATGAAGTGGGGGCAAAACGTCAGGGAGCACCTACTTGCAATGTAGACAGGGCCCTAGATTTTATTGTTGCTGGAGCCCAACTTTTGGAGCTGACTGTTAAACCAAGGATTCAATCTTGAATTTGGCACAAAGCATGTGGCTTTTACCTAAATTCATCATCTCTCCTTGTCAATGATATCTAAGTGTTGAAGAGAGGAAGGCCTCATGCTGGGAAAATAAATGTCAGTGTGTCTTATAAAGCAAATACTAGTGAGCGAGTCCATTACGGAAGCACTCACTAGAATGCAGTAGGCACGGAGAGCGGTGAGTGAAACGCTGCTAGCTCTGGCTGTACTCACCGCTCCCTGGTATTCTCCAGGACTGCACTGCATGCACTATGACCTGACAGTGTGGGACGTCATGTCACAGTGTAGCACAAGCCAGAGAACAACAGGAAGCAGATAATGCAGGAAGAGTGTCTGGAGGAGCAGAGTGGTGGTGTCAGATATGGGGGTGTGATCTGAGGTCTGATATGGAGATCTGATATGAAGTCTGAAAATAATATTTTTCTTCTGATGTTCCTCCTCTAAAACCTAGATTACAGCAATGCCAGAAATATATAGTTATTTTTAAGTTACACTAGTTTTGCACAATAAAAAACATTTTTTTTTAAATAAATGTTTTTGCATGGCTGGTTCCCATGACCCATAATTTATTTACATTTTTATTTCTATGGATAAGGGCAAAAAATTTTCAGTTGTAGTTTTCATTGGAATCATTTTAGGGTACATAACGCATTTTGATTGCTTATTATTCCTTTTTTGGTGGGGAAAAAAAACAATACTGGCATTGTGTGTTTTTTTTTTTTTTTTTTTTTACAACGTTTACCGTTAAAGATAAATTATGTGATAATTACTGATGTGGTAATACCAAATATGGAGGAGTTTTTATTTTTATTGGGTGTAAAACTAAAATGGAGGAAAGTAAATGGTTGGATTTAGAATTCTTCATGTTTTCCCAGAGTTCCCATCCTTAAAGGATACTCCTACAGACTACAGTATATGGACATTTATGGCATATCTGCAAGAAATAGCCAGACACACTCGGCTGCTTTTGGAACTGTTATAGAAATAAATGAATAGAGTTGATATGCAGGGCCATCTCTCCATTCACTTGACTAGGCTATTGTCGAATTGCTCTCTCCCTTCTAGCTACTGCCACCCCCCGACTTCCCTTAATCCAAAGAAAGACACTTCAACCAAAGGTGGATTTAGTTGGCCACAGCAGCCATTGTATTAACAAAACAACATAAATAACATAAATACCATAAATAACATATAACATCCCCAAAGGCCGAAACCCCAACTGCCTGCTGTCCGGAAGGACTGCCACGTGTAAAGCCCCCCAAAACACAAAAGATTCCCCCAAGATCCACACTAGGCATGCTAGAACACCTGAAAAACAAAACGAAGAAACGCCACCATCAACTCTGATCGGAATAAAAAATTACCCTCAAAATACTCAGACCCCGTTAAGGTCCGGCTCGTATGTATGAACGAAAATGGATGGCTTCCCCATGCCCGATCTGATGGATCACTTCGTCCCCAGACCGTACTCGCCGACTCTCAGTGGCGGCCCCAATCCAAAACGAATGCCCCCGAAAATGCAACGGATCCAGCCCCAAACCCCCCAAACAAACACTAGAAAACAAAATAAATTGAAAAATCTACAGAAACGTCCCATGTACCAACAACGGCTGATCTAAAACCCTCTGCAAACCAAAATCCCGGAGACACCTCACCGGGCAAGTGTCAGACCCCCGGACCTCAAACAAAACCACCCTGCAACCCCTGCTCAACTGGTCTGTCTTTGACCTCAAATTCCACCCCGTACTGATATAGGTCAATGTCCTCCCTACACAATCCCCCAACCCGGACCCTGCTGGGGCTAACCAATTCGCCCAAAAGCCCACAAAAAAGCCAAATAAAAAGCCAAACAAAACAATCGCACTTCCACTGCGGAAACAATTGGCCCAAAACCTGAAACTAAACCGTCCGTCGAAGGTCCGCCGCCGCGTTCCACCGCCTCCAACCCTTCAAAGCCTGCAACAACAAAAATCACTTTGACACATCCAGCATGCCCCTGCACCTACATCCAAAAGCCACCCCCGCCATCAAACTCGTGATACAGGACCCCGACCATCCTTCCTCCCTACAATGCCCCAACAGCAACAGCAACAAAACCTCATCCTCTAACACCTCCCCCCTTAAACGCAGCTTCCAAAACTCCCCAAAACATCATGCCTTCTCATAAGCAGCCCATGTACCACCCGCCACTGACCCCCTCAACAAATCCTCTACAGATTGAATGGTAGATTCCACAGCTCCAGGTGGGCAGATCACTCCCTGCTCGTCTGCCTCCGGTGCCAGCAATCCCACTGCAAACGAGATAAAGCATCCGCAAATGAATTGCTGGCCCCCCGGCACATGAGAAGCCATAATCCACATGTTCGCACACGAAATTCAGTTTTCCCAAAAGTGATTGCAAGTCCCTCCGCTGTATCTTCCGCAAGCCAATAGCAGCAGATACCACCTTCCACAAATCCTCTTATCAACCGGCAACCTGCACTCCATTGCAACCGTATCAATGACAATACCCAGGAAACTTAAAGCCGTGGTTGTCCACTCCATTTTATCCCCAGCCAGCGGTACCCCAAACTATCTCGCCATCGCCTCGAAAGAATGTACCATAACTGAGCATCCATGCACGGTGGCCCAATAAGCAGAAAATCATCCAAATAATGGATGATGGACCGCCACCACGACCAGTCCCGCACCACCAATTCCATAAATGCTGAATTTCTCAAAATACAAGCATGAAATGGAGCAACCCATGGGCAGACATTGACCCACAAAAAAAACAGCCCAACAGATGCTGACAGTCAGGATGCACCGATAACAATCGAAAGGCCAACTCAATATCAACCTTTGCCAGTAATGACTCCTGACCGTATTAGCAAACCCAATGAACCGCCTTATCAAATGACATATAAACTACTGAACACAACTCGGGCGCAATCCCATCATTAACCGATTCCCCTTTGGGAAACTATAGATGATGAATCAGCCGAAATTTTCCGGGATCCTATTTAGGAACCACCCCCAAAAGGAAAACCCTCAAATCCGGCATCGGAGGACCCGCAAATGGGCCTGCCATGCACCCCAACTCAACTTCCTTTTGCAACTTATCTGAGACTATACCAGGGAAATCCAGCGCCAAACGCAAATTCTTCCCCACCCCCACCAAACCCCTCCCTTCAACAAACTGGATCCGGAAACCCTCCAGGAAGCCCGCCTCAAGAATTCTGCCACAACCTGGTCCATATACTTATTTAGGAAGGGCTCCATCCCGATTAACCGAATGGGCATCCGCCCCTTTTCCAGGCACATCACCCCCCCACAGAGAGGCTCCATGATTCCCCCCACAAGATGAGCTCTCATGCTTAAACGTGCACTTGTCCCCATACTTGCATGTGCCCTCATTAAAGACGAAGCATAAACCCTTCTGAACTGCCGCCAAGTGCTCGACTGTCCGGAACCCCCAGTGAAAGGACTGCCCTAACCGGAGCGGTTACCCGCAACCACAGTGCTATATCCTTGTGGTCCCACCTGATACTAGGATGCACTGCCTTGCGCTGACGAAACTGCCCACCGTAAACCTGATACACTTCCCCAATAGCGTCTAAATAACAAAAAAGCACGGAACAATTCTCCGGCACCTTTTCCCCTATAACACTGGCCAGGATCACAAAGGCCTGCAACCAATTTGAGAACATACAAGGAATCAGATGATAACGCCGCTTCTCCTCATCCTCCTTCCATTCTCTATCCAGCTGAAAAAGCTCCAAAGGGAGTAGGGAGAAAATGTCCACGTACTTCCCTTTCTAAATCTTATCCCGCACCTCTTGCTTAAAATGCGCCCCTAAGGGCTCTTCAAAGCAAACATACACCTGTCCCTTTGCTGCGTCATCCAAACTCAGCGCATCCCCCTCCTTATTATTGTCTTTTCCTCTGTCCTTATTACCTCCCGACTCCGCTAACGTCCATCCAGTCCCTCCACCACTACCTGCCGTCATAAGGAGGAGGAGCAGAGTACGTCTCCTACGTCAGTGCCTGAGGAAGCGCGTTTGCGCGAAACGGCCGTCGCCTGTTGCGGACGTCCACACCAAGGTGGTCTGCCCCATGCTGCCGAAGTTTGTCTGATGACTACAAACAATTAATAAACGCATCGATTGAAACGTATCGTTTGGTGAGTGCCGTCCCGGCTATTCTTTCTTCGTTGTTGTACACCCTCCACCACTACTACCGCAGCTTGCAGTCGTCACCCCCCTGACCAGAGCTCCCCTCCCCTGAGACACCCCATGCCGCGACCCTGCCATCGACCCAGGTGTCACTAAAGCCTGCACCAACTCCTGTAACCCAGCCCAAAGCTCCCGTAACCCCCGACCCCAAGGGTTCCTATCAGATTATTCCCTTGCGATTTACCTGGCTGCGCAGATGCTGTGACTCTGCCGGACGGAACGCAAGCTTGAAGGTGTTGCATGCAGTCGTCCCCCTGTCCTGGGATTAGCCTGGGTGCACAGTTCCACCGCTGTACCACTAGGTGTCGCCAAAGCTCCAGAAGACAGTGAGCCAGCCCTATGCTGCCCGGCCTGTGAAGCAGATGCCGTGCCTCCATCTTGGCCAAGCCATTCCTGCTGCTCTCCCCTGCCATCTCTCCCTAGCCGGGCATCAGAACCACTGCACCTGGTCCTGCTTCCCTGCTGCCCACCTCCACTGAAGAAGAAGGGGATACACTCCCCACACCTGGGTCTCGCCGTGCTGTCGGATTCCTCCCGGCCCGTGCCAGCCTGGAACTAACCTGCCCCACAGCAGCACAAACCGGAGGGTCCCTGGAGTGGCTCCTCACTCTGCGCCGGACCCTCGGGGTCACCTCTGGGCTCAGGCACGCCGGAGGCCTGGTCCTCTATGGCCGTTTTCCTGGGGGGGCACTTCAGCAGCAGCATCACCCGACCCCGCCAGTAAGGCCTGGACCTGAGCCTGCAGCCATCCTGGACCTCTCTGTTTCACAGCCACCCGGAGCTGCGCCAGCATCGCCTCCACCTTGGACATGGTAAGTAGGCTCTGGGGCACGCAGTTTTTCTAGGGGAGGACAACTGATCACTTCACTGTGCCCACTAAAATGGCCCCTTTCCCGTCTTTGGTCCCCCCTTTTAACTGCCTTCCCCCTCCCACCAGCCACTCCCCTCCCAGCACCGCCCTTAACCCCTCGTCTGCCATTTTCTCCCACTCCCTCCAAACCCAGTCATGCAGGCCTCCCCCAGGCTTGCAGCCCAGGTCCAGCCCGTCCTTCAGGATATGTCAAGTAGCTCCCACCAGACGTAGTCTTTAAAGGCGTTGGCCACTTTCTGGCTACTTGTGACCAATGTTTATGTAAGATGACTATATAACAATTACTAATACAGCCTTTGTTGATATTCTGTGCAGTTTTCTATATTTTATAAGCCAGGTTCTCTTGCTGGACAAATTATTTGGATGACATCACACGACATGGAGGTGATTTGCCTGGGCACATGACCCTCCATCAGCAGCCATTTTATGGACAAGACCTGTGTGAGGACAGCAAAAAAAAGACTTGGCAAAGAAGGGGGCATACCTTATGAAATAGAAAATGGCACAAAATTTCAGAAAAGGCCATATTAGTAAGTGTCATATAATCATCTTATATAGACATTTGTCGACAGTAACCAGAAAGTGGCCAAACCCTTTAAGTATACTGATCCTCTTAGCAGCCAGAATGTCAAAGCCTTGCTACTATATAATGAGCGTGTGAATCTTGATATACGGGAAAGAAGTTATTGAAAAGACTAATGAGACAATTTACTATTGGTAATTATGTTCATAATCTTATTGGTGATTAAAATCCACTCGTAAATTAAGATAAATTTATAATAGATAGTCTAGGAGTTGGCACCCATCTCAGCAGCTCGTGGTAAATAAATTGGAGAAGAGACTCTTCTGTCACCTTGAAAATGACGGCTCCCTGCTTGTAATCAATCAAATGATTTATACATCGTAAAGTTTCTCTCCCTTTGCACCATGACAGTAACAGAGTTCATTTCTTTTCACTTTAGCAGGACACATAGCAAGTATGTCTTGAATTGCAGTAGTAATGCTATGGATTACAAAGAAACATGACAATCATAGCATACTGAATATAGATCTATTT
Organism: Bufotes viridis; assembly: GCA_033119425.1. NCBI lineage: Eukaryota > Metazoa > Chordata > Amphibia > Anura > Bufonidae > Bufotes > Bufotes viridis. Next base: position 163,586,553 of record CM065592.1, read on the forward strand.
TTGCCCTGTATGACGCTATAGACCTAATTTCAACATATTCTCAAGATACATTTTTCACTACATATATATATGTATAGCAGTCTATTTGGGCTGCATTTGTGGGAGGGGCGGAGGCTCTACTTAAACCAGGCACAGCCCCACCTAGGGGCGGGCGTTTCTCAGTTGCACAGGGGATGCTGGTGTGTCAGCAGGGTGCTCTCTCCTCTGCTAGGAGGTTTCTTTCATTACAGTATGGAGCTGAAATGGAGCTTTTCTTCTGCCCGTGGCTACCGTAGGGACGCGTGCGCCATTTACGTAAGTTAATCAAGCCGTGTCTGTCTTTCCGGCCGGCTGGAATCTGACTTTCTTGCGAGCGGAAGGCATCGCCTCAAAATCGTCCGCCTCAGGTTTGTTTTGTCGGAGTTAATCAATTCCTTTCACTTTGTTTATTAGGTAACCTGATTCAGTTCCCCTTCTATCTCATGTGTTTTACGTTTACGTCGTTTCGCTTTGAAAAGTTGCTTCAGCCTGTGCGCAGTAAGGAAGGTTTACCTGGGCTGCATGTGATGTTATGTTGGAGATTGGATGCAGCTGTTGCTTGTTACGGCTCTTGCTATAGCAATCACTTCCCATGTGACCCGCCCCTCCCCCGCAATCGGGGCTGCGTTTACGCTTCAACTCTTTACGCCAGGTTCGCCCTGTCAGTTGAGATGCTGCCTTCTCATGTCTGCTCTTTCAACATGCTCATTTTCGGAGCGGTGCTCTAGTCCGCTCTCGCATCACGTTTACGCTCCACGCATGGTCACAACAGCGGGTAAATCTGTCTTATTCTCTGTGCATTTATTTATTTTTTGTCATCCTGTGTTTTGCATTCATACCCCTTTTTCTTTTATATGTTTGCTTGCACCACACTCAGACCGGTGTCACACGTCCACTGTTGCTTAGGCCCATTGCAAGAACGCGTTCATGTCACCGTCACAGTTTGTTTATGCCTCATTCACTGCAGGCTGCGGTCATACCAAATTTTACGCTTGGCCTATTGCCAGAGTTGGGGTTCACACTACTGCTGTGACTCCGGGTTTTTACTTTCACGTTTACGTCCAATGTTCCCGCCCATCCATGGACGCATCTTACGTCGGCCGTTACAGCAAGTTAATACTCCTTTCACGCTCTAGCTGAGTTCACACATTTGCTGTTACATCTAGTACTACACTCCATTCCCGCTAGAACTGCGTCCATACGTTCGCTGTCGCGGCGCTATCCTATTCCGCTCACATTCAGGTCTGCAACTCATTCCAGCTACACAGTCACCCATCTGCTGGCACACCATGCTCCCATTCAAGCCACATTCTCCTGTTGGTTTCTACATCACGGTTGTTTTACTCGATAGTCACACTGAGGCAGTTGGTGGCTCCGGTGCCACTCTCCTGTCGAACATGACAGGCATCAATGGTCATTTCCTTTACATCTGGTTTTTCTGCGCGTATACATCAAGTGGGTCTTTTCTCTAGTTGCAAGCAAAAAAAAAAAAATAAATCTTTTGTCTGCTCTGCTTTCCTTCTGGTTTGTATTCACTAAGATTGCTCCCACGGCCCCAGTTCAATAAACAGCCTCTCAGCTGAGGCCAGTGGGTCATTAGGGTTGAGCTTCCTACTCACTACTGTTTCTTTCAAGTTTTTCAGTTGTTTGTCGCGACAAGGGACTTGACTTTGCAAATCGCATGCCTCAGGTTTTGGTTGTTCTCTCTTCTCCGGTTCCTATTCCACGTTTGCATTTTTAAGTTTTATGGCTGGGTTCGGTTTTTATGCTTATGTCTGTGGTGCGGATTACTAATGTCCATACCTGTCAGCAATCACGTTCCTTTCCAGGCCACGTTTAGACGTCCCAATCATCCTAGTTGCTGCTTTTTCCATCATGTTGGGCCCATTCTTATTTACCTTCACCCATCACGTACATCTAGGACGGCCTCATGGCCCCGGGGGCCCCTTACTTGCTGGGCCGCAAGGCCGCCGCAGCCCCTTGATTTCTTTGGCCTCATGGCCGCGGAGGCCCCATGACTGCTTTGGCCTCAGGGAGCAGGGATTCCATGACCGCTCCGACCCTATGGTGTCGGGGGCATGACGACCGCTTCGGCCCCTCGGCATCAGGGTCTCGAGGACTACCTTGACCTCACGGCTTGGGGACCTCATGACTGCTTTGGTCAAATGACTGCTTTGGTCTCATGGCGCTAGGGGCCCCATGTCTGCTTGGCCGCATGCCTTGTGGGCTCCATGGCTGCTTGGCCGCATGACTCGAGGTCCTCGCGATTTCTGTGGCCTCAATGCTTTGGGGGCCCATGTTTGCTTTGGCCTCATGGCTATGGGGGCCCCCTATGGTGGCTCGGGTCTCATAGCTTGGGGGCCCATATGATTACTTGGCCTCAGGATTTGGGGGGCCCCATGTTCGCTTTGCTTCATGGCTTGGGGACCCCATGACTGCTTGGCCTCATGGCGTTGAGGGCTCGTTGATTGCTTCGGCTCCATGGCTTCAGGGGCTCGAAGGCTGCTTCGCCCCATGGCTTGAGGGCTCGGCGACTGCTTCGGCTCCATGGCTTCGGGGGCAAGATGACCGCTTCGGCCCCATGGCTTCGGGGGCACGATGACCACTTCGGCTCCATGGCTTCGGGGGCACGATGACCGCTTCGGCTCTATGGCTTTGGGGGCAAGATAACCGCTTTGGCTCCATGGCTTCGGGGGCACGATGACCACTTCGGCCCCTTGGCTTCGGGGGCACGATGACCGCTTCGGCTCCCTGGCTTCGGGGGCACGATGACCGCTTGGCCCCATGGCTTCGAGGGCACGATGACCACTTCGGCCCCTTGGCTCGGGGCACGATGACCACTTTGGCTCCATGGCCCGGGGCACGATGACCGCCCGGCTCCATGGCTCGGGGCAAGATGACCGCTTCGGCTCCGTGGCTCGGGGCACGATGACCGCTTCGGCCCCATGGAGTCGGGGGCACGATGACCGCTTCGGCTCCATGGCGTCGGGGGCACGATGACCACTTCGGCTCCATGGCTTCGGGGGCACCATGACCACTTCGGCCCCATGGTTTCGGGGGCACCATGACCACTTCAGCCCCATGGCTTCGGGGGCACCATGACTGCTTCGACCCCATGGTTTCGGGGGACCGATGACTGTTTTTCGTCCTGCCTGGTGATTTACCTGGTGGGTTGAACTTCCGTGCATCTAGGTTGATTTGACCCATATGTCTCACACCCATATCTGCTTCTTGGTTCATCCGGGCGCAGGCCACTTTTCCAAAGTCTGTCGGTGGTGCATCCATTGTCTGCCACGCTTCCCCAGGCGTACTCTTCCTTAATGGAGCTCAGCCTGGTTAGGGTCACCTGCCATGCGGGTCAGGCGATTTTTTCAGTTACATTAGCCGGTCCGGTATTCAGGCCAGACCCTCGGTTTTAATTATCATAGTTATAACTTCCTGCGGTCTGCCAGTTAGGTATCGCACGTACATACGCATTCGTTCTGCATACCACAGGCGGTATCGCCGTGCGGCTCCACCCACCAGGCAGTCCTTGCCATTGCGCTCCTCTGTTCTTCTAGTCCCCTCGGCAAACATAATTTTTTATTCACCATTTTGTTCTGCTTCACAGTCGTAATTCCCTTGGCTGGTCTCTCCTTATCACCACATAGCTTTCCACCAGAGTCTCCTCTTATGGCACCACTCTCCCTGCTGGTTCCACCGTCGCTTTGCTCCCTCTGCCGGGCACCTGCTTTACTGCCTGCTCCCTCGGCCGGAGAATCTTTTACCGCACAGCTACCTTCACCGGATAGTCGGATATGCTTACTCTCCGGGTTTAGTCTTCCTACTGTCCCTCTTCTGGACAGGCTTTTTCTGGCAGACTTTGGGTGCCGCATGGATTCTTTCCGTTTGCTCCTCATTTCTGCATTGCTTCCTTCGCTGGTCACTCCTTGTTACCATTCCGTTCTCTCTGCGGACAATTTAGTGCTTGGCAGGGATCATGGTAGGTCATTTACGATGCTCGGCCGACAGGAAGCCGATTCCAGAAACATACTAATAGACTTAATCGTGGTACATTCGGGATGGGCGGCGGCGCCGCTGCCGCCAAATACAATGTATCATTATTGTCATTGGAGCGTGGGCCACCCCCGGGTGTCATAGCTCTTGTTCATTCTGTTAGGCCTTTGTTCTCTAACTCAACGCCCTTAGCCCATTACATCCTAATCATCCACATTCAATTATTTATGTCACACTTAGGCTTCTGTTTTAAACCTATTGCCTGTACTTGTTGCATTCTTAACCCCACGTTTTCAATCACCATAGTTGGTTGCCCGCTTATGTTTTTCTCACGTACAATAATCAATGTGGCCAGCTCACAAACTCCTGTCTGGTCGACAGATCACCTGTCTGGCTATGCTCCCCCCCCCCCCAGGACCAGACTTCAATTTCCGGAGTTCAAGTCATTGGTGTCATCGGCCACCTACTTTCAGGTTCTCGTACCGAATGACTCTCGTCATTGGGTGTCACCGGCCACGTTGGTCTGGTCTCGCGTTCACGATATGCGCCTGTCAGGTTTTTTCAGGAAATGTAGTTATTTTGAGTATCGCATATCACATCGGTTAGGCCCATGGTGTAATCCCGCCTGTACTTTCTTCAGGCCACTTTTTAGTTATTTTCTTGTTTACCCCTCATATTGTCATTTGTATTACCATGCCGGTTACCTTTTCAATCAGCCAGGTCTGCGAACTTAATCGCCAGCAGCTTACAGCAATTGCACTCCTTCACTCGTGTGAGGGCATCAACAGGATTCCATATACTACGTTCTTAGCTTATTGCTTTACATCCTCTCCTGGCCTACATGGTATTTTTCGGGCCCTTCTTTACATAGTGTAGACAGTTAGGCTCAGTTCTCCGGTCCCATAAGGCTAGGGGGAATTTGTCAGTGCTCACACCACAACTAAGTCTTCAGGTTTAGTTAGTATCGTCCACGCTTCCTCTTGAAGCGTTTCTCAGTTCCTCCCTCGTGCATTGGGGCAGTATCTGCGACATTCAGAATTCTGTCCTGGCTCTACCCGCAGGATGGATGCAGGCATCATTATGGTTGACTTATGTACCCGAACTTCGTGGGAGACATTGCTTCACAGTCTGGATCAGGGGTTTCTTTGTACAGGCCATTCAAGTCTCTTTTCACCCTACATGTCCGGTTTTTGCCACCCTTTTATAGGCCTACCCACGGACATGGCTACAGGCACACCACTAGCCATTTAGTTAGGTAAGATGCGTCTTGCAGTTACGGTGGGTCTCGGTGTTCATCCCACTAGGGCTCTTCGGCTTTCGTGTCCGTAGCCCTGACCACAAGTATAGCAGTCTATTTGGGCTGCATTTGTGGGAGGGGCGGAGGCTCTACTTAAACCAGGCACAGCCCCACCTAGGGGCGGGCGTTTCTCAGTTGCCCCACCCTCCCTCCCTTCCTTTTTTCACTTCTACAGGGTAGGCCACCCTTTTATAGGCCTACCCACGGACATGGCTACAGGCACACCACTAGCCATTTAGTTAGGTAAGATGCGTCTTGCAGTTACGGTGGGTCTCGGTGTTCATCCCACTAGGGCTCTTCGGCTTTCGTGTCCGTAGCCCTGACCACAAATATATATATATATATATATACTGGCAGAAGGACCCGGCTTTGCATGGGTATATTTAATCTATTTCATTTAATGTTTGTGTGTGTTGTTAAAAGATATCGACAGTATCCACTATAACAGTAACATCTACAGTACCCCGCTCCTTTAGCAGCGACCTCCACAGCGGCCTGCCCCCTTAATAGTAACATCCACAGCACCCTCCCCTTTAACAGTGACCTCCACAGCGGTCGCTGTGATTTCCACGGTCGCTGTGATTTCCACAATAATCTGCCCTCTTAACAGTGACCTCCACAGAGCTCCATTCCCTTAAAATGTGACCTCCTCAACACCCCGCCCCCTTAACACTGACCTCCATAGCGGACCGCCCCCTTAACTGTGACCTCCACCATTCTCTGCCCACTTAATAGAGACCTCCATAGTGCCTGCCTCTTTAACAGTGACATCCACAGCATCATACCCCCTTAACAGTGACCTCCATAGCAGCCCACCCCTTTAATAGTGACCTCCACAGCAGCCGCCCCTTTATTAGTGACCTCCACAGTACCCCATCTCCTTAATAGTGATTTCCACAACACTCCGTCCCATTAACAGTGGCCTTTTCAGCACCTCGCCCCTTAACACTGACCTCCATAGCGGACTGTCTCCATAACTGTGACCTCCACCGTTCCCTGCCCCCTTAACAGAGACCTCCACAGCAGCCCGTCCCTTTAACAGTGACCTCCACAGCGGCTGCCCCATTATTAGTGACCTCCACAGTACCCTATCTCCTTAACAGTGATTTCCACAACATCCCGTCCCATTAACAGTGGCCTCTACAGCAATATGCCCCTTAACACTGACCTCCATAGCGGACTATCCCCTTAACTGTGACATCCACAGCAGCCTGCCCCTAGGGTGGCCAGAGGCTCTGTTTTAGGCTGGACAGTCCGGCTTTCAGACTTCCTGTCCTCCATCCAGCGCAGGGCCTGGGCGGACACATGGATCTCCTTTTGAACAGCTGACTCTCAGACAGCAGCACTGTGCTATCTAATTGTGAGCTACAGGGAGAAAGTCATCCTCCCTCCTGCCCCTGCAGCTGACAGAAGCTGATTTTTACCTTTATTTTTTCAATCCCTGTCGGCTGTGCAATGGAAGGGGGCTTGGCTTAACCGGGTCAGGGAGTGGTTTAGTGGGACCTGGGGGCAGGGTTTTTAAGTCTGTCTTTTGAGGGTGGCCTGAATGGCCACCCTACCTGCTCCCTTAACTGTGACCTCCACAGCACTCTGCTCCCTTAACAGTGTCATCCACAGCACCCTGCCCCTTTTAAGCTGACCTACAGCAGTGAAGAAAAATGTCTGGGTTGTTATGGAATCCTGGTCTAAAACTGTGTGTATGTGGCGACTAAGGGCCTGCGAGCTTCTATTGGCTGATAAGGGTCATGTGACCAGGCTTCTATTAGCTAATGTCTTTTTTGGGAATATCTCAGGAATAGTACGTGCTAGAGAGCTAAAACCTTCCCAGACACCTGATCTACCTGTGTGCCAAATTTTCTGATTGTAAATGTGACGGTGTGGATTCCTTTAGCAGACATACATACACACATACACTCAGCTTTATATATTAGATATATACTGTATGATATTTGTTTTACAATATGGCTTCTAATGTTTAATAATGATTTGATAATTTTTAGCAGGAGTACATCATAATTATACATCCCCTGAAGAATCAAACTGGTGGCATTCTGCCATCTAGCTGTCTATCCAGATGGTCCTTTGTGCATGTGTAAGACGATGCATGAGTAAAGGGCAGTTATGCTGATCTTTGGATTATTACTAGAAATTAGTGAGTTTACAAAAATTCTATAAAAAAAAAATATATATATGTTTGGCATCACTAATATACCAGTGTACAGATTAAGAGGCCTACAAGGGTGAATAATAAACTAGGTGGTGCTCATTGACAAAAAAAAGCCAGAGATAATGTCCATATGAAAAAAAGAGAAGATTAATGGCACTCACCACTTTATTCGTATTTTGATTTATTCCATATAGTGGTGAAATGGGAGAGGCGGCTTGCAGCTACGGCTGTTTCATGTCCACTGACGCTTTCTAAAGCTGGGTGCTGCAAGCTGTGTCTCACCATGCACTTTATGGAATAAATGGAAAAACAAATACAGTAGTGATTGCCAAGATTCTTCTCTTTTTTGCATATGGACATTTCCAAAAATTCACTTTGGTTCTGATTCATTCAAATCAGTCGTCAGATTTGATTTGGTCTAAATACATTTTGGTCTGAATCGAAAGTGCCCTAATTTCCCTGAACAGTTGTGTATGACACTCTGAGGTCTCCTAGGACTGTATCCAACCTCTTTCAAGCTCTTTAATGCCAAGACAGCATTAATAATGTCAGAGGGACAGTGAAATATATAGCTATGGGTAAACACATGTTGAGCAATTTGTGTGGGACAAATCTGAAAAGTTTTGTATTTGCTGAAACTAGACTCTTTTGGGAATTTGTGACAAATTTGATTTATGTACAATCAATTTGCTCATCTCTAATTATTGCAGTCAAGTCTTCACTCAACATGGCTGATGAGATGAGCATAAGGCAAGTTCTTTGGTACCCTACGAATTCCAGTTACATACAGCTTGGTTTGATTTCAAAATCACATTAACTGAAAGAATCATTTAAAAGCATCCCAAAGGCTTGGTTGTAGCTACTTTACAATACTCTCATCTGACAGAAACAAATATGAGGTTTCACGTTGGTAGATTCTGAACTGGGTTTGAGGTTAACAATAGATGAATGCTGAATTTCACAACTGTGATGCACTCATGGTTTTATACAGTAGATGATTCTGCTTTAAGTGGTTTGCAAAAGGAACAGTAACTACTAGTAGATAGAGTGGTGAACACACTCACCCTACCAATAGCTGATGACATATCTTTTATGGTGATCGCAAATATTCTAATCGCAAATTTTTTATTGCGAATATTGGCACTTCAAGAATTCGCGAATATGTAGAATTTAGCGATATATCTTCGTAATCGCGAATATTCTAGATTTTTTTTCATCAGTACCCATGATCCCTCACTGCTTCTTGCTTGTGGGCCAATGAGAAGGCTGCAATATCTTTGACTTTAGTAGTGTTGATCGCAAATTTTGTATCGCTAATTTTTATCGCAAACTGTTCCTAATCAAGAAAATAATAATCACAAATTCGCGATATGCCGAATATTCTCCCAAATATTTGCGAAATAGCACGAATTCGAATATTGCCCCTGTGCTAAATCACTGATGGCTTTGTTCTAAATATGTTTGCTACATATTTTCCTTTGCAGGATATGGACAGCTGCTTCGATTTTATTGAAAACATTGATATCTTGAGTGTTTGTTTGAACTTTCTCTCTGTTCTATGGTGGACTTATGGAGAGAAAGCAGTTAATGTGAATCATTAGGTGTCTGTGCCTCTAAGAAATGTGTATTACTTGTAGAGTAGAGGCCCTGAAATATAACCTTCCATTCTTGTAAAAATATGGTCCTCTAATCCTGAGAAATGCAATTTTCTTTATTTTTATGCTAATAAGGCTTTTGGTGCCCCACGGACGAGGCTGCTCAGTTCTGTGCACCTAGCTACGTACCCCTGCATCATAGCAACTGCTCTGAAATCTCAGAGACCATCAATTAAACAAGAAGGCAGGCACTATCTGGCTTTACTCTAATGGAGAAGCACCATCCACAGTGCAGTGAAAACCTTATCTGCATAGAAAAAAGAGAAGCATTTCTCAGAATAAAAAGGATCGGATCATCATCAGAAACATATGTCATGCTTTGGGACACCTACCCCATGTATACTTTCTTTGAAGACAATTTGGAGGTGACAGACTCCCTTTAAGCCATGGTTGTTTTGCACTCGATGACAGTTCTTTCTTCTAGTAGATTAAAAAAATTTAGTTTTTATCTGCCTACTAGGTTGTACAGTCCACTTGAGATGAGCGAATTTCTTAAAAATTCAAAAAATATTTTATTCATGATGAATCGCGTTAAAAAACAGCTATTTCCTGGCTGCTGAGAGACTGCATAGTAGTGTAGAACACTGTGCATGCAGAAACATGCATAGGGAGCCCACCGTGCTAGTGAAACAGTACTGTGAATCAGTATGACACGCAGATGACAGGCGTTAATGTTAGAATCACTTTACTTATTTGGTCCGTTACGGGGCCAAAACTGACCAAATAACTCGAATGTGAACTGAGCCTTACAGGTCAGTGTTAACATCAAAAAGAAGCGCACTCCTTTTACACCATCATCAGCTGATTCCACAGAGATTTCCGCAGATCCTGTTCTGGTATACGCTGAAACAAGTAGTTACCACCATGACAGAGTGGTCAGGTGGCAACAGCATGAGGAGTCAACACAGTGGCTCAGTCATAGAGTGGTGAGGTTGGGAATTGCATGAGGAATCTCATGAGCTGTCAACAAAGTCACAGAGTGGTGAGGGTGGGAATCTCATGAGGAATCGCATGAGTCGTCAACACAGTGGCCCAGTCACAGATTGGTGAGGGTGGGAATCGCATGAGTCATCAACACAGTGGCCCAGTCACAGAGTGATGAGAGTGGGAATCGTATGAGGAATCGCATGAGTTGTCAACACAGTGGACCAGTCACAGAGTGGTGAAGGTGGGTATTGAATGAGGAATTGCATGAGGAATTTAATGAGTCGTCAACACAGTGGCCCAGTCACAGCGTGGTGAGGGTGGGAATTGCGTGAGGAATCGCATAAGGAATAACATGAGTCATCAACACAGTGGCCCAGTCACAGAGTGGTAAGGGTGGGAATCGCATGAGGAATCGCCTGAGGAATCACATTAGTCGTCAACACAGTGGCCCAGTCACAGAGTGGCAATGGGGGGAAAGTCACATGAAGAATCTCATGTGTCGTCAACACAGTGGCCCAGTCACAGATTGGTGAGGGTGGGAATCGCATGAGGAATCGCATGAGTCATCAACACAGTGGCCCAGTCACAGAGTGATGAGAGTGGGAATCGTATGAGGAATCGCATGAGTTGTCAACACAGTGGACCAGTCACAGAGTGGTGAAGGTGGGTATTGACTGAGGAATTGCATGAGGAATTTAATGAGTCGTCAACACAGTGGCCCAGTCACAGAGTGGTGAGGATGGGAATCGCATGAGGAATCGCATGAGGAATCGCATGAATCGTCAACACAGTGGCCCAGTCACAGCGTAGTGAGGGTGGGAATTGCGTGAGGAATTGCATAAGGAATAACATGAGTCATCAACACAGTGCCCAGTCACAGAGTGGTAAGGGTGGGAATCGCATGAGGAATCGCCTGAGGAATCACATTAGTCGAAAACAAAGAGGCCCAGTCACAGAGTAGTGAGGTGGCAGCAGATTGAGGAGACCACAGAGTGGTTGAGTGGCAGCAGATTTAGGAGACCACAGAGTGGTAAAGTGGCAGCAGCATGAAGAGACCACAGAGAGATGAGGGAGCAACAGCATGAGGAGACCACAGAGTGTTGAGGTGGCAGAAGTATGAGGAGACTACAGATTGCTGAGGTAGCAATAACATGAGGAGACCACAGAGTGTTGAGGTGGCAGCAACATGCGAAGACCACAGAGTGGTGAGGTAGAAGCAGCATGAAGAGACCACTAAGTGGTGATGTGGCAGCAGCATGAGAATACCACAGAGTGGTGAGGTGGCAGCAGCATGAGGATTCCACAGAGTGGTGAGGTGGCAGCAGCATGAGGATACCACAGAGTGGTGAGGTGTTAGCAGCATGAAGAGACCACAGAGTGATAAGGAAGCAGTAGCAGTAGGAGACCACAGAGTGGTGAGATGGCAACAATATGAGGGGACCCCAGAGTGGTGAGGTGGAACCAGCATGAGGAGAATACGGAGTGTTCAGATGACAGCAGCATGAGGAAACCACAGAGTGGCCCAGTGACAGAGCGGTAAGGTGGCGGCAGCAGCATGAGGAGACCACAGAGTGGTGAGATGGCAGAAGTATGAGGAGACCACAAAGTGGTGAGGTGGCAGCAACAGGAGGAGACCACAGAGTGGTGAGGTGGCAGCAGCATAAGGAGACCACCGAGTGTTGAGGTGACAGCAGCATGAAGAGACCACAGAATGTTGAGGTGGCAGAAGCATGAGGAGACCACAAAATGGTGAGATGGAAGCAACATGAGGAGACCACAGAGTGTTGAAGTGGCAGCAGCATGAGGAGGCTACAGAGTGTTTAGGTAGCAGCAGCATGAGGAGACCACAGAGTGTTGAGGTGGCAACAGCATGAGAAGACCACAGAGTGGCCCAGTGACAGAGTGGTGAGGTGGGAGAAGCATGAAAAGACCACAGAGTGGTGAGGTAGCAGCAGCATGTGGAGACCACAGAGTGGCCCAGTGACATAGTGGTAAGGTGGCAGCAGAAGGAGTAGACCATGAATGGCCCAGTGACAGAGTGGTGAGATGACAGCAGCATGAGGAGACGACAGAGAGGCCCCGTGACAGAATGGTGAGGTTGAAGCAGCATGAGGAGACCACAGAGTGGCCCAGTGACAAAGTGGTGAAGTGGCAGCAGCATGAGGAGACCACATAGTGTTGAGGTGGCAGCAGCATGAGAAGACCAGAGTGTGTTGAAGTGGCAGCAGCATGAGGAGGCCAAAAAGTGGTGAGGTGGCAGCAACATTGGGAGACCACAGAGTGTTGAGGTGGCAGCAGCATGAGGAGACCACAGAGTGCTGAGGTGGCAGCAGCATGAGGAGACCACAGAGTGGTGAGGTAGCAGCAACATATGGAGACCACAGAGTGGCCCAGTGACATAATGGTGAGGTGGCAACAGAATGAGTACACAATGAATGACCCAGTGACAGAGTGGTGAAATGACAGCAGCATGAGGACATCAGAGAGTGGCCCAGTGACATAGTGGTAAGGTGACAGCAGCATGAGGAGACCACAGAGTGGTGAAGTGGCAGTAGAATTAGAAGACCACAAAGTGGTGAGGTGGCCAATGCATGAGGAGACCACAGAGCGGTGAGGTGGCAGCAGCATGAGACCACAGAGTGGCCCAGTGACACAGTGGTGAGGTGGCAGCAGCATGCGGTGACCACAGAGTGGCCCAGTGACAGAGTGGTGAGGTGGCAGCAGCATGAGGAGACCACAGAGTGTTGAGGTGGCAGCAACATGAGGAGACAACAGAGTGGTGAGGTGGCAGCAGCATGAGGAGACCAGAAAGTGGCCCAGTGACATAGTGGTAAGGTGACAGCAGCATGAGGAGACCACAGAGTGGTGAAGTGGCAGTATAATTAGAAGACCACAAAGTGGTGAGGTGGCCAATGCATGAGGAGACCACAGAGTGGTGAGGTGGCAGCAGCATGAGGAGACCAGAAAGTGGCCCAGTGACATAGTGGTGAGGTGGAAGCAACATGAGGAGACCACATAGTGGTGAGGTGGCAGCAGCATGAGGAGACCACAGAGTGGTGAGGTGGCAGCAACATGTGGAGACCACAGAGTGATGTGGTGGCAGCAGCATGAAGAGACCACACAGTGGTTTGGTGGCAGCAGCATGAGGAGATCACAGAGTGGTGAGTTGGCAGCAGCACGAGGAGACCACAGAATGGTGAGGTAACAGCAGAATGAGGAGACCAGAGAGTGGCCCAGTGACAGTGGGGAGGTGGTAGCAGCATAAGGAGACCACAGAGTGGTGAGGTGGCAGCAGCATGAGAAAATCACAGAGTGGCTCAGTGACAGAGTGGTGTGGTGGCAGCAGCATGAGGAGACCACACAGTGGTGAGGTGGCAGCAGCATGAGGAGACCACAGAGTGTTGAGGTGGCAGCAGCACGAGGAGACCACAGAGTGGTGAGGTAGCAGCAGCATGAGACCACAGAGTGGCCCAGTGACACAGTGGTGAGGTGGCAGCAGCATGCGGAGACCACAGATTGGCCCAATGACAGAGTGGTGAGGTGGCAGCAGCATGATGAGACCACAGAGTGTTGAGGTGGCAGCAACATGAGGAGACCACAGAGTGGTGAGGTGGCAGCAGCATGAGGAGACCAGAAAGTGGCCCAGTGACATAGTGGTGAGGTGACAGCAGCATGAGGAGACCACAGAGTGGTGAAGTGGCAGTATAATTAGAAGACCACAAAGTGGTGAGGTGGCCAATGCATGAGGAGACCACAGAGTGGTGAGGTGGCAGCAGCATGAGGAGACCAGAAAGTGGCCCAGTGACACAGTGGTGAGGTGGCAGCAGCATACGGAGACCACAGAGTGGCCGAGTGACAGTGTAGTGAGGTGGCAGCAGCATTAGGAGACCACGGAGTGTTGAGGTGGCAGCAACATGAGGAGACCACAGAGTGGTGAGGTGTCAGCAGCATGAGGAAACCACAGAGTGGTGTGGTGGCAGCAGCATGAGGAGACCACACAGTGGTTAGGTGGCACTAGCACGAGGAGACCACAGAGTGGTGAGGTAGCAGCAGCATGAGGAGACCACAGAGTGGTGAGGTGGCAGCAGCATGAGGAGACAACAGAGTGGTGAGCTAGCAGCAGCATGAGGTGACCACAGAGTGGTGAGGTGGCAGCAGCATGAGACCACAGAGTGGCCCAGTGACACAGTGGTGAGGTTGCAGCAGCATGCGGAGACCACAGAGTGGCCCAGTGAAAGAGTGGCGAGGTGGCAGCAGCATGAGGAGACCACAAAGTGTTGAGGTGGCAGCAACATGAGGAGACCACAGAGTGGTGAGGTGGCAGCAGCATGAGGAGACCAGAGAATGGCCCAGTGACATAGTGGTAAGGTGACAGCAGCATGAGGAGACCACAGAGTGGTGAAGTGGCAGTAGCATTAGAAGACCACAAAGTGGTGAGGTGGCCAATGCATGAGGAGACCACAGAGTCGTGAGGTGGCAGCAGCATGAGACCACAGAATGGCTCAGTGACACAGTGGTGAGGTGGCAGCAGCATACGGAGACCACAGAGTGGCCCAGTGACAGAGTGGTGAGGTGGCAGCAGCATGAGGAGACCACAGAGAGTTGAGGTGGCAGCAACATGAGGAGACCACAGAGTGGTGAGGTGGCAGCAACATGAGGAAACCACAGAGTGGGGAGGTGGTAGCAGCATGAGGAGAACACAGACCAATTCCCTCACTGTAGCGTGATCTGAAGATGTGTGAGTACAAATGCACACTGGTAGATACGCTGCTGATGGCATTCCCACCTGACACCGGGGTCTCAGTGGAAGCACAAGGCGAAGGCAGAGGAGAAGGAAGAGGTTGCCAACGCAGCCGGGGCACCGCCAGCACCTCAGAAGGCAGGGTTATCATGGCCGAAATGTGGAAAAGCTTTGTCACCACGCCGCAACAACCAGCACCACCAGCTAATATGCAACATCTTAGCAGGAAGCAGCATTTCAGCAACATGGTGGAGCAGTATGTGTGCACACGCCTACACGTACTGACTAATGGATCTGCCCCATTCAACTTCTGGGTCTCCAAATTGGGTATATGGCCTGAGCTTGCCCTTTACGCCTTTGAGGTGCTGGCCTGCCCTGCAGGCAGTCTAACAATGGCTGGGTGCGGCCAGTATACTTGTCTACTCAGCACAAGGTACGGACAAGTCCTGTGGGATCCATTATTGGTTCATTTTAATGAACGTGAGCTTGTCCACGTTGGCTGTGGATAGGTGGCTGCACTTGTATGCGATTATTGTGC
The DNA here is from genome assembly GCA_033119425.1 of Bufotes viridis. Taxonomy (NCBI): domain Eukaryota; kingdom Metazoa; phylum Chordata; class Amphibia; order Anura; family Bufonidae; genus Bufotes; species Bufotes viridis. Next base: position 163,601,892 of record CM065592.1, read on the forward strand.
CATGTGCCCAATTTGGAGACCTAGAAGTTGAATGGGGCAGACCCATCAGTCAGTACGTGTAGGCATGTGCACATGTACTGTTCCAGAATGTTGCTGAAATGCTGCCTCCTACTAAGACGTTCTGTATCAGCTGGTGGTGCTGGTTGTTAAAGCATGCTGACAAAGCTTTTCCACATTTTGGCCATGCTAACCCTCTCTTCTGAGGTGCTGGTGGTGCCCCAGCTGCGTTGACGGCTTCTTCCTCCTCCTCCTCCTCCTCTGCCTTATGCTTCCAATGAGCCCTGGCTGCCAGGTGTGAATGCCATCAGCAGCGCGTCTACCAGAGTGCGCTTGTACTCACGCATCTTCCGATCACGCTCCACTGACGGAATTAAGGACAGCTTGTTGTCCTTGTAGCTGGGATCCAGCAGGATGGCCACCCAGTAATCAGCACTGGTTAGAATGTGGGCAACTCGGCGGTCGTTGTGCAGGCACTGCAGCATGTATTCGCTCAAGTGTGCCAGGCTGCCCAGAGGCAACGACAAGCCGTTCTCTGTGGGAGGTTTATCATCTGTGTCCTCTGTACCCCCCAGCCGCGCTCCATTAATGCCTATAAGCTGCTTTGGGTGCCACCCTGCTGTGAACAGGGTTCCTCCTCATCATCTTCCTCCTCATCCTGCAGAATTGTGCCTTGGCTGGACAGTTGTATACCTGGCCTCGGTTGGTGCAGGAAGCCACCCTTCGAACCACTCGTGAATGATTGGCCTGATAACCGTGGAAATGATCGCTCTTCCTCCTCCTCTTGTGCTACATTATCTTCCATCATCGCCTGAAGTGTTTTTTTTTATGGAGACACAGAATTGGGATAGTAACGCTGAGGACGGAGTCATTGGCACCGGCCATGTCGGTGGAGTACTCTAAACAGCGCAACACGGCACACACGACCCGCATGGAGGCCCACTCATTGGTGGTGAAGTGGTGCTGTTCCACAGAGCGACTCACCCGTGCATGCTGCCGCTGAAACTCCACTATCGCCTGCTGCTGCTCGCACAGTCTTTTCAGTATGTGCAAGGCAGAATTCCACCTTGTGGATATGTCGCATATGAAGAGGTGAGCGGAAGGCCAAAGTTACACTGCAGCGCAGACAGGCGAGCAGCTGCAGGATGAGAACGCCAAAAGCTCGCAAAGACAGCCCGCATTCTCTGCCGCAGCTCTGACATTTTTCAGGAATCTCTGCACACCAAATGCAGCACATGATCCAGGCAAGGGATGTGTGTCAAACCGGCAAGCCCCAGAGCTGCTACAAGATTTCACCCGTTATCGCACACCACCAGGCCAGGCTTGAGGCTCAGCGGCACCAACCACTCATCAGTCTGTTGTTCCTCGCCCGTCCATCGCTCCTGCGCGGTGTGTTTTTTTCCCCAAACAGAAGTTTCAAAACAGCCTGCTGTGGTTTTCCCCTGGCTGTGCTGAAGTTGGTGGTGAAGGTGTTACGTTGACCGGATGAGAAGGTGGTAGAGGAGGAAGTGGAGTAGGAGGTGGAGGCCACAGGAAGCAACGAGAAATGCCCTGCAATCCTTCGTGGCGGTAGGTCATGCTCCAAACTGCTATCTGCCTCAGGCCCAGCCGCCACTGCATTTACCCAGTGTTCAGTCCATATATCGGTGGACCTTGCCACAGATGGCGTTGCCTAGTGCACACCTGATTTTGTCCTCCACTTGTTTGTGCAGGTAAGGGATTGCTCGCCTGGAAAAGTAGTGGCGGCTGGGAACCACATACTGTGGGACAGCCATCTCAATAAGGTTTTTTAAAGTTTCTGTCTCCACCAGACAGAATGACAGCATTTCAAAGGCTAGTAAATTTGAAATGCTGTCTTTCAGGGCTAGGGATCGCGGGTGGGTAGGTGGGTACTTCCTCTTTTTCTCCAGTGTTTCGGGATGGATAGCTCAACGCTTCCATGGGACAGTGTGGACATACTGGGTGACGTTGTTGGAGGTGGTGATGTTGCTGCCACATACTTTGTTTGCGGGGTCACAGGTGCCACTGTCACTGCAGAGAGGGTGGAAGAGGCCGAGACCGCAGCAGAAGAGGGAGCAAAAGGATACTTTTGGTGGTTTTTAATGTCTTTACTCCACTGCAGCTCGTGCTTTGCAATTAGATGCCTGGTCATGCAGGTGGTGCTCAGGTTTAGAAGATTTATGCCTCGCTTCAGGCTCTGATTGCACAGCATGCAAACCACTCGTGTCTTGTTGTCAGCACATTATCTGAAGAACTGCCATGACAGGGAACTCCTTGGAGCTGGCTTTGGTGTGCTCAGTCACTGGGTGTGGTGGGCAGTAGCAGGCATATTGGCTAGGGGACAGCCACTCTGCTTTTGCACCCTGCTCCCTATTTTGCTGTGCGGCTGGTGCTGTGTAACAACCACCTCTTGCTCCGAACTGAACACATCACTCGCATGATCCTGATTCCATGTGGGGTCTAGGCTCTCATCATCCTCCACTTCATCTTCCACCCACTCTTCACCCCTGCCCTCCTTGCCGGTCTGCACACGGCAGAAAGCTGCAGCAGTTTGCACCTGTGTTTCGTCATGATCATCAGAGACGTACTGCGGTGGTCCTCCCATGTCCACATCCTGAAACATTAGTGGTTGGGCATCAGTGCACTCTGGGGCAGGGCTAGTTGGATGGCCCACGGAAACCCTGCTTGCAGAGTTATCAAAAAGCATAAGAGACTGTTGCATGACTTGGGGCTCAGACTGCTTGGCTGATTTGCAAGGGGGTGAGGTGAAAGACAGATGCCCATAGGCTGCAGGTGCCAACTCTGCGTTTCAGCAGGGGGCCAGGTGGGAGAGAATGTGAAGGAACTGGAGGCACTGTCAGACATCCAATCTACTACCGCCTCTACTTGTTCTGGCCTCACTATTTGTACACTGGTATTCGGGCCTACAAACTGACATTGAATGTCCTGTCGCCTATTTGCACCTGAGGAAGGTGTTTCATTTGGGTGTGTAGCTGGCACAGATCGACAATGTCCTCTCCCTCAAACAGGAGCTCCACCAGCACGAGGACCAGGGCCATGGCTATTATTTGATGCTAACTAACACACAGATTAACTATATTAATTTCCCTGTCATGTATGCAGTGCAGGTGTACCTCACACCAAAAATGGAATATGTCACCCACCGATCTAACAGACGGATTAACTATATTAATTTCCTTTCCTACAAGTACTCCAGCACAGGACAGGAAATGTTTGTAGTCCGTCTACAAAACATTTCCTACAAACATTTCCTGTCCTGTGCTGGAGTACTTGTAAGAAAGAAAATTTGTTTCAAAATCTACCTTGGATTTCTCCGTGCAAGGAACTTATCTGGGTGAGCTGGACTTTACTGTTTTGTTTTGGACTTATATTAATTTCCCTGTCACGTATGCAGTGCAGGTGTATCTCACACCAAAAATGGGTATATGTCACCCACTGAATTAACAGACAGATTAACTATATTAATTTCCCTTTCACATATGCAGTGCATGTGTATCTCACACCAAAAATGGGTATATGTCACCGGCCGAACTAACAGTCAGATTAACTCTATTAATTTCCCTGTCACGTATAAAGTGCACGTGTGTCTCACACATAAAATGGGTATATGTTACCCATCGAACTAACAGACGTATTAACTATTATATTTTTGTGTCAGGGGTACATAAATGGTGCATTGCACCTACAAAAAATCACTATAGCTCACCCACAGAATTAACAGCCAGATTTATTATTATATTTCTGTGTCAGGGGTGCAAAGCTGGTATATAGCACCCACAAAAAATCAGCTTCCTGTCCTTGCACTACTCAGAACTGATGGGCGGTGCTAGACATGATCCAGCTTGTATAGAGGCTGGGTCACATAAATCTAGGCATGGCTGTGGTGGCTTCTAAGTGCCCACAGTTTAAAAGCTTGTTGATTGGCTGCCCTGCATCCTTTCAAAAGCTTTATTATTATTACAGTTCGGGTTCGCTCAACACTAGTTGCCACGTCTCCTGTCCCTTGGCCATACAGATTTAGCAGCATCTGTTCCAGGACATGAACCAATGGAATGATGTTGTTCATCCTGTAGTCCTGGCGACTGACAAATAAAGTGGCCTCCTCAAAGGGCCCGAGCAAATAGCAGGTGTCGCGCATGAGCTGCCACTGGCTAACATCGAAGTTACACAGGGGAGTTCCTCTTTCAGTCTGTATCATCAAGAAATCTCTAATGGACTTTCTCTATTCATATAGTCTGTTCAACATATGGAAGGTGGAGTTCCAATGGGTGGAAACGTCACATATCAGCCGATGTAGGGGAACGCCATTCTGCCTTTGCAGCTCAAGGAGAGTGTGCTTTGCAGTGTAAGAGTGGCTAAAGTGCATGCACAGTTTCCTGGCCGTTTTCAGGATGTCTTGCAGATGGGTGGAAGACTTCAGGAACCTCTTTACAATCAGAATGAACACATGAGCCCTCTCACTCGGGCTTCAACATAAATAGCTACAAATGTGGACTGTAGACATGAGCGAATCGAAGTTAAAAACTATACATGAGCGGTAATGGGGGGATGAGGGGGATGTGGATGACACTGTTATGGGATGGGGGGGATGTGGATGGCACTTATGGGATGAGGGGGATGTGGATGGCACTGTTATGGGAAGGGGGATGTGGATGGCACTTATGGGATGAGGGGATGTGGATGACACTGTTATGGAAAGGGGGATGTTGATGGCACTTATGGGATGAGGGGATGTGGATGACACTGTTATGGGATGGGGGCTGTGGATGGCACTTATGGGATGGGGGCTGTGGATGGCATCCACAGATCCCCATTCTATAACAGTGCCATCCACATCCCCCCATCCCATAACAGTGCCATCCACATCCCCCATCCCATAACAGTGCCATCCACATCCCCTCATCCCATAACAGTGCCATCCACATCCCCCATCCCTCATTACCGCTCATGTATAGTTTTTAAATTCGATTATACTATACAGTTATTCTACTATAATTCTTGCCCCTCTGTACTTCATTACATGCGGCAGTCGGGCAGTGAATACTTCAGGCCGGGCGGGAGAGCGAGCGCAGTGTGACTGACGTCACGTGCCTGCGCCACCTGCTTCATTCATAAAGCAGGCCGGGCAGGCACGTGACATCAGCAAGTCACGCTGCTCTCGTCCGCCCGGCCTGAAGTATTCACTGCCCGACTGCCGCATGTAATGAAGTACAGAGGGGGCAAGAATTATAGTAAGAATAACTGTATAGTATAATCGAATTTAAAAACTATACATGAGCGGTGGGGCCGGAGCGCAGTGAGCGCATCGGCCCTGCCGCAAATGCCCGCCCCCAGCTCCTCCCCCCGCTCCTCCTCCCACTCCGCTCTTCAGATTTTTAATTTATGACTCGAGTATAAGCCGAGTTCGGTTTTTTCGGCACAAATTTTGTGCCGAAAAACTCGGCTTATACTCGAGTATATACGGTAAATGATGGACCGCTGAAATCAACTCACCTGTCTCTACTTTATTCTGCTGTTAGTATGGGCAGCACAAAGTTGATGGCAGGTTCCCTTTAAATATCACAGTTTATTAAAACTGCCTTATTCTAAAGTTATTAGTCTACCATTGCACCGTGCCGCAAATCTGTTTTGAAATTCAGTTGCTATACGTTACGTCCGGCATTGAAGCCTTGTAATGTAAGAAGTGTAATTGGTAAGAACAAGGGTTGCGGCTAGTGTCACATAATCTGCTGATGTCACAACACATGTCACTGGTCTAAGGCATGATGGGATAGCAGACACAACCAGGAAATAGGACTCAAGCAAGGGGGATAAGAGAAAACACAGAACAGGTACACAGAACAGGTACTTCTCCAAAACACTAAGGTGTATTTTCATTCCTCCGCTTCCTCCTTGGATATATATTTTTTTTGTTTGTTTGTTTGCGTCTAATGCAATTTTTCACCCACACCAGGTTTTGGCTAACAAATCACTGATGGAAATCACTGACTAAACACTGATTGTGTGAAAGCGGCTTAACGTGTACAGGTCTTCAAAACAATACTACAGAGTGTTACTTTTTGTTTTTCTAAATTGAGGAACACAAATCTGTTTGTAGCAAGTAGCTACTAGCAACTCATCTTATTGTTTGATTAGTTTGAAAGCTACACATGACTTTTTCCACCTGGGACTCCTGCAGTTCTTAAATAGTATCTGTATCATGAAAGCTCTCAGAGCTTCAATCTCCCCTTTTCTAGTAACTTATAAAACGTAAAGGGATAACCCAAAGTATTATATAGATTGGTATTTCCTCGCGGTTTCTAATACAAGTACCCTCCCCTAGTTAAAGTGACTGTCTTGTCATAACCTTAAAAGGCATATATGTAAGTCAGTACCTATAGGAGATGTTGACCTGCTAAGTATTTTCCTGATACTTTTCTGCTTGGCTGTTTTTAGCTCAGCACCGTTAGGGCAGAGTTGTGATCTATGACTACAGCTTAGTTACAGTGCTTACGGGGAGCCTGAGATAGTCTGAGCCACACCCACTCTTTCATCATTGGTTCAGACTGCTGCTCACGCCTCCCCCACTGCCTCTCTGCCTCTTCAGATTGTCAACTGTGTATAAACCAGTTTATTATAGGCTCACCAAGAAGTCAGTGCATAGAGAGGTGATTTCCAGTATGATAATAAAGTAAAGATTACTAAACCAGCGGTGATGGACATTAGGTCATTTCTTCATATATACTGAGGTAAGAGGACAATGGAAGATTGCTTTAAAGACATTTTATCCAAGTTTTTTCAAGAGGATTGGTTGACAATTTTAAAGTTTTAAAATAAATACTTTAAAAGTTGTTTTATATACAGATCTTTTAACTTATGTATACCCCTGTATTAACATTTTCAGTAACATCTGGGCCACTTTTCTGATTTTAGTTTGCACTTTTGCTAAATCAATGTATATTAATGAAATGAAAGAATAATTAACGTATTCTACATTGCAAATTGCCACTGCCTCACTGTGGACAAAACTAATGTAAAAAATTTAATATCTTGTATTTTATTTAAAAAGACCAAGACACAAGAAGTTCAGGAATAATCAGAATGCTCATTGCAAAATAATGATGTCTGTCTTTTAACAGTAAATTTGCAGTTTGTATGTATAAATGGGTAAACCATACAGACTGCTAACTTTCATGGAAGATGCCATTTATTTTCGTTATTACAATCCTCAAAATGTTATAGTGCAGAAGGCAAATTTTTTCTGATGTTACTATGTTTCCAGATTAAGTATCTATGTAGCTGCTAGTGAGCATTTATAACTGCATTACATATTCAATTGACTCACATTCTAATAAAAAATATGAATATGCAATAAACAAGAATAACACACACTGTCACGATCTGGAGTCAGGCTCGGAGGCCAGTAGCAATAGCAGCGGAGCAGATATTCACACTGGTCACCCTGGCTGATGACACGGGTTCACCTGAGGTGCGGGATCTAAGTACTAACCGGTATTCGCCAGAGCTCCAGATGGTGGAGATGGACTTTGCTGCATGTTAGTACCAGGTCGCGGTCCTCAGGATAGCCCCAGCAGGAGGTGAGCAAGTCGAGGTTCAGTAGCAGATATAGCAGACGGGGAGTAAGCAGGAGCGTAGTCGAGGAACAAGCCAAATGTCAGTAACGGCCGGCAGCAGGATAGACGGGAACGAGATATTGGCTGGTAAAGGCACAATATTCTGGCAACCAGGCAGTGCAGAAACATGGTTAAAATCAGGAAGTTCATGGGAGGAGCAAAGAGTTCAAGGTTCAAGGCAAACAAGATTCAAGACAAGATCATTCAAGGAATTGTCTAAGGTACTGTCTAAGGAACTGTCCAAGGAACTGTCCAAGGAACTGTCCAAGGAACTGTCCAGCATTTCAGGTGGCTCTGCAAGTAGAGGCACCGCCAGACACAGCAGAGGTCCCAGGTTCAAGTCCAGATCCTAACACACACAATGGTGTACATTTTTTGCAATGTGCACATTTGGTTCATCTGGACCTATAGTCAGGACCGTATTTAGAGTGCATGCTGCCCTAGGCACTTAATGTCTCCCTGCCCATTGATAGCATATCTCTAAATGCTGTTACCAGCTTACAGCTCAGGTAAGATGGCTGCCCTCAAAATCATGTCTAGAAAATACAATCCGAAAAGAAAAGGAAAACATTGCTTTCAAAGACTTAACTTTTTATTTACACTTGATTTTTGTATTTAAAGTGAAATGCTCTTTAAGGTTAAAGGTTCATGCTGAAAGGTAAGAGACTTCATTTCTGAAAATAAACTCCACAAGTATGTTTTCAATCAGAACTTCCAGTGTAATTATTTAAAAGCTTGACGATAGCAGTGGCTTTAATCAACTTAGCTTTAAATAACTTTAACCAATTAGGTATAATTATATATATCGGTAAAGTAGTTGATATTGTGTCCAACATAAGTTTTAAAATCACTTATTTGTCTATCAGACCAGCATATGAATGCAAGAGAGGATTCCAAATAAAGGTGGCCATTCACATTGGATGCATACGATTTCAACAGGTCCAACTGACCATCTAATGTGTATGAGGATGTCCTGACTCTTTACAGATGGCAGATTTTGGGGAAAAGAAGAGTCAGGCATGTTTAATGTTACCCTGATCCTTTTTGATCTTAAGGGAGATGAGCCACCACCAGTGGCATCTGGCAGCAGCGCATTCCCCTTTCTCTATTGAGAATACATGGACTCCTGGCTAAGTGTGCATTTGTATGTGGGTGTTGGAAGGAACTGGTGACTGAAATCATAGTCATGGGGAAAATATACAAATACTGTACAGTTTATGCTTTTATTCTATGCATTGTATTGAATGGGCAACCAAGTGTAGTGTTTAATACAGTTAGGGTTACAGGATCCCGATGTATTCCATCCAAGGATATGTCAAATGGACACTTGTGCCCATTAAAGGGCAACTAATTATTTGTCAAAAAATCAAAGGGGCAGAAGGTCTTCTCTGGGCGCTCTACCTCCTGGATTTTTGTTCATTCTCCTAGGCTTTTTAAGCATGTGTATTATGGGCCCCATATATTATCTATGGATCTGTACTCTACACATTGGAAAGGCCAAGCATTCTAAGCAGTGTTTCTGCCCTTTCGTTTTCAGCAAAGGTTTAGTTACTCTTTAAAGTTTGTTGGTGTATAAATTGGAGATATTTAACTTCAATCTGCCATGTAATCAGCACCATGTTGTTATTTTTAGTTGTGTGCCATAAATGTGATGTTATATGCCTTTAAGCCGATGTGAGAGGCCAGTAAGGTAATGTATTAATGTGGATCTGGTACTGCTGAGCAATGCTAGCAAAGGTATTTTACAAAAGGTATTGTACTAAGGTGTAAAAACCGCCCTGTGTTGACAAACCTTCAAACCCTGGACATAAGATGTTTCATGCAGCCTCCAATTCTGTCATATTGAGGAGTCATATTGACTCAGACAGGAAGTGATAGACATTACAGATGAGCCATTCTGGGGCCAATGAGAAATGCATATATGTATGTTCTAAATAGCACTAGTTATGCTGTCACCTAGTTGTGCTATTGCTGTTGGATAATATGTTGTTAGGGGAACAAGAAGTTTTGATCTAATTATGCAGTGCCCTGCACACCTAGAGGGAGAGGTATACAGGCAGAAAAATTGTGTGCTGGGGAAGGCTGCTGTTGGAGAAAGATCCATCTATACTGCTTTGTTTTAGTTAGCTAGCATGTGGTAGTGTGCCATGGTATATTACCTCAGCAAGCAATGTAATGATGAAAAAGCCTGGAGCAAGCATAATGAACTTAGTTCATAGCGTCTGCACCCTGAAGCAGCTAGAGACCTTTGAAGAAGCCAGGGTGGGTCCACAAATACTAGCCAGCCTAATAGAGGGCAAGAGGCAATTTGTGTTTTTTTTTTCACAAGGAGAGAACAAAAAAGACTTTTTCCAAGTGTATACAGTGATTATGATGATAGTGATACCATACCATGGAAGTCCCTGTGCTGAGTGTTAGTGTTTCAAAAGAAGAAAGATATCATAACCTGAAGAGATGCCATTGTAGTCTATGGAGTGTGCTATGAGGAGAATTACTGTGGTCTGTAAAGCAGAAACGCCATCTTCATTGCTGTCAAGTAGAGGACTCAGAGATTGTCGAGCTCAAGGAAGTCAAGTTCATTGCCAGAACAAGAGAGAGAAATCCTGTTGACTCTTAAAGAGAAAGTATGTCTATTTAACCTGTTGCCTCTGACTTAGACCTCTCTCACATTTCTGTTTTTCATGAAAAATGCACACAGCACACATACCAATTGATTTTAATGTCTGTTCACATACCATAGTTTTTTACTGACCTTTGCTCAGTGAAAACAATCACAGAGACATGCATTGCTTTGGTTAGTACAGCATACCAAACACCCCCATTGAAGTCTATGGGTCATGTAAAATCACTGACACAACATGGAAGGAATCCATGTTTGGTCCGTTTTTCACTGATCATTGATAGGAGATGCTGTGGAAATAAATTTTCAGCTGAGTAGTGTCCGTGGAAAACAGATGACACATGGAAACTTTGAACAAACGTGGATCCTTTACGGATGAAAAACAGAGTAATTTTTTCATGGACGTCAAACAGACACGGAAACTTACTGTTGTGAGAACAGAAAAATCTGTTGTTCTTGTCACATATGTGTCATCTGTTTACTTTCCCCATCCTAGAGTGGGGAGTCACACATGCCACTGTAAGGCCATTTACAGTTAGTAGCATTATGTCTAGCTTTGAAACTGAATAATAAGCATAAACAAGCATCACAGTAATAATGACAATCATTATTTAGCTTGTCCACATTATAAATGCTTACTGGCATATTTTATGGAGGTTGTTTATGAAAGCATAAAATACTATATATTGGCCTGCAGCACTAATTATATTTTATAGCACCATGAGCATATAAAATAGTAATTCCTATTTGAAGCAAGCACATTTTCCCCTACCATAGAAAATCTAGTCATGACCCAAAGTTCAATAAGATCTTGTTGAGTGTATGCTATATGGAAACTGCATATTATAAACAATTTTCCTACAACTATATTGTTAATATTCTTACTACTGTTGAGCGAGCATGCGAACTGGTGTTCGACTCGAGCATCGCTGTGTTTGGCCGAATACCTCGTGTTCTTGAGTGCAATGCTCGATTCAGGGGAGGAATGAGGAGCAGACACGCTGATGTGGGGGAAGAGCGCAATTAGAAAACACTTTGGCCGACTAGATAAGGTAAACACACTGCCTTCTGCGTGTCTGCTCCTCATTCCTCCCCCTTCAGTCTCTGACTTGCCTTCTCAACCTTCTTAAGCACATGGACACATCGGATCTCTTATCTCACCTTTACAAAAAAATGCAGTCTCACAGCGCTGAGAAATCAGATGTCACATAGAGCTCTGTTCTGTATCTGGCCATCCTGAAGGGTCACATGCAGGATGGATTTGTAAGAGCAGCCATTATAGCTTTCTCACTGATTGTCCCCTAGCCTAAATGAGGCATTATAAATAATTAATGGCATTTAAAAGTTTTTTTGAAATAACATGTATTTTCATTGTTACATTTCCCGGAGAACCCCTTCAAATCTAATTTAGCATCTATTTCTGAAAATTTTCTGTTGGGATTTCAACTCACAACCTTCTACATTAGAGGCAAGGACCTTCACCACTCAGCTATAAAGCTCATAGTGGTTTGTCATGTAGTAAGTATTCCTATACGACAGAAGTATAATTTTATATTTCACAGCAGGTTAACATAGAGCAGTATAGTGTAGTGGTTAAGGTTCTTGGCTCTAATGTAAACGGTTGTGAGTTCAAATCTTGACAGAAACTTTTCAGAAACAGAGGCTAAATTTAATTTAAACATATATAAAATTTTTAGCCATAATATATTTACATATATTTTTAGATATTTAGAATATATAATATATTATAGTATATGTCAATATATATATATATATATATATATATATATATAATATATATAATATATTATGGCTAAAAATATCAGTAGTAGTTTCCCACATATTATGCATTCATTCATATCAGAAGTATGGTTTTATGTAAATATATATATATATATATATATATATATGTATATGATACACAAAAGCGAGCTTTAGAAAGGCTCTAGTGCAGAGCCAAAGCGCCGCTACACCACATGAGTGAATCAACTTTTTCTTTTTTTTACCTTATTACTAGAGTTGAGCGAACACCTGGATGTTCGGGTTCGACGAGTTCGGCCGAACTTTCGAAAATGTTCGGGTTCG